>CAJUZA010000142.1:600000-997295 GCA_910592295.1 Andrena haemorrhoa
CAAACGAGTCAAACGTGTCAAACGTGTCAAACGAGTCCAACGAGTCAAACGAGTCAAACGTGTCAAACGGGTCGAACAGGACAATCGAGTCAAGCGAGTTAAACGAGCCAAACGAGTCAAACGAGTCAAACGAGTCAAACGAGTCAAACGTGTCAAATGTGTCAAACGGATCGAACAGGACAATCGAGTCAAACGAGTCAATCGTGTCAAACGAGTCAAACAAGTCAAACGAGTCAAACAAGTCAAACGAGTCAATCGAGTCAAACGAGTCAAACGAGTCAAACGGGTCAATCGAGTCAAACGAGTCAATCGAGTCAAACGTGTCAAACGAGTCAAACGTGTCAAACGAGGCAAACGTGTCAAACGGGTCAAACGGGTCAATCGATTCAAACGAGTCAATCGAGTCAAACGAGTCAAACGAGTCAAACGTGTCAAACGAGGCAAACGTGTCAAACGGGTCAAACGGGTCGAACAGGACAATCGAGTCAAACGAATCAAACGAGTCAAACGAGTCAAACGAGTCAAACGAGTCAAACGTGTCAAACGAGTCCAACGAGTCAAACGAGTCAAACGTGTCAAACGTGTCAAACGGGTCGAACAGGACAATCGAGTCAAGCGAGTTAAACGAGCCAAACGAGTCAAACGAGTCAAACGAGTCAAACGAGTCAAACGTGTCAAATGTGTCAAACGGGTCGAACAGGACAATCGAGTCAAACGAGTCAATCGTGTCAATCGAGTCAAACGAATCAAACGAGTCAAACGAGTCAAACGAGTCAAACGAGTCAAACGTGTCAAACGAGTCCAACGAGTCAAACGAGTCAAACGTGTCAAACGGGTCGATCAGGACAATCGAGTCAAGCGAGTTAAACGAGCCAAACGAGTCAAACGAGTCAAACGAGTCAAACGAGTCAAACGTGTCAAATGTGTCAAACGGGTCGAACAGGACAATCGAGTCAAACGAGTCAATCGTGTCAAACGAGTCAAACAAGTCAAACGAGTCAAACAAGTCAAACGAGTCAAACGAGTCAAACGTGTCAAACGAGTCCAACGAGTCAAACGAGTCAAACGTGTCAAACGGGTCGAACAGGACAATCGAGTCAAGCGAGTCAAACGAGTCAAACGAGTCAAACGAGTCAAACGAGTCAAACGAGTCAAACGAGTCAAACGAGTCAAACGAGTCAAACGAATCAAACGAGTCAAACGAGTCAAACGAGTCAAACGTGTCAAACGTGTCAAACGTATCAGACGAGTCGAACGAGTCAAACTTGTCAGACGAGTCAAACGAGCCAAACGAGTCAACCGTGTCAAACGAGTCAAACGAGTCAAACGAGGCAAACCAGTCACACGAGGCAAACGGGTCGTACAGGACATTCGAGTCAAACGAGTCGAACGAGTCAAACGAGTGAAACGAGTCAATCGAGTCAAACGAGTCAAACGAGTCAAACGAGTCAAACGAGTCAAACGAGTCAAACGAGTCAAACGAGTCAAACGAGTCAAACGAGTCAAACGAGTCAAACGAGTCAAACGAGTCAAACGAGTCAAACGAGTCAAACGAGTCAAACGAGTCAAACGAGTCAAACGAGTCAAACGAGTCAAACGAGTCAAACGAGTCAAACGAGTCAAACGAGTCAAACGAGTCAAACGAGTCAAACGAGTCAAACGAGTCAAACGAGTCAAACGAGTCAAACGAGTCAAACGAGTCAATCGAGTCAAACGAGTCAAACGGGTCAATCGAGTCAAACGAGTCAATCGAGTCAAACGAGTCAAACGAGTCAAACGTGTCAAACGAGGCAAACGTGTCAAACGGGTCAAACGGGTGGAACAGGACAATCGAGTCAAACGAATCAAACGAGTCAAACGAGTCAAACGAGTCAAACGAGTCAAACGAGTCAAACGTGTCAAACGAGTCCAACGAGTCAAACGAGTCAAACGTGTCAAACGGGTCGAACAGGACAATCGAGTCAAGCGAGTTAAACGAGCCAAACGAGTAAAACGAGTCAAACGAGTCAAACGAGTCAAACGTGTCAAATGTGTCAAACGGGTCGAACAGGACAATCGAGTCAAACGAGTCTATCGTGTCAAACGAGACAAACAAGTCAAACGAGTCAAACAAGTCAAACGAGTCAAACGAGTCAAACGTGTCAAACGAGTCAAACGAGTCAAACGAGTCAAACGAGTCAATCGAGTCAAACGAGTCAAACAAGTCAAACGAGTCAAACGAGTCAAACGAGTCAAACGAGTCAAACGAGTCAAACGAGTCTAACGAGTCTAACGAGTCAATCGAGTTAAACGAGTCAAACGAGTCAATCGAGTCGAACGAGTCAAAAGGGTCAAAAGGGTCAAACGGGACGAACGGATCGAACAGGACAATCGAGTCAAACGAGTCAAACGAGTCAAACGAGTCAAACGTGTCAAACGGGTCAAACGGGTCAAACGGGTCAAACGGGTCGAACAGGACAATCGAGTCAAACGAGTCAAACGAGTCAAAAGAGTCAAACGAGTCAAACGAGTCATACGAGTCAAGCGAGTCAAACGAGTCAAACAAGTCAAACGAGTCAAACAAGTCAAACGAATCAAACGAGTCAAACGTGTCAAATGGGTCAAACGGGTCGAACAGGACAATCGAGTCAAACGAGTCAATCGAGTCAAACGAGTCAATCGAGTCAAACGAGTCAAACGAGTCAAACGAGTCAAACGGGTCAATCGAGTCAAACGAGTCAATCGAGTCAAACGAGTCAAACAAGTCAAACGAGTCAAACGAGTCAAACGAGTCAAACGAGTCAAACGTATCAGACGAGTCGAACGAGTCAAACTTGTCAGACGAGTCAAACGAGCCAAACGAGTCAACCGTGTCAAACGAGTCAAACGAGTCAAACGAGGCAAACCAGTCACACGAGGCAAACGGGTCGTACAGGACATTCGAGTCAAACGAGTCGAACGAGTCAAACGAGTGAAACGAGTCAATCGAGTCAAACGAGTCAAACGAGTCAAACGAGTCAAACGAGTCAAACGAGTCAAACGAGTCAAACGAGTCAAACGAGTCAAACGAGTCAAACGAGTCAAACGAGTCAAACGAGTCAAACGAGTCAAACGAGTCAAACGAGTCAAACGAGTCAAACGAGTCAAACGAGTCAAACGAGTCAAACGAGTCAAACGAGTCAAACGAGTCAAACGAGTCAAACGAGTCAAACGAGTCAAACGAGTCAAACGAGTCAAACGAGTCAAACAAGTCAAACGAGTCAATCGAGTCAAACGAGTCAAACGGGTCAATCGAGTCAAACGAGTCAATCGAGTCAAACGAGTCAAACGAGTCAAACGTGTCAAACGGGTCAAACGGGTGGAACAGGACAATCGAGTCAAACGAATCAAACGAGTCAAACGAGTCAAACGAGTCAAACGAGTCAAACGAGTCAAACGTGTCAAACGAGTCCAACGAGTCAAACGAGTCAAACGTGTCAAACGGGTCGAACAGGACAATCGAGTCAAGCGAGTTAAACGAGCCAAACGAGTAAAACGAGTCAAACGAGTCAAACGAGTCAAACGTGTCAAATGTGTCAAACGGGTCGAACAGGACAATCGAGTCAAACGAGTCTATCGTGTCAAACGAGACAAACAAGTCAAACGAGTCAAACAAGTCAAACGAGTCAAACGAGTCAAACGTGTCAAACGAGTCAAACGAGTCAAACGAGTCAAACGAGTCAAACGAGTCAAACGAGTCAAACGAGTCAAACGAGTCAAACGTGTCAAACGAGTCAAACGAGTCAAACGAGTCAAACGAGTCAAACGAGTCAAACGAGTCAAACGAGTCAAACGAGTCAAACGAGTCAAACGAGTCAAACGAGTCAAACAAGTCAAACGAGTCAATCGAGTCAAACGAGTCAAACGGGTCAATCGAGTCAAACGAGTCAATCGAGTCAAACGAGTCAAACGAGTCAAACGTGTCAAACGGGTCAAACGGGTGGAACAGGACAATCGAGTCAAACGAATCAAACGAGTCAAACGAGTCAAACGAGTCAAACGAGTCAAACGAGTCAAACGTGTCAAACGAGTCCAACGAGTCAAACGAGTCAAACGTGTCAAACGGGTCGAACAGGACAATCGAGTCAAGCGAGTTAAACGAGCCAAACGAGTAAAACGAGTCAAACGAGTCAAACGAGTCAAACGTGTCAAATGTGTCAAACGGGTCGAACAGGACAATCGAGTCAAACGAGTCTATCGTGTCAAACGAGACAAACAAGTCAAACGAGTCAAACAAGTCAAACGAGTCAAACGAGTCAAACGTGTCAAACGAGTCAAACGAGTCAAACGAGTCAAACGAGTCAATCGAGTCAAACGAGTCAAACAAGTCAAACGAGTCAAACGAGTCAAACGAGTCAAACGAGTCAAACGAGTCAAACGAGTCTAACGAGTCTAACGAGTCAATCGAGTCAAACGAGTCAAACGAGTCAATCGAGTCGAACGAGTCAAAAGGGTCAAAAGGGTCAAACGGGTCGAACGGATCGAACAGGACAATCGAGTCAAACGAGTCAAACGAGTCAAACGAGTCAAACGTGTCAAACGGGTCAAACGGGTCAAACGGGTCAAACGGGTCGAACAGGACAATCGAGTCAAACGAGTCAAACGAGTCAAAAGAGTCAAACGAGTCAAACGAGTCATACGAGTCAAGCGAGTCAAACGAGTCAAACAAGTCAAACGAGTCAAACAAGTCAAACGAATCAAACGAGTCAAACGTGTCAAATGGGTCAAACGGGTCGAACAGGACAATCGAGTCAAACGAGTCAATCGAGTCAAACGAGTCAATCGAGTCAAACGAGTCAAACGAGTCAAACGAGTCAAACGGGTCAATCGAGTCAAACGAGTCAATCGAGTCAAACGAGTCAAACAAGTCAAACGAGCCAAACGAGTCAACCGTGTCAAACGACTCAAACGATTCAAACGAGTCAACCGTATCAAACGACTCAAACGAGTCAAACGTGACAGACTAGTCGAACGTGTCAGACGAGTCAATCGAGTCAATCGTGTCGAACCTTTCAAACGAGACAAACGAGTCAATCGAGTCAAACGAGTCAAACGAGTCAAACGAGTCAAACGAGTCAAACGAATCAAACGGGTCAAACGAGTCAAACGAGTCAAACGGGTCAAACGAGTCAAACGAGTCAAACGAGTCAAACGAGTCAAACGAGTCAAACGAGTCAAACGAGTCAAACGAGTCAAACGAGTCAAACGACTCAAACGAGTCAAACGAGTCAAACGAGTCAAACGTGTCAAACGGGTCAAACGGGTCAAACGGGTCGAACAGGACAATCGAGTCAAACGAGTCAGACGAGTCAGACGAGTCAGACGAGTCAAACGAGTGAAACGAGTCAAACGAGTCAAACGAGTGAAACGAGTCAAACGAGTGAAACGAGTGAAACGAGTGAATCGAGTGAAACGAGTCAAACGAGTCAAACGAGTCAAACGAGTCAAACGAGTCAAACGAGTCAAACGAGTCAAACGGGTCGAACAGGACAATCGAGTCAAGCGAGTCGAACGAGCCAAACGAGTGAAACGAGTGAAACGAGTCAATCGAGTCAAACGAGTCAAACGAGTGAAACGAGTGAAACGAGTGAAACGAGTCAAACGAGTCAAACGACTCAAACGGGTCGAACAGGACAATCGAGTCAAACGAGTCAAACGAGTCAAACGAGTCAAACGAGTCAAACGAGTCAAACGAGTCAAACGAGTCAAACGAGTCAAACGAGTCAAACGAGTCAATCGAGTCAAACGAGTCAAACGACTCAAACGAGTCAAACGAGTCAAACGAGTCAAACGAGTCAAACGAGTCAAACGAGTCAAACGATTCAAACGAGTCAATCGAGTCAAACGAGTCAAACGACTCAAACGAGTCAAACGAGTCAAACGAGTCAAACGTGTCAAACGGGTCAAACGGGTCGAACAGGACAATCGAGTCAAACGAGTCTAACGAGTCAAACGAGTCAAACGAGTCAAACGAGTCAATCGAGTCAAACGAGTCAAACGAGTCAAACGAGTCAAACGAGTCAAACGAGTCAAACGGGTCGAACAGGACAATCGAGTCAAGCGAGTCAAACGGGTCGAACAAGACAATCGAGTCAAACGAGTCAAACGAGTCAAACGAGTCAAACGAGTCAAACGAGTCAAACGAGTCAATCGAGTCAAACGAGTCAAACGAGTCAAACGAGTCAAACAAGTCAAACGAGGCAAACGAGTCAAACGAGTCAAACGAGTCAAACGAGCCAAACGGGTCGAACAGGACAATCGAGTCAAACGAGTCAAACGAGTCAAACGAGTCAAACGAGTCAAACGAGTCAAACGAGTCAAACGGGTCGAACAGGACAATCGAGTCAAGCGAGTCAAACGGGTCGAACAGGACAATCGAGTCAAACGAGTCAAACGAGTCAAACGAGTCAAACGAGTCAAACGAGTCAATCGAGTCAAACGTGTCAAACGACTCAAACGAGTCAAACGAGTCAAACGAGTCAAACGAGTCAAACGAGTCAAACGAGCCAAACTGGTCGAACAGGACAATCAAGTCAAGCGAGTCAAACGGGTCGAACAGGACAATCGAGTCAAACGAGTCAAACGAGTCAAACGAGTCAAACGAGTCAAACGAGTCAATCGAGTCAAACGAGTCAAACGACTCAAGCGAGTCAAACGAGTCAAACGAGTCAAACGTGTCAAACGGGTCAAAATGGTCGAACAGGACAATCGAGTTAAACGAGTCAAACGAGTCAAACGAGTCAATCGAGTCAAACGAGTCAAACGAGTCAAACGAGTCAAACGAGTCAAACGAGTCAAACGAGTCAAACGAGTCAAACGAGTCAAACGACTCAAACGAGTCAAACGAGTCAAACGAGTCAAACGTGTCAAACGGGTCAAACGGGTCAAACGGGTCGAACAGGACAATCGAGTCAAACGAGTCAGACGAGTCAGACGAGTCAGACGAGTCAAACGAGTGAAACGAGTGAAACGAGTCAAACGAGTGAAACGAGTCAAACGAGTGAAACGAGTGAAACGAGTGAATCGAGTGAAACGAGTGAAACGAGTCAAACGAGTCAAACGAGTGAAACGAGTGAAACGAGTCAAACGAGTCAAACGACTCAAACGGGTCGAACAGGACAATCGAGTCAAACGAGTCAAACGAGTCAAACGAGTCAAACGAGTCAAACGAGTCAAACGAGTCAAACGAGTCAAACGAGTCAAACGAGTCAAACGAGTCAATCGAGTCAAACGAGTCAAACGACTCAAACGAGTCAAACGAGTCAAACGAGTCAAACGAGTCAAACGAGTCAAACGAGTCAAACGATTCAAACGAGTCAATCGAGTCAAACGAGTCAAACGACTCAAACGAGTCAAACGAGTCAAACGAGTCAAACGTGTCAAACGGGTCAAACGGGTCGAACAGGACAATCGAGTCAAACGAGTCTAACGAGTCAAACGAGTCAAACGAGTCAAACGAGTCAATCGAGTCAAACGAGTCAAACGAGTCAAACGAGTCAAACGAGTCAAACGAGTGAAACGAGTCAAACGAGTCAAACGAGTGAAACGAGTCAAACGAGTGAAACGAGTGAAACGAGTGAATCGAGTGAAACGAGTGAAACGAGTCAAACGAGTCAAACGAGTGAAACGAGTGAAACGAGTCAAACGAGTCAAACGACTCAAACGGGTCGAACAGGACAATCGAGTCAAACGTGTCAAACGAGTCAAACGAGTCAAACGAGTCAAACGAGTCAAACGAGTCAAACGAGTCAAACGAGTCAAACGAGTCAAACGAGTCAATCGAGTCAAACGAGTCAAACGACTCAAACGAGTCAAACGAGTCAAACGAGTCAAACGAGTCAAACGAGTCAAACGAGTCAAACGATTCAAACGAGTCAATCGAGTCAAACGAGTCAAACGACTCAAACGAGTCAAACGAGTCAAACGAGTCAAACGTGTCAAACGGGTCAAACGGGTCGAACAGGACAATCGAGTCAAACGAGTCTAACGAGTCAAACGAGTCAAACGAGTCAAACGAGTCAATCGAGTCAAACGAGTCAAACGAGTCAAACGAGTCAAACGAGTCAAACGAGTCAAACGAGTCAAACGAGTCAAACGAGTCAAACGAGTCTAACGAGTCTAACGAGTCAATCGAGTCAAACGAGTCAAACGAGTCAATCGAGTCGAACGAGTCAAAAGGGTCAAAAGGGTCAAACGGGTCGAACGGATCGAACAGGACAATCGAGTCAATCGAGTCAAACGAGTCAAACGAGTCAAACGTGTCAAACGGGTCAAAAGGGTCAAACGGGTCAAACGGGTCGAACAGGACAATCGAGTCAAACGAGTCAAACGAGTCAAAAGAGTCAAACGAGTCAATCGAGTCATACGAGTCAAGCGAGTCAAACGAGTCAAACAAGTCAAACGAGTCAAACCAGTCAAACGAATCAAACGAGTCAAACGTGTCAAATGGGTCAAACGGGTCGAACAGGACAATCGAGTCAAACGAGTCAATCGAGTCAAACGAGTCAATCGAGTCAAACGAGTCAAACGAGTCCAACGAGTCGAACGAGTCGAACGAGTCGAACGAGTCGAACGAGTCGAACGAGTCGAACGAGTCGAACGAGTCAAACGAGTCAAACGAGTCAAACGAGTCAAACGAGTCTAACGAGTCTAACGAGTCAATCGAGTCAAACGAGTCAAACGAGTCAATCGAGTCGAACGAGTCAAAAGGGTCAAAAGGGTCAAACGGGTCGAACGGATCGAACAGGACAATCGAGTCAAACGAGTCAAACGAGTCAAACGAGTCAAACGTGTCAAACGGGTCAAACGGGTCAAACGGGTCAAACGGGTCGAACAGGACAATCGAGTCAAACGAGTCAAACGAGTCAAAAGAGTCAAACGAGTCAAACGAGTCATACGAGTCAAGCGAGTCAAACGAGTCAAACAAGTCAAACGAGTCAAACAAGTCAAACGAATCAAACGAGTCAAACGTGTCAAATGGGTCAAACGGGTCGAACAGGACAATCGAGTCAAACGAGTCAATCGAGTCAAACGAGTCAATCGAGTCAAACGAGTCAAACGAGTCAAACGAGTCAAACGGGTCAATCGAGTCAAACGAGTCAATCGAGTCAAACGAGTCAAACAAGTCAAACGAGCCAAACGAGTCAACCGTGTCAAACGACTCAAACGATTCAAACGAGTCAACCGTATCAAACGACTCAAACGAGTCAAACGTGACAGACTAGTCGAACGTGTCAGACGAGTCAATCGAGTCAATCGTGTCGAACCTTTCAAACGAGACAAACGAGTCAATCGAGTCAAACGAGTCAAACGAGTCAAACGAGTCAAACGAGTCAAACGAATCAAACGGGTCAAACGAGTCAAACGAGTCAAACGGGTCAAACGAGTCAAACGAGTCAAACGAGTCAAACGAGTCAAACGAGTCAAACGAGTCAAACGAGTCAAACGAGTCAAACGAGTCAAACGACTCAAACGAGTCAAACGAGTCAAACGAGTCAAACGTGTCAAACGGGTCAAACGGGTCAAACGGGTCGAACAGGACAATCGAGTGAAACGAGTCAGACGAGTCAGACGAGTCAGACGAGTCAAACGAGTGAAACGAGTCAAACGAGTCAAACGAGTGAAACGAGTCAAACGAGTGAAACGAGTGAAACGAGTGAATCGAGTGAAACGAGTGAAACGAGTCAAACGAGTCAAACGAGTCAAACGAGTCAAACGAGTCAAACGAGTCAAACGGGTCGAACAGGACAATCGAGTCAAGCGAGTCGAACGAGCCAAACGAGTGAAACGAGTGAAACGAGTCAATCGAGTCAAACGAGTCAAACGAGTGAAAC
The DNA here is from genome assembly GCA_910592295.1 of Andrena haemorrhoa. NCBI lineage: Eukaryota > Metazoa > Arthropoda > Insecta > Hymenoptera > Andrenidae > Andrena > Andrena haemorrhoa. The sequence continues at coordinate 609,852 of CAJUZA010000142.1, forward strand.
GAGTGAAACGAGTGAAACGAGTCAAACGAGTCAAACGACTCAAACGGGTCGAACAGGACAATCGAGTCAAACGAGTCAAACGAGTCAAACGAGTCAAACGAGTCAAACGAGTCAAACGAGTCAAACGAGTCAAACGAGTCAAACGAGTCAAACGAGTCAATCGAGTCAAACGAGTCAAACGACTCAAACGAGTCAAACGAGTCAAACGAGTCAAACGAGTCAAACGAGTCAAACGAGTCAAACGATTCAAACGAGTCAATCGAGTCAAACGAGTCAAACGACTCAAACGAGTCAAACGAGTCAAACGAGTCAAACGTGTCAAACGGGTCAAACGGGTCGAACAGGACAATCGAGTCAAACGAGTCTAACGAGTCAAACGAGTCAAACGAGTCAAACGAGTCAATCGAGTCAAACGAGTCAAACGAGTCAAACGAGTCAAACGAGTCAAACGAGTCAAACGGGTCGAACAGGACAATCGAGTCAAGCGAGTCAAACGGGTCGAACAAGACAATCGAGTCAAACGAGTCAAACGAGTCAAACGAGTCAAACGAGTCAAACGAGTCAAACGAGTCAATCGAGTCAAACGAGTCAAACGACTCAAACGAGTCAAACAAGTCAAACGAGGCAAACGAGTCAAACGAGTCAAACGAGTCAAACGAGCCAAACGGGTCGAACAGGACAATCGAGTCAAACGAGTCAAACGAGTCAAACGAGTCAAACGAGTCAAACGAGTCAAACGAGTCAAACGGGTCGAACAGGACAATCGAGTCAAGCGAGTCAAACGGGTCGAACAGGACAATCGAGTCAAACGAGTCAAACGAGTCAAACGAGTCAAACGAGTCAAACGAGTCAATCGAGTCAAACGTGTCAAACGACTCAAACGAGTCAAACGAGTCAAACGAGTCAAACGAGTCAAACGAGTCAAACGAGCCAAACTGGTCGAACAGGACAATCAAGTCAAGCGAGTCAAACGGGTCGAACAGGACAATCGAGTCAAACGAGTCAAACGAGTCAAACGAGTCAAACGAGTCAAACGAGTCAATCGAGTCAAACGAGTCAAACGACTCAAACGAGTCAAACGAGTCAAACGAGTCAAACGTGTCAAACGGGTCAAAATGGTCGAACAGGACAATCGAGTTAAACGAGTCAAACGAGTCAAACGAGTCAATCGAGTCAAACGAGTCAAACGAGTCAAACGAGTCAAACGAGTCAAACGAGTCAAACGAGTCAAACGAGTCAAACGAGTCAAACGACTCAAACGAGTCAAACGAGTCAAACGAGTCAAACGTGTCAAACGGGTCAAACGGGTCAAACGGGTCGAACAGGACAATCGAGTCAAACGAGTCAGACGAGTCAGACGAGTCAGACGAGTCAAACGAGTGAAACGAGTCAAACGAGTCAAACGAGTGAAACGAGTCAAACGAGTGAAACGAGTGAAACGAGTGAATCGAGTGAAACGAGTGAAACGAGTCAAACGAGTCAAACGAGTGAAACGAGTGAAACGAGTCAAACGAGTCAAACGACTCAAACGGGTCGAACAGGACAATCGAGTCAAACGAGTCAAACGAGTCAAACGAGTCAAACGAGTCAAACGAGTCAAACGAGTCAAACGAGTCAAACGAGTCAAACGAGTCAAACGAGTCAATCGAGTCAAACGAGTCAAACGACTCAAACGAGTCAAACGAGTCAAACGAGTCAAACGAGTCAAACGAGTCAAACGAGTCAAACGATTCAAACGAGTCAATCGAGTCAAACGAGTCAAACGACTCAAACGAGTCAAACGAGTCAAACGAGTCAAACGTGTCAAACGGGTCAAACGGGTCGAACAGGACAATCGAGTCAAACGAGTCTAACGAGTCAAACGAGTCAAACGAGTCAAACGAGTCAATCGAGTCAAACGAGTCAAACGAGTCAAACGAGTCAAACGAGTCAAACGAGTGAAACGAGTCAAACGAGTCAAACGAGTGAAACGAGTCAAACGAGTGAAACGAGTGAAACGAGTGAATCGAGTGAAACGAGTGAAACGAGTCAAACGAGTCAAACGAGTGAAACGAGTGAAACGAGTCAAACGAGTCAAACGACTCAAACGGGTCGAACAGGACAATCGAGTCAAACGTGTCAAACGAGTCAAACGAGTCAAACGAGTCAAACGAGTCAAACGAGTCAAACGAGTCAAACGAGTCAAACGAGTCAAACGAGTCAATCGAGTCAAACGAGTCAAACGACTCAAACGAGTCAAACGAGTCAAACGAGTCAAACGAGTCAAACGAGTCAAACGAGTCAAACGATTCAAACGAGTCAATCGAGTCAAACGAGTCAAACGACTCAAACGAGTCAAACGAGTCAAACGAGTCAAACGTGTCAAACGGGTCAAACGGGTCGAACAGGACAATCGAGTCAAACGAGTCTAACGAGTCAAACGAGTCAAACGAGTCAAACGAGTCAATCGAGTCAAACGAGTCAAACGAGTCAAACGAGTCAAACGAGTCAAACGAGTCAAACGAGTCAAACGAGTCAAACGAGTCAAACGAGTCTAACGAGTCTAACGAGTCAAACGAGTCAAACGAGTCAAACGAGTCAATCGAGTCGAACGAGTCAAAAGGGTCAAAAGGGTCAAACGGGTCGAACGGATCGAACAGGACAATCGAGTCAATCGAGTCAAACGAGTCAAACGAGTCAAACGTGTCAAACGGGTCAAAAGGGTCAAACGGGTCAAACGGGTCGAACAGGACAATCGAGTCAAACGAGTCAAACGAGTCAAAAGAGTCAAACGAGTCAATCGAGTCATACGAGTCAAGCGAGTCAAACGAGTCAAACAAGTCAAACGAGTCAAACCAGTCAAACGAATCAAACGAGTCAAACGTGTCAAATGGGTCAAACGGGTCGAACAGGACAATCGAGTCAAACGAGTCAATCGAGTCAAACGAGTCAATCGAGTCAAACGAGTCAAACGAGTCCAACGAGTCGAACGAGTCGAACGAGTCGAACGAGTCGAACGAGTCGAACGAGTCGAACGAGTCGAACGAGTCGAACGAGTCGAACGAGTCGAACGAGTCGAACGAGTCGAACGAGTCGAACGAGTCGAACGAGTCGAACGAGTCGAACGAGTCGAACGAGTCGAACGAGTCGAACGAGTCGAACGAGTCGAACGAGTCGAACGAGTCGAACGAGTCGAACGAGTCGAACGAGTCGAACGAGTCGAACGAGTCGAACGAGTCGAACGAGTCGAACGAGTCGAACGAGTCGAACGAGTCGAACGAGTCGAACGAGTCGAACGAGTCGAACGAGTCGAACGAGTCGAACGAGTCTAACGAGTCAAACGAGTCAAACGAGTCAAACGAGTCAAACGAGTCAAACGGGTCGAACAGGACAATCGAGTCAAGCGAGTCAAACGGGTCGAACAGGACAATCGAGTCAAACGAGTCAAACGAGTCAAACGAGTCAAACGAGTCAAACGAGTCAATCGAGTCAAACGTGTCAAACGACTCAAACGAGTCAAACGAGTCAAACGAGTCAAACGAGTCAAACGAGTCAAACGAGCCACACGGGTCGAACAGGACAATCAAGTCAAGCGAGTCAAACGGGTCGAACAGGACAATCGAGTCAAACGAGTCAAACGAGTCAAACGAGTCAAACGAGTCAAACGAGTCAATCGAGTCAAACGAGTCAAACGACTCAAGCGAGTCAAACGAGTCAAACGAGTCAAACGTGTCAAACGGGTCAAAATGGTCGAACAGGACAATCGAGTTAAACGAGTCAAACGAGTCAAACGAGTCAATCGAGTCAAACGAGTCAAACGAGTCAAACGAGTCAAACGAGTCAAACGAGTCAAACGAGTCAAACGAGTCAAACGAGTCAAACGACTCAAACGAGTCAAACGAGTCAAACGAGTCAAACGTGTCAAACGGGTCAAACGGGTCAAACGGGTCGAACAGGACAATCGAGTCAAACGAGTCAGACGAGTCAGACGAGTCAGACGAGTCAAACGAGTCAAACGAGTCAAACGAGTCAAACGAGTGAAACGAGTCAAACGAGTGAAACGAGTGAAACGAGTGAATCGAGTGAAACGAGTGAAACGAGTCAAACGAGTCAAACGAGTGAAACGAGTGAAACGAGTCAAACGAGTCAAACGACTCAAACGGGTCGAACAGGACAATCGAGTCAAACGAGTCAAACGAGTCAAACGAGTCAAACGAGTCAAACGAGTCAAACGAGTCAAACGAGTCAAACGAGTCAAACGAGTCAAACGAGTCAATCGAGTCAAACGAGTCAAACGACTCAAACGAGTCAAACGAGTCAAACGAGTCAAACGAGTCAAACGAGTCAAACGAGTCAAACGATTCAAACGAGTCAATCGAGTCAAACGAGTCAAACGACTCAAACGAGTCAAACGAGTCAAACGAGTCAAACGTGTCAAACGGGTCAAACGGGTCGAACAGGACAATCGAGTCAAACGAGTCTAACGAGTCAAACGAGTCAAACGAGTCAAACGAGTCAATCGAGTCAAACGAGTCAAACGAGTCAAACGAGTCAAACGAGTCAAACGAGTGAAACGAGTCAAACGAGTCAAACGAGTGAAACGAGTCAAACGAGTGAAACGAGTGAAACGAGTGAATCGAGTGAAACGAGTGAAACGAGTCAAACGAGTCAAACGAGTGAAACGAGTGAAACGAGTCAAACGAGTCAAACGACTCAAACGGGTCGAACAGGACAATCGAGTCAAACGAGTCAAACGAGTCAAACGAGTCAAACGAGTCAAACGAGTCAAACGAGTCAAACGAGTCAAACGAGTCAAACGAGTCAATCGAGTCAAACGAGTCAAACGACTCAAACGAGTCAAACGAGTCAAACGAGTCAAACGAGTCAAACGAGTCAAACGAGTCAAACGATTCAAACGAGTCAATCGAGTCAAACGAGTCAAACGACTCAAACGAGTCAAACGAGTCAAACGAGTCAAACGTGTCAAACGGGTCAAACGGGTCGAACAGGACAATCGAGTCAAACGAGTCTAACGAGTCAAACGAGTCAAACGAGTCAAACGAGTCAATCGAGTCAAACGAGTCAAACGAGTCAAACGAGTCAAACGAGTCAAACGAGTCAAACGAGTCAAACGAGTCAAACGAGTCAAACGAGTCTAACGAGTCTAACGAGTCAATCGAGTCAAACGAGTCAAACGAGTCAATCGAGTCGAACGAGTCAAAAGGGTCAAAAGGGTCAAACGGGTCGAACGGATCGAACAGGACAATCGAGTCAATCGAGTCAAACGAGTCAAACGAGTCAAACGTGTCAAACGGGTCAAAAGGGTCAAACGGGTCAAACGGGTCGAACAGGACAATCGAGTCAAACGAGTCAAACGAGTCAAAAGAGTCAAACGAGTCAATCGAGTCATACGAGTCAAGCGAGTCAAACGAGTCAAACAAGTCAAACGAGTCAAACCAGTCAAACGAATCAAACGAGTCAAACGTGTCAAATGGGTCAAACGGGTCGAACAGGACAATCGAGTCAAACGAGTCAATCGAGTCAAACGAGTCAATCGAGTCAAACGAGTCAAACGAGTCCAACGAGTCCAACGAGTCGAACGAGTCGAACGAGTCGAACGAGTCGAACGAGTCGAACGAGTCGAACGAGTCGAACGAGTCGAACGAGTCGAACGAGTCGAACGAGTCGAACGAGTCGAACGAGTCGAACGAGTCGAACGAGTCGAACGAGTCGAACGAGTCGAACGAGTCGAACGAGTCGAACGAGTCGAACGAGTCGAACGAGTCGAACGAGTCGAACGAGTCGAACGAGTCGAACGAGTCGAACGAGTCGAACGAGTCGAACGAGTCGAACGAGTCGAACGAGTCGAACGAGTCGAACGAGTCGAACGAGTCGAACGAGTCGAACGAGTCGAACGAGTCGAACGAGTCGAACGAGTCGAACGAGTCGAACGAGTCGAACGAGTCGAACGAGTCGAACGAGTCGAACGAGTCGAACGAGTCGAACGAGTCGAACGAGTCGAACGAGTCGAACGAGTCGAACGAGTCGAACGAGTCGAACGAGTCGAACGAGTCGAACGAGTCGAACGAGTCGAACGAGTCGAACGAGTCGAACGAGTCGAACGAGTCGAACGAGTCGAACGAGTCGAACGAGTCGAACGAGTCGAACGAGTCGAACGAGTCGAACGAGTCGAACGAGTCGAACGAGTCGAACGAGTCGAACGAGTCGAACGAGTCGAACGAGTCGAACGAGTCGAACGAGTCGAACGAGTCGAACGAGTCGAACGAGTCGAACGAGTCGAACGAGTCGAACGAGTCGAACGAGTCGAACGAGTCGAACGAGTCGAACGAGTCGAACGAGTCGAACGAGTCGAACGAGTCGAACGAGTCGAACGAGTCGAACGAGTCGAACGAGTCGAACGAGTCGAACGAGTCGAACGAGTCGAACGAGTCGAACGAGTCGAACGAGTCGAACGAGTCGAACGAGTCGAACGAGTCGAACGAGTCGAACGAGTCGAACGAGTCGAACGAGTCGAACGAGTCGAACGAGTCGAACGAGTCGAACGAGTCGAACGAGTCGAACGAGTCGAACGAGTCGAACGAGTCGAACGAGTCGAACGAGTCGAACGAGTCGAACGAGTCGAACGAGTCGAACGAGTCGAACGAGTCGAACGAGTCGAACGAGTCGAACGAGTCGAACGAGTCGAACGAGTCGAACGAGTCGAACGAGTCGAACGAGTCGAACGAGTCGAACGAGTCGAACGAGTCGAACGAGTCGAACGAGTCGAACGAGTCGAACGAGTCGAACGAGTCGAACGAGTCGAACGAGTCGAACGAGTCGAACGAGTCGAACGAGTCGAACGAGTCGAACGAGTCGAACGAGTCGAACGAGTCGAACGAGTCGAACGAGTCGAACGAGTCGAACGAGTCGAACGAGTCGAACGAGTCGAACGAGTCGAACGAGTCGAACGAGTCGAACGAGTCGAACGAGTCGAACGAGTCGAACGAGTCGAACTAGTCGATCGAGTCAAACGAGTCAAACGAGTCAAACGAGTCAAACGAGTCAAACGGGTCAAACGAGTCAAACGAGTCAAACGACTCAAACGAGTCAAACGAGTCAAACGAGTCAAACGGGTCGAACAGGACAATCGAGTCAAACGAGTCAAACGAGTCAAACGAGTCAAACGAGTCAAACGAGTCAATCGAGTCAAACGAGTCAAACGGGTCGAACAGGACAATCGAGTCAAACGAGTCAAAAGAGTCAAAAGAGTCATACGAGTCAAACGAGTCAAACGAGTCAAACGAGTCAAACGAGTCAAACGAGTCAAACGAGTCAAACGAGTCAAACGAGTCAAACGAGTCAAACGAGTCAAACGAGTCAAACGAGTCAAACGAGTCAAACGAGTCAATCGAGTCAAACGAGTCAAACGACTCAAACGAGTCAAACGAGTCAAACGAGTCAAACGAGTCAAACGAGTCAAACGTGTCAAACGGGTCAAACGGGTCAAACGAGTCAAACGACTCAAACGAGTCAAACGAGTCAAACGAGTCAAACGTGTCAAACGGGTCGAACAGGACAATCGAGTCAAACGAGTCAGACGAGTCAGACGAGTCAGACGAGTCAAACGAGTGAAACGAGTCAAACGAGTCAAACGAGTGAAACGAGTCAAACGAGTGAAACGAGTGAAACGAGTGAATCGAGTGAAACGAGTGAAACGAGTCAAACGAGTCAAACGAGTCAAACGAGTCAAACGAGTCAAACGAGTCAAACGGGTCGAACAGGACAATCGAGTCAAGCGAGTCGAACGAGCCAAACGAGTGAAACGAGTGAAACGAGTCAATCGAGTCAAACGAGTCAAACGAGTCAAACGAGTGAAACGAGTGAAACGAGTCAAACGAGTCAAACGACTCAAACGGGTCGAACAGGACAATCGAGTCAAACGAGTCAAACGAGTCAAACGAGTCAAACGAGTCAAACGAGTCAAACGAGTCAAACGAGTCAAACGAGTCAATCGAGTCAAACGAGTCAAACGACTCAAACGAGTCAAACGAGTCAAACGAGACAAACGAGTCAAACGAGTCAAACGAGTCAAACGATTCAAACGAGTCAATCGAGTCAAACGAGTCAAACGACTCAAACGAGTCAAACGAGTCAAACGAGTCAAACGTGTCAAACGGGTCAAACGGGTCGAACAGGACAATCGAGTCAAACGAGTCTAACGAGTCAAACGAGTCAAACGAGTCAAACGAGTCAATCGAGTCAAACGAGTCAAACGAGTCAAACGAGTCAAACGAGTCAAACGAGTCAAACGGGTCGAACAGGACAATCGAGTCAAGCGAGTCAAACGGGTCGAACAAGACAATCGAGTCAAACGAGTCAAACGAGTCAAACGAGTCAAACGAGTCAAACGAGTCAAACGAGTCAATCGAGTCAAACGAGTCAAACGACTCAAACGAGTCAAACAAGTCAAACGAGGCAAACGAGTCAAACGAGTCAAACGAGCCAAACGGGTCGAACAGGACAATCGAGTCAAACGAGTCTAACGAGTCAAACGAGTCAAACGAGTCAAACGAGTCAAACGAGTCAAACGGGTCGAACAGGACAATCGAGTCAAGCGAGTCAAACGGGTCGAACAGGACAATCGAGTCAAACGAGTCAAACGAGTCAAACGAGTCAAACGAGTCAAACGAGTCAATCGAGTCAAACGTGTCAAACGACTCAAACGAGTCAAACGAGTCAAACGAGTCAAACGAGTCAAACGAGTCAAACGAGCCAAACGGGTCGAACAGGACAATCAAGTCAAGCGAGTCAAACGGGTCGAACAGGACAATCGAGTCAAACGAGTCAAACGAGTCAAACGAGTCAAACGAGTCAAACGAGTCAATCGAGTCAAACGAGTCAAACGACTCAAGCGAGTCAAACGAGTCAAACGAGTCAAACGTGTCAAACGGGTCAAAATGGTCGAACAGGACAATCGAGTTAAACGAGTCAAACGAGTCAAACGAGTCAATCGAGTCAAACGAGTCAAACGACTCAAACGAGTCAAACGAGTCAATCGAGTCAAACGAGTCAAATGAGTCAAACGAGTCAAACGAGTCAAACGAGTCAATCGAGTCAAACGAGTCAAACGGGTCGAACAGGACAATCGAGTCAAACGAGTGAAAAGAGTCATACGAGTCAAACGAGTCAAACGAGTCAAACGAGTCAAACGAGTCAAACGAGTCAAACGAGTCAAACGAGTCAAACGATTCAAACGAGCCAAACGGGTCAAACGAGGCATACGAGTCAAACGAGTCAAACGAGTCAAACGACTCAAACGAGTCAAACGAGTCAAACGAGTCAAACGTGTCAAACGGGTCAAACGGGTCGAAGAGGACAATCGAGTCAAACGAGTCTAACGAGTCAAACGAGTCAAACGAGTCAAACGAGTCAATCGAGTCAAACGAGTCAAACGAGTCAAACGAGTCAAACGAGTCAAACGAGTCAATCGAGTCAAACGAGTCTAACGAGTCAAACGAGTCAAACGAGTCAAACGAGTCAATCGAGTCAAACGAGTCAAACGAGTCAAACGAGTCAAACGAGTGAAACGACTCAAACGAGTCAAACGAGTCAAACGAGTCAAACGAGTCAAACGAGTCAAACGAGTCAAACGGGTCGAACAGGACAATCGAGTCAAGCGAGTCAAACGGGTCGAACAAGACAATCGAGTCAAACGAGTCAAACGAGTCAAACGAGTCAAACGAGTCAAACGAGTCAAACGAGTCAATCGAGTCAAACGAGTCAAACGAGTGAAACGAGTGAAACGAGTCAAACGAGTCAAACGACTCAAACGGGTCGAACAGGACAATCGAGTCAAACGAGTCAAACGAGTCAAACGAGTCAAACGAGTCAAACGAGTCAAACGAGTCAAACGAGTCAAACGAGTCAAACGAGTCAAACGAGTCAATCGAGTCAAACGAGTCAAACGACTCAAACGAGTCAAACGAGTCAAACGAGTCAAACGAGTCAAACGAGTCAAACGAGTCAAACGATTCAAACGAGTCAATCGAGTCAAACGAGTCAAACGACTCAAACGAGTCAAACGAGTCAAACGAGTCAAACGTGTCAAACGGGTCAAACGGGTCGAACAGGACAATCGAGTCAAACGAGTCTAACGAGTCAAACGAGTCAAACGAGTCAAACGAGTCAATCGAGTCAAACGAGTCAAACGAGTCAAACGAGTCAAACGAGTCAAACGAGTCAAACGGGTCGAACAGGACAATCGAGTCAAGCGAGTCAAACGGGTCGAACAAGACAATCGAGTCAAACGAGTCAAACGAGTCAAACGAGTCAAACGAGTCAAACGAGTCAAACGAGTCAAACGAGTCAAACGAGTCAAACGAGTCAATCGAGTCAAACGAGTCAAACGACTCAAACGAGTCAAACAAGTCAAACGAGGCAAACGAGTCAAACGAGTCAAACGAGTCAAACGAGCCAAACGGGTCGAACAGGACAATCGAGTCAAACGAGTCTAACGAGTCAAACGAGTCAAACGAGTCAAACGAGTCAAACGAGTCAAACGGGTCGAACAGGACAATCGAGTCAAGCGAGTCAAACGGGTCGAACAGGACAATCGAGTCAAACGAGTCAAACGAGTCAAACGAGTCAAACGAGTCAAACGAGTCAATCGAGTCAAACGTGTCAAACGACTCAAACGAGTCAAACGAGTCAAACGAGTCAAACGAGTCAAACGAGTCAAACGAGCCAAACGGGTCGAACAGGACAATCAAGTCAAGCGAGTCAAACGGGTCGAACAGGACAATCGAGTCAAACGAGTCAAACGAGTCAAACGAGTCAAACGAGTCAAACGAGTCAATCGAGTCAAACGAGTCAAACGACTCAAGCGAGTCAAACGAGTCAAACGAGTCAAACGTGTCAAACGGGTCAAAATGGTCGAACAGGACAATCGAGTTAAACGAGTCAAACGAGTCAAACGAGTCAATCGAGTCAAACGAGTCAAACGACTCAAACGAGTCAAACGAGTCAATCGAGTCAAACGAGTCAAATGAGTCAAACGAGTCAAACGAGTCAAACGAGTCAATCGAGTCAAACGAGTCAAACGGGTCGAACAGGACAATCGAGTCAAACGAGTCAAAAGAGTCATACGAGTCAAACGAGTCAAACGAGTCAAACGAGTCAAACGAGTCAAACGAGTCAAACGAGTCAAACGAGTCAAACGATTCAAACGAGCCAAACGGGTCAAACGAGGCATACGAGTCAAACGAGTCAAACGAGTCAAACGACTCAAACGAGTCAAACGAGTCAAACGAGTCAAACGTGTCAAACGGGTCAAACGGGTCGAAGAGGACAATCGAGTCAAACGAGTCTAACGAGTCAAACGAGTCAAACGAGTCAAACGAGTCAATCGAGTCAAACGAGTCAAACGAGTCAAACGAGTCAAACGAGTCAAACGAGTCAATCGAGTCAAACGAGTCAAACGACTCAAACGAGTCAAACGAGTCAAACGAGTCAAACGAGTCAAACGTGTCAAACGGGTCAAACGGGTCGAACAGGACAATCGAGTCAAACGAGTCTAACGAGTCAAACGAGTCAAACGAGTCAAACGAGTCAATCGAGTCAAACGAGTCAAACGAGTCAAACGAGTCAAACGAGTCAAACGACTCAAACGAGTCAAACGAGTCAAACGAGTCAAACGAGTCAAACGAGTCAAACGAGTCGAACAAGTCAAAGGAGTGAAACGAGTCATACGAGTCAATCGTGTCAATCGTGTCAATCGTGTCAAATGAGTCAAACGAGTCAATCGACTCAAACGACTCAAACGACTCAAACGACTCAAACGAGTCAACCGAGTCAAACCAGTAAAACGTGTCAAACGAGTCAAACGAGTCAAACGAGTCAAACGAGTCAAACGAGTCAAACGAGTCAAACGAGTCAAACGAGTCACACGAGTCAAACGAGTCTGTTAGCGAAATTCTGCAGTCTAACGCCATCTTCCAGGCCCATCGATAATTAGGCCATGGCGACTACGCGCAGGCTCATGTGGAGCGTCGATCACGGCCCCTTCCATCGACTTACAATCGATGGAAGGGGGACTCTTCCTTCCAGGAATTCGGGCCGATTTCCTGGATCGCTCTCTTCTGGACGCGACTTACTTGTTGACGAGCCGTCTAAAGTAACCGCCGTTTTTACTCGCTCAACCGTTTCGGAGGTAACAACGAAAAGAACTCTTTACTCGCTCTCGCTTTCGCTTGCGCTTATTCGATTGCTTGCTGGCCTTGCACGCTTTATTACGGGACTCGTGCCGAATCCGCGTATGTCGCGTTGTTGCTTAAAACTGATATTCCTACGGCGTAGGTGATAACGGGCGATTAAATAATAGAGACTGTATTAATTAGAATTTCTTGTACATACTGTGAATAGTTACAATTAAAGTTTATCGTCTAAGCTAAAGTTCAACCTCGGAAATCACATATAGACCTCGAGACCTAATCCAGTTCCTCGTAAAGTGCGCTGTTCGGTAATTCTGCTAACATTTTTGGTCCTTCGAGCCGGAGCAGCGCCGTTGGATTCTGTAGCTTCTGGAACGTTCGGGATTCCTCGCGAGTGTTGTGGACAGCCGTCGCGCGTGATCTCTAGAACAATGAGTCACCTTATTGCCAGCCAAAGTGATCTTAACGGCCGTATCTCGCGTGCGTACGAGAATTTAAAAAAGCTGGGAGCTAATAATTGGAATAAGGCCAATGTATCTACCCGATTAGAGGCTCTGCGGAGAAACTGGGCCAAATTCGAGGCGCAACATGACAAGTTGCTCGAACTGATCAGCGATCCGGTGGTCGCACGGGACACGTACTGGATGGAAAACCAACCATCAGCGATGGAGGAGGTGTTCCTCACCCAGGAAGCCCTGCTGGTTGATAAATTAGACGATATGGTAAAATTGGAGAGAGTAGCAGAGCGAACCATAGAGCGGTTGTCCATGGACGAGTCGAGCCACGTGGCCGGCACCGGAGCCGTTCGATCCAAGGCCTCGCTCCCAAGGATCCCGCTGCCTAACTTCGACGGCCAGCATAAGGACTGGCCATCCTTCCGAGGGCTTTTCCAGTCCCTCGTCGTCAAAGACACGACGTTAACGGACGATGAGCGCCTACATTACTTACGAGGCGCTCTGAGCGGCGATGCTGAAAAACTTCTTCGCAGTCTACCCGTGCGGGAAGAGAATTTTGCCGTGGCTTGGAAATTGTTAGATGACCGCTACGATAACCAGCGGTTATCGGTTAAGGCTTTGATGACGGACATCTTTGACTTGCCTACGCTTACCCGAGAGTCAGGGCCTGACCTCAAACGGATGTTCTACACCCTGTGCGACTTCGTCGCTGCCCTCGCTACTCTGAAGAGGCCCTTCGACGCCACCGGGGATTGGCTCGTTCACCTGGTAGCTGACCGGCTGGACCCTCAATCCCGGCGAGAGTGGGAGACCCGCATCTCCAGGACGAAGACTCCTCCGACCTTCGAGGAGATGAGGGAGTTTTTGGAAGGGCGAGTCAACACCGTCCAGGCACTGGAGGGGAGCAGCAAGGGCCCGGACAGACGCCCTCGACCGGCGCATACCGCGTAACCGCCGGCTAAAAAAGAAAAAAAAAAATATAGTTCACGCACTTGACCACCTTGCGTAGAATCTAAGCGTTTGCTTGTATATTTTTCTCTTACTTGTTCAGGTCAGCAGGGACCTTCACTGGGGTCCTCTCCAACTATCAACAGGACTGCTACTTCGCGCACGTGCCTGAAGTCGTGTGTCTCGGTCGCCTAAGACGCGTAATGCTTACGCTAAATGCTTCGGTCACAACCGCGTGCTCGCCTGTGACCACGATTGCCGCTGCTCGCGCATTTGCTGCCGCGATCTTAAACTGCCTCAACGCTGCGAGGTTGAGCGACGCCTCCGCATGAGCTCAGCGACGTCATTGCCACGCGATCGTACGATGCCATGTCCCCGCCATGTTGACCAGCTTTGGGATCTATTCATCGGGCCGATGAATGGCGGGCGGGAAATGTTAGCGAAATTCTGCAGTCTAACGCCATCTTCCAGGCCCATCGATAATTAGGCCATGGCGACTACACGCTGGCTCATGTGGAGCGTCGATCACGGCCCCTTCCATCGACTTACAATCGACGGAAGGGCGACTCTTCCTTCCAGGAACTCGGGCCGATTTCCTGGATCGCTCTCTTCTGGACGCGACTTACTTGTTGACGAGCCGTCTAAAGTAACCGCCGTTTTTACTCGCTCAACCGTTTCGGAGGTAACAACGAAAAGAACTCTTTACTCGCTCTCGCTTTCGCTTGCGCTTATTCGATTGCTTGCTGGCCTTGCACGCTTTATTACGGGACTCGTGCCGAATCCGCGTATATCGCGTTGTTGCTTAAAACTGATATTCCTACGGCGTAGGTGATAACGGGCGATTAAATAATAGAGACTGTATTAATTAGAATTTCTTGTACATACTGTGAATAGTTACAATTAAAGTTTATCGTCTAAGCTAAAGTTCAACCTCGGAAATCACATATAGACCTAGAGACCTAATCCAGTTCCTCGTAAAGTGCGCTGTTCGGTAATTCTGCTAACAGAGTCAAACGAGTCAAACGAGTCAAACGAGTCAAACGAGTGAAACGAGTGAAACGAGTCAAACGAGTCAAACGAGTGAAACGAGTCAAACGAGTGAAACGAGTCAAACGAGTGAAACGAGTCAAACGAGTGAAACGAGTCAAACGAGTGAAACGAGTCAAACGAGTGAAACGAGTCAAACGAGTCAAACGAGTCAAACGGGTCGAACAGGACAATCGAGTCAAGCGAGTTGAACGAGCCAAACGAGTCAAACGAGTCAAACGAGTCAAACGAGTCAAACGAGTCAATCGAGTCAAACGAGTCAATCGAGTCAAACGAGTCAAACAAGTCAAACGACTCAAACGAGTCAAACGAGTCAAACGAGTCAAACGTGTCAAACGGGTCAAACGGGTCGAAAAGGACAATCGAGTCAAACGAGTCTAACGAGTCAAACGCGTCAAACGAGTCAAACGAGTCAAACGAGTCAATCGAGTCAAACGAGTCAAATGAGTCAAACGAGTCAAACGAGTCAAACGAGCCAAACGAGTCAAACGAGTCAAATGGGTCGAACAGGACAAACGAGTCAAGCGAGTCAAACGGGTCGAACAGGACAATCGAGTGAAACGAGTGAAACGAGTGAAACGAGTCAAACGAGTGAAACGAGTCAAACGAGTCAAACGAGTCAAACGGGTCGAACAGGACATTCGAGTCAAACGAATCAAACGAGTCAAACGAGTCAAACGAGTCAAACGAGTCAATCGAGTCAAACGAGTCAATCGAGTCAAACGAGTCAAACGAGTCAAACGTGTCAAACGAGTCAAACGAGTCAAACGAGTCAAACGAGTCAAACGAGTCCAACGAGTCCAACGAGTCAAACGAGTCAAACGAGTCAAACGAGTCAAACGAGTCAAACGAGTCAAACGAATCAAACGAGTCAAACGAGTCGAACGAGTCAAACGAGTCGAACGAGTCGAACGAGTCAAACGAGTCGAACGAGTCAAACGAGTCGAACGAGTCAAACGAGTCGAACGAGTCAAACGGGTCGAACACGACAATCGAGTCAAACGAGTTAAACGAGTCAAACGAGTCAAACGAGTCACACGAGTCAAACGAGTCAAACGAGTCAAACGAGTCAAACGATTCAAACGAGTCAAACGAGTCAAACGAGTCAAACGAGTCAAACGAGTCAAACGAGTCAAACGAGTCAAACGAGTCAAACGAGTCAAACGAGTCAAACGAGTCAAACGAGTCAAACGAGTCAAACGAGTCAAACGAGTCAAACGAGTCAAACGAGTCAAACGAGTCAAACGAGTCAAACGAGTCAAACGAGTCAAACGAGTCAAACGGGTCGAACAGGACAATCGAGTCAAGCGAGTCGAACGAGACAAACGAGTCGAACGAGTCGAACGAGTCGAACGAGTCAAACGAGTCAAACGAGTCAGACGAGTCAGACGAGTCAGACGAGTCAAACGAGTCAGACGAGTCAAACGAGTCAAACGAGTGAAACGAGTGAAACGAGTGAAACGAGTGAAACGAGTCAAACGAGTCAAGCGAGTCAAACGAGTCAAACGAGTCAAACGTGTCAAACGAGTCAAACGAGTCAAACGACTCAAACGAGTCAACCGAGTCAAACCAGTAAAACGTGTCAAACGAGTCAAACGAGTCAAACGAGTCAAACGAGTCAAACGAGTCAAACGAGTCAAACGAGTCAAACGAGTCAAACGAGTCAAACGAGTCTGTTAGCGAAATTCTGCAGTCTAACGCCATCTTCCAGGCCCATCGATAATTAGGCCATGGCGACTACACGCTGGCTCATGTGGAGCGTCGATCACGGCCCCTTCCATCGACTTACAATCGACGGAAGGGCGACTCTTCCTTCCAGGAACTCGGGCCGATTTCCTGGATCGCTCTCTTCTGGACGCGACTTACTTGTTGACGAGCCGTCTAAAGTAACCGCCGTTTTTACTCGCTCAACCGTTTCGGAGGTAACAACGAAAAGAACTCTTTACTCGCTCTCGCTTTCGCTTGCGCTTATTCGATTGCTTGCTGGCCTTGCACGCTTTATTACGGGACTCGTGCCGAATCCGCGTATATCGCGTTGTTGCTTAAAACTGATATTCCTACGGCGTAGGTGATAACGGGCGATTAAATAATAGAGACTGTATTAATTAGAATTTCTTGTACATACTGTGAATAGTTACAATTAAAGTTTATCGTCTAAGCTAAAGTTCAACCTCGGAAATCACATATAGACCTAGAGACCTAATCCAGTTCCTCGTAAAGTGCGCTGTTCGGTAATTCTGCTAACAGAGTCAAACGAGTCAAACGAGTCAAACGAGTCAAACGAGTGAAACGAGTCAAACGAGTGAAACGAGTCAAACGAGTGAAACGAGTCAAACGAGTGAAACGAGTCAAACGAGTGAAACGAGTCAAACGAGTGAAACGAGTCAAACGAGTGAAACGAGTCAAACGAGTGAAACGAGTCAAACGAGTCAAACGAGTCAAACGGGTCGAACAGGACAATCGAGTCAAGCGAGTTGAACGAGCCAAACGAGTCAAACGAGTCAAACGAGTCAAACGAGTCAAACGAGTCAATCGAGTCAAACGAGTCAATCGAGTCAAACGAGTCAAACAAGTCAAACGACTCAAACGAGTCAAACGAGTCAAACGAGTCAAACGTGTCAAACGGGTCAAACGGGTCGAAAAGGACAATCGAGTCAAACGAGTCTAACGAGTCAAACGCGTCAAACGAGTCAAACGAGTCAAACGAGTCAATCGAGTCAAACGAGTCAAATGAGTCAAACGAGTCAAACGAGTCAAACGAGCCAAACGAGTCAAACGAGTCAAATGGGTCGAACAGGACAAACGAGTCAAGCGAGTCAAACGGGTCGAACAGGACAATCGAGTGAAACGAGTGAAACGAGTGAAACGAGTCAAACGAGTGAAACGAGTCAAACGAGTCAAACGAGTCAAACGAGTCAAACGAGTCAAACGAGTCAAACGGGTCGAACAGGACATTCGAGTCAAACGAATCAAACGAGTCAAACGAGTCAAACGAGTCAAACGAGTCAATCGAGTCAAACGAGTCAATCGAGTCAAACGTGTCAAACGAGTCAAACGAGTCAAACGAGTCAAACGAGTCAAACGAGTCCAACGAGTCCAACGAGTCAAACGAGTCAAACGAGTCAAACGAGTCAAACGAGTCAAACGAGTCAAACGAATCAAACGAGTCAAACGAGTCGAACGAGTCAAACGAGTCGAACGAGTCGAACGAGTCAAACGAGTCGAACGAGTCAAACGAGTCGAACGAGTCAAACGGGTCGAACAAGACAATCGAGTCAAACGAGTTAAACGAGTCAAACGAGTCAAACGAGTCACACGAGTCAAACGAGTCAAACGAGTCAAACGAGTCAAACGATTCAAACGAGTCAAACGAGTCAAACGAGTCAAACGAGTCAAACGAGTCAAACGAGTCAAACGAGTCAAACGAGTCAAACGAGTCAAACGAGTCAAACGAGTCAAACGAGTCAAACGAGTCAAACGAGTCAAACGAGTCAAACGAGTCAAACGAGTCAAACGAGTCAAACGAGTCAAACGGGTCGAACAGGACAATCGAGTCAAGCGAGTCGAACGAGACAAACGAGTCGAACGAGTCGAACGAGTCGAACGAGTCAAACGAGTCAAACGAATCAAACGTGTCAAACGAGTCAATCGAGTCAAACGAGTCAAACGAGTCAAACGAATCAATCGAGTCAAACGAGTCAAACGAGTCAATCGAGTCAAACGAGTCAATCGAGTCAATCGAGTCAAACGAGTCAAACGAGTCAAACGAGTCAAACGAGTCAAACGAGTCAAACGAGTCAAACGAGTCAAACGAGTCAAACGAGTCAAACGAGTCAAACGAGTCAAACGAGTCAAACGAGTCAAACGAGTCAAACGAGTCAAACGAGTCAAACGAGTCAAACGAGTCAAACGAGTCAAACGAGTCAAACGAGTCAAACGAGTCAAACGAGTCAAACGAGTCAAACGAGTCAAACGAGTCAAACGAGTCAAACGAGTCAAACGAGTCAAACGAGTCAAACGAGTCAAACGAGTCAAACGAGTCAAACGAGTCAAACGAGTCAAACGAGTCAAACGAGTCAAACGAGTCAAACGAGTCAAACGAGTCAAACGAGTCAAACGAGTCAAACGAGTCAAACGTGTCAAACGAGTCAAACGAGTCAAACGAGTCAAACGAGTCAAACGAGTCAAACGAGTCAAACGAGTCAAACGAGTCAAACGAGTCAAACGAGTCAA
Organism: Andrena haemorrhoa; assembly: GCA_910592295.1. Classification (NCBI taxonomy): domain Eukaryota; kingdom Metazoa; phylum Arthropoda; class Insecta; order Hymenoptera; family Andrenidae; genus Andrena; species Andrena haemorrhoa. Next base: position 628,723 of record CAJUZA010000142.1, read on the forward strand.
ACGAGTCAAACGAGTCAAACGAGTCAGACGAGTCAGACGAGTCAGACGAGTCAAACGAGTCAGACGAGTCAAACGAGTCAAACGAGTGAAACGAGTGAAACGAGTGAAACGAGTGAAACGAGTCAAACGAGTCAAGCGAGTCAAACGAGTCAAACGAGTCAAACGTGTCAAACGAGTCAAACGAGTCAAACGACTCAAACGAGTCAACCGAGTCAAACCAGTAAAACGTGTCAAACGAGTCAAACGAGTCAAACGAGTCAAACGAGTCAAACGAGTCAAACGAGTCAAACGAGTCAAACGAGTCAAACGAGTCAAACGAGTCAAACGAGTCTGTTAGCGAAATTCTGCAGTCTAACGCCATCTTCCAGGCCCATCGATAATTAGGCCATGGCGACTACGCGCAGGCTCATGTGGAGCGTCGATCACGGCCCCTTCCATCGACTTACAATCGATGGAAGGGGGACTCTTCCTTCCAGGAATTCGGGCCGATTTCCTGGATCGCTCTCTTCTGGACGCGACTTACTTGTTGACGAGCCGTCTAAAGTAACCGCCGTTTTTACTCGCTCAACCGTTTCGGAGGTAACAACGAAAAGAACTCTTTACTCGCTCTCGCTTTCGCTTGCGCTTATTCGATTGCTTGCTGGCCTTGCACGCTTTATTACGGGACTCGTGCCGAATCCGCGTATGTCGCGTTGTTGCTTAAAACTGATATTCCTACGGCGTAGGTGATAACGGGCGATTAAATAATAGAGACTGTATTAATTAGAATTTCTTGTACATACTGTGAATAGTTACAATTAAAGTTTATCGTCTAAGCTAAAGTTCAACCTCGGAAATCACATATAGACCTCGAGACCTAATCCAGTTCCTCGTAAAGTGCGCTGTTCGGTAATTCTGCTAACATTTTTGGTCCTTCGAGCCGGAGCAGCGCCGTTGGATTCTGTAGCTTCTGGAACGTTCGGGATTCCTCGCGAGTGTTGTGGACAGCCGTCGCGCGTGATCTCTAGAACAATGAGTCACCTTATTGCCAGCCAAAGTGATCTTAACGGCCGTATCTCGCGTGCGTACGAGAATTTAAAAAAGCTGGGAGCTAATAATTGGAATAAGGCCAATGTATCTACCCGATTAGAGGCTCTGCGGAGAAACTGGGCCAAATTCGAGGCGCAACATGACAAGTTGCTCGAACTGATCAGCGATCCGGTGGTCGCACGGGACACGTACTGGATGGAAAACCAACCATCAGCGATGGAGGAGGTGTTCCTCACCCAGGAAGCCCTGCTGGTTGATAAATTAGACGATATGGTAAAATTGGAGAGAGTAGCAGAGCGAACCATAGAGCGGTTGTCCATGGACGAGTCGAGCCACGTGGCCGGCACCGGAGCCGTTCGATCCAAGGCCTCGCTCCCAAGGATCCCGCTGCCTAACTTCGACGGCCAGCATAAGGACTGGCCATCCTTCCGAGGGCTTTTCCAGTCCCTCGTCGTCAAAGACACGACGTTAACGGACGATGAGCGCCTACATTACTTACGAGGCGCTCTGAGCGGCGATGCTGAAAAACTTCTTCGCAGTCTACCCGTGCGGGAAGAGAATTTTGCCGTGGCTTGGAAATTGTTAGATGACCGCTACGATAACCAGCGGTTATCGGTTAAGGCTTTGATGACGGACATCTTTGACTTGCCTACGCTTACCCGAGAGTCAGGGCCTGACCTCAAACGGATGTTCTACACCCTGTGCGACTTCGTCGCTGCCCTCGCTACTCTGAAGAGGCCCTTCGACGCCACCGGGGATTGGCTCGTTCACCTGGTAGCTGACCGGCTGGACCCTCAATCCCGGCGAGAGTGGGAGACCCGCATCTCCAGGACGAAGACTCCTCCGACCTTCGAGGAGATGAGGGAGTTTTTGGAAGGGCGAGTCAACACCGTCCAGGCACTGGAGGGGAGCAGCAAGGGCCCGGACAGACGCCCTCGACCGGCGCATACCGCGTAACCGCCGGCTAAAAAAGAAAAAAAAAAATATAGTTCACGCACTTGACCACCTTGCGTAGAATCTAAGCGTTTGCTTGTATATTTTTCTCTTACTTGTTCAGGTCAGCAGGGACCTTCACTGGGGTCCTCTCCAACTATCAACAGGACTGCTACTTCGCGCACGTGCCTGAAGTCGTGTGTCTCGGTCGCCTAAGACGCGTAATGCTTACGCTAAATGCTTCGGTCACAACCGCGTGCTCGCCTGTGACCACGATTGCCGCTGCTCGCGCATTTGCTGCCGCGATCTTAAACTGCCTCAACGCTGCGAGGTTGAGCGACGCCTCCGCATGAGCTCAGCGACGTCATTGCCACGCGATCGTACGATGCCATGTCCCCGCCATGTTGACCAGCTTTGGGATCTATTCATCGGGCCGATGAATGGCGGGCGGGAAATGTTAGCGAAATTCTGCAGTCTAACGCCATCTTCCAGGCCCATCGATAATTAGGCCATGGCGACTACACGCTGGCTCATGTGGAGCGTCGATCACGGCCCCTTCCATCGACTTACAATCGACGGAAGGGCGACTCTTCCTTCCAGGAACTCGGGCCGATTTCCTGGATCGCTCTCTTCTGGACGCGACTTACTTGTTGACGAGCCGTCTAAAGTAACCGCCGTTTTTACTCGCTCAACCGTTTCGGAGGTAACAACGAAAAGAACTCTTTACTCGCTCTCGCTTTCGCTTGCGCTTATTCGATTGCTTGCTGGCCTTGCACGCTTTATTACGGGACTCGTGCCGAATCCGCGTATATCGCGTTGTTGCTTAAAACTGATATTCCTACGGCGTAGGTGATAACGGGCGATTAAATAATAGAGACTGTATTAATTAGAATTTCTTGTACATACTGTGAATAGTTACAATTAAAGTTTATCGTCTAAGCTAAAGTTCAACCTCGGAAATCACATATAGACCTAGAGACCTAATCCAGTTCCTCGTAAAGTGCGCTGTTCGGTAATTCTGCTAACAAAGTCAAACGAGTCAAACGAGTCAAACGAGTCAAACGAGTCAGACGAGTCAGACGAGTCAAACGAGTCAAACGAGTCAAACGAGTCAAACGAGTCAAACGAGTCAAACGAGTGAAACGAGTCAAACGAGTGAAACGAGTCAAACGAGTGAAACGAGTCAAACGAGTGAAACGAGTCAAACGAGTGAAACGAGTCAAACGAGTGAAACGAGTCAAACGAGTGAAACGAGTCAAACGAGTGAAACGAGTCAAACGAGTCAAACGAGTCAAACGGGTCGAACAGGACAATCGAGTCAAGCGAGTTGAACGAGCCAAACGAGTCAAACGAGTCAAACGAGTCAAACGAGTCAAACGAGTCAATCGAGTCAAACGAGTCAATCGAGTCAAACGAGTCAAACAAGTCAAACGACTCAAACGAGTCAAACGAGTCAAACGAGTCAAACGTGTCAAACGGGTCAAACGGGTCGAAAAGGACAATCGAGTCAAACGAGTCTAACGAGTCAAACGCGTCAAACGAGTCAAACGAGTCAAACGAGTCAATCGAGTCAAACGAGTCAAATGAGTCAAACGAGTCAAACGAGTCAAACGAGCCAAACGAGTCAAACGAGTCAAATGGGTCGAACAGGACAAACGAGTCAAGCGAGTCAAACGGGTCGAACAGGACAATCGAGTGAAACGAGTGAAACGAGTGAAACGAGTCAAACGAGTGAAACGAGTCAAACGAGTCAAACGAGTCAAACGAGTCAAACGAGTCAAACGAGTCAAACGGGTCGAACAGGACATTCGAGTCAAACGAATCAAACGAGTCAAACGTGTCAAACGAGTCAAACGAGTCAAACGAGTCAAACGAGTCAAACGAGTCCAACGAGTCCAACGAGTCAAACGAGTCAAACGAGTCAAACGAGTCAAACGAGTCAAACGAGTCAAACGAATCAAACGAGTCAAACGAGTCGAACGAGTCAAACGAGTCGAACGAGTCAAACGAGTCGAACGAGTCAAACGAGTCGAACGAGTCAAACGGGTCGAACAAGACAATCGAGTCAAACGAGTTAAACGAGTCAAACGAGTCAAACGAGTCACACGAGTCAAACGAGTCAAACGAGTCAAACGAGTCAAACGATTCAAACGAGTCAAACGAGTCAAACGAGTCAAACGAGTCAAACGAGTCAAACGAGTCAAACGAGTCAAACGAGTCAAACGAGTCAAACGAGTCAAACGAGTCAAACGAGTCAAACGAGTCAAACGAGTCAAACGAGTCAAACGAGTCAAACGAGTCAAACGAGTCAAACGAGTCAAACGAGTCAAACGAGTCAAACGAGTCAAACGAGTCAAACGAGTCAAACGAGTCAAACGAGTCAAACGAGTCAAACGAGTCAAACGAGTCAAACGAGTCAAACGGGTCGAACAGGACAATCGAGTCAAGCGAGTCGAACGAGACAAACGAGTCGAACGAGTCGAACGAGTCGAACGAGTCGAACGAGTCGAACGAATCAAACGTGTCAAACGAGTCAATCGAGTCAAACGAGTCAAACGAGTCAAACGAATCAATCGAGTCAAACGAGTCAAACGAGTCAAACGGGTCGAACAGGACATTCGAGTCAAACGAATCAAACGAGTCAAACGTGTCAAACGAGTCAAACGAGTCAAACGAGTCAAACGAGTCAAACGAGTCCAACGAGTCCAACGAGTCAAACGAGTCAAACGAGTCAAACGAGTCAAACGAGTCAAACGAGTCAAACGAATCAAACGAGTCAAACGAGTCGAACGAGTCAAACGAGTCGAACGAGTCAAACGAGTCGAACGAGTCAAACGAGTCGAACGAGTCAAACGGGTCGAACAAGACAATCGAGTCAAACGAGTTAAACGAGTCAAACGAGTCAAACGAGTCACACGAGTCAAACGAGTCAAACGATTCAAACGAGTCAAACGAGTCAAACGAGTCAAACGAGTCAAACGAGTCAAACGAGTCAAACGAGTCAAACGAGTCAAACGAGTCAAACGAGTCAAACGAGTCAAACGAGTCAAACGAGTCAAACGAGTCAAACGAGTCAAACGAGTCAAACGAGTCAAACGAGTCAAACGAGTCAAACGAGTCAAACGAGTCAAACGAGTCAAACGAGTCAAACGAGTCAAACGGGTCGAACAGGACAATCGAGTCAAGCGAGTCGAACGAGACAAACGAGTCGAACGAGTCGAACGAGTCGAACGAGTCGAACGAGTCGAACGAATCAAACGTGTCAAACGAGTCAATCGAGTCAAACGAGTCAAACGAGTCAAACGAATCAATCGAGTCAAACGAGTCAAACGAGTCAAACGGGTCGAACAGGACATTCGAGTCAAACGAATCAAACGAGTCAAACGTGTCAAACGAGTCAAACGAGTCAAACGAGTCAAACGAGTCAAACGAGTCCAACGAGTCCAACGAGTCAAACGAGTCAAACGAGTCAAACGAGTCAAACGAGTCAAACGAGTCAAACGAATCAAACGAGTCAAACGAGTCGAACGAGTCAAACGAGTCGAACGAGTCAAACGAGTCGAACGAGTCAAACGAGTCGAACGAGTCAAACGGGTCGAACAAGACAATCGAGTCAAACGAGTTAAACGAGTCAAACGAGTCAAACGAGTCACACGAGTCAAACGAGTCAAACGATTCAAACGAGTCAAACGAGTCAAACGAGTCAAACGAGTCAAACGAGTCAAACGAGTCAAACGAGTCAAACGAGTCAAACGAGTCAAACGAGTCAAACGAGTCAAACGAGTCAAACGAGTCAAACGAGTCAAACGAGTCAAACGAGTCAAACGAGTCAAACGAGTCAAACGAGTCAAACGAGTCAAACGAGTCAAACGAGTCAAACGAGTCAAACGAGTCAAACGAGTCAAACGAGTCAAACGAGTCAAACGAGTCAAACGAGTCAAACGAGTCAAACGAGTCAAACGAGTCAAACGGGTCGAACAGGACAATCGAGTCAAGCGAGTCGAACGAGACAAACGAGTCGAACGAGCCGAACGAGTCGAACGAGTCGAACGAGTCGAACGAATCAAACGTGTCAAACGAGTCAATCGAGTCAAACGAGTCAAACGAGTCAAACGAGTCAATCGAGTCAAACGAGTCAAACGAGTCAATCGAGTCAAACGAGTCAATCGAGTCAATCGAGTCAAACGAGTCAAACGAGTCAAACGAGTCAAACGAGTCAAACGAGTCAAACGTGTCAAACGAGTCAAACGAGTCAGACGAGTCAGACGAGTCAGACGAGTCAGACGAGTCAGACGAGTCAGACGAGTCAGACGAGTCAGACGAGTCAGACGAGTCAGACGAGTCAGACGAGTCAGACGAGTCAGACGAGTCAGACGAGTCAGACGAGTCAGACGAGTCAGACGAGTCAGACGAGTCAGACGAGTCAGACGAGTCAGACGAGTCAGACGAGTCAGACGAGTCAGACGAGTCAGACGAGTCAGACGAGTCAGACGAGTCAGACGAGTCAGACGAGTCAGACGAGTCAGACGAGTCAGACGAGTCAGACGAGTCAGACGAGTCAGACGAGTCAGACGAGTCAGACGAGTCAGACGAGTCAGACGAGTCAGACGAGTCAGACGAGTCAGACGAGTCAGACGAGTCAGACGAGTCAGACGAGTCAGACGAGTCAGACGAGTCAGACGAGTCAGACGAGTCAGACGAGTCAGACGAGTCAGACGAGTCAGACGAGTCAGACGAGTCAGACGAGTCAGACGAGTCAGACGAGTCAGACGAGTCAGACGAGTCAGACGAGTCAGACGAGTCAGACGAGTCAGACGAGTCAGACGAGTCAGACGAGTCAGACGAGTCAGACGAGTCAGACGAGTCAGACGAGTCAGACGAGTCAGACGAGTCAGACGAGTCAGACGAGTCAGACGAGTCAGACGAGTCAGACGAGTCAGACGAGTCAGACGAGTCAGACGAGTCAGACGAGTCAGACGAGTCAGACGAGTCAGACGAGTCAGACGAGTCAGACGAGTCAGACGAGTCAGACGAGTCAGACGAGTCAGACGAGTCAGACGAGTCAGACGAGTCAGACGAGTCAGACGAGTCAGACGAGTCAGACGAGTCAGACGAGTCAGACGAGTCAGACGAGTCAGACGAGTCAGACGAGTCAGACGAGTCAGACGAGTCAGACGAGTCAGACGAGTCAGACGAGTCAGACGAGTCAGACGAGTCAGACGAGTCAGACGAGTCAGACGAGTCAGACGAGTCAGACGAGTCAGACGAGTCAGACGAGTCAGACGAGTCAGACGAGTGAAACGAGTGAAACGAGTGAAACGAGTGAAACGAGTGAAACGAGTGAAACGAGTGAAACGAGTGAAACGAGTGAAACGAGTGAAACGAGTGAAACGAGTGAAACGAGTGAAACGAGTGAAACGAGTGAAACGAGTGAAACGAGTCAAACGTGTCAAACGAGTCAAACGAGTCAAACGAGTCTGTTAGCGAAATTCTGCAGTCTAACGCCATCTTCCAGGCCCATCGATAATTAGGCCATGGCGACTACGCGCAGGCTCATGTGGAGCGTCGATCACGGCCCCTTCCATCGACTTACAATCGATGGAAGGGGGACTCTTCCTTCCAGGAATTCGGGCCGATTTCCTGGATCGCTCTCTTCTGGACGCGACTTACTTGTTGACGAGCCGTCTAAAGTAACCGCCGTTTTTACTCGCTCAACCGTTTCGGAGGTAACAACGAAAAGAACTCTTTACTCGCTCTCGCTTTCGCTTGCGCTTATTCGATTGCTTGCTGGCCTTGCACGCTTTATTACGGGACTCGTGCCGAATCCGCGTATGTCGCGTTGTTGCTTAAAACTGATATTCCTACGGCGTAGGTGATAACGGGCGATTAAATAATAGAGACTGTATTAATTAGAATTTCTTGTACATACTGTGAATAGTTAGAATTAAAGTTTATCGTCTAAGCTAAAGTTCAACCTCGGAAATCACATATAGACCTCGAGACCTAATCCAGTTCCTCGTAAAGTGCGCTGTTCGGTAATTCTGCTAACATTTTTGGTCCTTCGAGCCGGAGCAGCGCCGTTGGATTCTGTAGCTTCTGGAACGTTCGGGATTCCTCGCGAGTGTTGTGGACAGCCGTCGCGCGTGACCTCTAGAACAATGAGTCACCTTATTGCCAGCCAAAGTGATCTTAACGGCCGTATCTCGCGTGCGTACGAGAATTTAAAAAAGCTGGGAGCTAATAATTGGAATAAGGCCAATGTATCTACCCGATTAGAGGCTCTGCGGAGAAACTGGGCCAAATTCGAGGCGCAACATGACAAGTTGCTCGAACTGATCAGCGATCCGGTGGTCGCACGGGACACGTACTGGATGGAAAACCAACCATCAGCGATGGAGGAGGTGTTCCTCACCCAGGAAGCTCTGCTGGTTGATAAATTAGACGATATGGTAAAATTGGAGAGAGTAGCAGAGCGAACCATAGAGCGGTTGTCCATGGACGAGTCGAGCCACGTGGCCGGCACCGGAGCCGTTCGATCCAAGGCCTCGCTCCCAAGGATCCCGCTGCCTAACTTCGACGGCCAGCATAAGGACTGGCCATCCTTCCGAGGGCTTTTCCAGTCCCTCGTCGTCAAAGACACGACGTTAACGGACGATGAGCGCCTACATTACTTACGAGGCGCTCTGAGCGGCGATGCTGAAAAACTTCTTCGCAGTCTACCCGTGCGGGAAGAGAATTTTGCCGTGGCTTGGAAATTGTTAGATGACCGCTACGATAACCAGCGGTTATCGGTTAAGGCTTTGATGACGGACATCTTTGACTTGCCTACGCTTACCCGAGAGTCAGGGCCTGACCTCAAACGGATGTTCTACACCCTGTGCGACTTCGTCGCTGCCCTCGCTACTCTGAAGAGGCCCTTCGACGCCACCGGGGATTGGCTCGTTCACCTGGTAGCTGACCGGCTGGACCCTCAATCCCGGCGAGAGTGGGAGACCCGCATCTCCAGGACGAAGACTCCTCCGACCTTCGAGGAGATGAGGGAGTTTTTGGAAGGGCGAGTCAACACCGTCCAGGCACTGGAGGGGAGCAGCAAGGGCCCGGACAGACGCCCTCGACCGGCGCATACCGCGTAACCGCCGGCTAAAAAAGAAAAAAAAAAAATATAGTTCACGCACTTGACCACCTTGCGTAGAATCTAAGCGTTTGCTTGTATATTTTTCTCTTACTTGTTCAGGTCAGCAGGGACCTTCACTGGGGTCCTCTCCAACTATCAACAGGACTGCTACTTCGCGCACGTGCCTGAAGTCGTGTGTCTCGGTCGCCTAAGACGCGTAATGCTTACGCTAAATGCTTCGGTCACAACCGCGTGCTCGCCTGTGACCACGATTGCCGCTGCTCGCGCATTTGCTGCCGCGATCTTAAACTGCCTCAACGCTGCGAGGTTGAGCGACGCCTCCGCATGAGCTCAGCGACGTCATTGCCACGCGATCGTACGATGCCATGTCCCCGCCATGTTGACCAGCTTTGGGATCTATTCATCGGGCCGATGAATGGCGGGCGGGAAATGTTAGCGAAATTCTGCAGTCTAACGCCATCTTCCAGGCCCATCGATAATTAGGCCATGGCGACTACACGCTGGCTCATGTGGAGCGTCGATCACGGCCCCTTCCATCGACTTACAATCGACGGAAGGGCGACTCTTCCTTCCAGGAACTCGGGCCGATTTCCTGGATCGCTCTCTTCTGGACGCGACTTACTTGTTGACGAGCCGTCTAAAGTAACCGCCGTTTTTACTCGCTCAACCGTTTCGGAGGTAACAACGAAAAGAACTCTTTACTCGCTCTCGCTTTCGCTTGCGCTTATTCGATTGCTTGCTGGCCTTGCACGCTTTATTACGGGACTCGTGCCGAATCCGCGTATATCGCGTTGTTGCTTAAAACTGATATTCCTACGGCGTAGGTGATAACGGGCGATTAAATAATAGAGACTGTATTAATTAGAATTTCTTGTACATACTGTGAATAGTTACAATTAAAGTTTATCGTCTAAGCTAAAGTTCAACCTCGGAAATCACATATAGACCTAGAGACCTAATCCAGTTCCTCGTAAAGTGCGCTGTTCGGTAATTCTGCTAACAGAGTCAAACGAGTCAAACGAGTCAAACGAGTCAAACGAGTCAGACGAGTCAGACGAGTCAAACGAGTCAAACGAGTCAAACGAGTCAAACGAGTCAAACGAGTCAAACGAGTCAAACGAGTCAAACGAGTGAAACGAGTCAAACGAGTGAAACGAGTCAAACGAGTGAAACGAGTCAAACGAGTGAAACGAGTCAAACGAGTGAAACGAGTCAAACGAGTGAAACGAGTCAAACGAGTGAAACGAGTCAAACGAGTGAAACGAGTCAAACGAGTGAAACGAGTCAAACGAGTGAAACGAGTCAAACGAGTGAAACGAGTCAAACGAGTGAAACGAGTCAAACGAGTCAAACGAGTCAAACGGGTCGAACAGGACAATCGAGTCAAGCGAGTTGAACGAGCCAAACGAGTCAAACGAGTCAAACGAGTCAAACGAGTCAAACGAGTCAATCGAGTCAAACGAGTCAAACGAGTCAAACGAGTCAAACAAGTCAAACGACTCAAACGAGTCAAACGAGTCAAACGAGTCAAACGTGTCAAACGGGTCAAACGGGTCGAAAAGGACAATCGAGTCAAACGAGTCTAACGAGTCAAACGCGTCAAACGAGTCAAACGAGTCAAACGAGTCAATCGAGTCAAACGAGTCAAATGAGTCAAACGAGTCAAACGAGTCAAACGAGCCAAACGAGTCAAACGAGTCAAATGGGTCGAACAGGACAAACGAGTCAAGCGAGTCAAACGGGTCGAACAGGACAATCGAGTGCAACGAGTGAAACGAGTGAAACGAGTCAAACGAGTGAAACGAGTCAAACGAGTCAAACGAGTCAAACGAGTCAAACGAGTCAAACGAGTCAAACGAGTCCAACGAGTCCAACGAGTCAAACGAGTCAAACGAGTCAAACGAGTCAAACGAGTCAAACGAGTCAAACGAATCAAACGAGTCAAACGAGTCGAACGAGTCAAACGAGTCGAACGAGTCAAACGAGTCGAACGAGTCAAACGAGTCGAACGAGTCAAACGGGTCGAACAAGACAATCGAGTCAAACGAGTTAAACGAGTCAAACGAGTCAAACGAGTCACACGAGTCAAACGAGTCAAACGAGTCAAACGAGTCAAACGAGTCAAACGAGTCAAACGAGTCCAACGAGTCCAACGAGTCAAACGAGTCAAACGAGTCAAACGAGTCAAACGAGTCAAACGAGTCAAACGAATCAAACGAGTCAAACGAGTCGAACGAGTCAAACGAGTCGAACGAGTCAAACGAGTCGAACGAGTCAAACGAGTCGAACGAGTCAAACGGGTCGAACAAGACAATCGAGTCAAACGAGTTAAACGAGTCAAACGAGTCAAACGAGTCACACGAGTCAAACGAGTCAAACGAGTCAAACGAGTCAAACGAGTCAAACGAGTCAAACGAGTCAAACGAGTCAAACGAGTCAAACGAGTCAAACGAGTCAAACGAGTCAAACGAGTCAAACGAGTCAAACGAGTCAAACGAGTCAAACGAGTCAAACGAGTCAAACGAGTCAAACGAGTCAAACGAGTCAAACGAGTCAAACGAGTCAAACGAGTCAAACGAGTCAAACGAGTCAAACGAGTCAAACGAGTCAAACGAGTCAAACGAGTCAAACGAGTCAAACGAGTCAAACGAGTCAAACGAGTCAAATGAGTCAAACGAGTCAAACGGGTCGAACAGGACAATCGAGTCAAGCGAGTCGAACGAGACAAACGAGTCGAACGAGTCGAACGAGTCGAACGAGTCAAACGAGTCAAACGAATCAAACGTGTCAAACGAGTCAATCGAGTCAAACGAGTCAAACGAGTCAAACGAATCAATCGAGTCAAACGAGTCAAACGAGTCAATCGAGTCAAACGAGTCAAACGGGTCGAACAGGACAATCGAGTCAAGCGAGTCGAACGAGACAAACGAGTCGAACGAGTCGAACGAGTCGAACGAGTCAAACGACTGAAACGAGTCAAACGACTGAAACGAGTCAAACGAGTCAAACGGGTCAAACGACTTAAACGACTTAAACGAGTCAAACGTGTCAAACGAGTCAAACGAGTCAAACGAGTCAAACGAGTGAAACGAGTCAAACGAGTCAAACGAGTCAAACGAGTCAAACGAGTCAAACGAGTCAAACGAGTCCAACGAGTCCAACGAGTCAAACGAGTCAAACGAGTCAAACGAGTCAAACGAGTCAAACGAGTCAAACGAATCAAACGAGTCAAACGAGTCGAACGAGTCAAACGAGTCGAACGAGTCAAACGAGTCGAACGAGTCAAACGAGTCGAACGAGTCAAACGGGTCGAACAAGACAATCGAGTCAAACGAGTTAAACGAGTCAAACGAGTCAAACGAGTCACACGAGTCAAACGAGTCAAACGAGTCAAACGAGTCAAACGAGTCAAACGAGTCAAACGAGTCCAACGAGTCCAACGAGTCAAACGAGTCAAACGAGTCAAACGAGTCAAACGAGTCAAACGAGTCAAACGAATCAAACGAGTCAAACGAGTCGAACGAGTCAAACGAGTCGAACGAGTCAAACGAGTCGAACGAGTCAAACGATTCGAACGAGTCAAACGGGTCGAACAAGACAATCGAGTCAAACGAGTTAAACGAGTCAAACGAGTCAAACGAGTCACACGAGTCAAACGAGTCAAACGAGTCAAACGAGTCAAACGATTCAAACGAGTCAAACGAGTCAAACGAGTCAAACGAGTCAAACGAGTCAAACGAGTCAAACGAGTCAAACGAGTCAAACGAGTCAAACGAGTCAAACGAGTCAAACGAGTCAAACGAGTCAAACGAGTCAAACGAGTCAAACGAGTCAAACGAGTCAAACGAGTCAAACGAGTCAAACGAGTCAAACAGGTCAAACGAGTCAAACGAGTCAAACGAGTCAAACGAGTCAAACGAGTCAAACGAGTCAAACGAGTCAAACGAGTCAAACGAGTCAAACGAGTCAAACGAGTCAAACGAGTCAAACGAGTCAAATGAGTCAAACGAGTCAAACGGGTCGAACAGGACAATCGAGTCAAGCGAGTCGAACGAGACAAACGAGTCGAACGAGTCGAACGAGTCGAACGAGTCAAACGAGTCAAACGAATCAAACGTGTCAAACGAGTCAATCGAGTCAAACGAGTCAAACGAGTCAAACGAATCAATCGAGTCAAACGAGTCAAACGAGTCAATCGAGTCAAACGAGTCAATCGAGTCAATCGAGTCAAACGAGTCAAACGAGTCAAACGAGTCAAACGAGTCAAACGAGTCAAACGAGTCAAACGAGTCAAACGAGTCAAACGAGTCAAACGAGTCAAACGAGTCAAACGAGTCAAACGAGTCAAACGAGTCAAACGAGTCAAACGAGTCAAACGAGTCAAACGAGTCAAACGAGTCAAACGAGTCAAACGAGTCAAACGAGTCAAACGAGTCAAACGAGTCAAACGAGTCAAACGAGTCAAACGAGTCAAACGAGTCAAACGAGTCAAACGAGTCAAACGTGTCAAACGAGTCAAACGAGTCAAACGAGTCAAACGAGTCAAACGAGTCAAACGAGTCAAACGAGTCAAACGAGTCAAACGAGTCAAACGAGTCAAACGAGTCAAACGAGTCAAACGAGTCAAACGAGTCAGACGAGTCAGACGAGTCAGACGAGTCAGACGAGTCAGTCGAGTCAAACGAGTCAAACGAGTGAAACGAGTGAAACGAGTGAAACGAGTGAAACGAGTCAAACGAGTCAAACGAGTCAAGCGAGTCAAACGAGTCAAACGAGTCAAACGTGTCAAACGAGTCAAACGAGCCAAACGACTCAAACGAGTCAATCGAGTCAATCGAGTCAATCGAGTCTAACGAGTTATACGAGTCAATCGAGTCAAACGACTCAATCTAGTCAGACGACTCAAACGAGCCGAACGAGTCAAACGAGTCAAACGAGAGAAACGAGAGAAACGAGCCAAACGAGTCAAAGGAGTCAAGCGAGTCAAACGAGTCAAACGAGTCAAACGAGTCAAACGAGTCAAACGTGTCAAACGAGTCAAACGAGTCAAACGAGTCAAACGAGTCAAACGAGTCCAACGAGTCAAACGAGTCAAACGAGTCAAACGAGTCAAACGAGTCAAACGAGTCAAACGAATCAAACGAGTCGAACGAGTCGAACGAGTCGAACGAGTCGAACGAGTCGAACGAGTCGAACGAGTCGAACGAGTCGAACGAGTCGAACGAGTCGAACGAGTCAAACGAGTCGAACGAGTCAAACGGGTCGAACAAGACAATCGAGTCAAACGAGTTAAACGAGTCAAACGAGTCAAACGAGTCACACGAGTCAAACGAGTCAAACGAGTCAAACGAGTCAAACGAGTCAAACGAGTCAAACGAGTCAAACGAGTCAAACGAGTCAAACGAGTCAAACGAGTCAAACGAGTCAAACGAGTCAAACGAGTCAAACGAGTCAAACGAGTCAAACGAGTCAAACGAGTCAAACGAGTCAAACGAGTCAAACGGGTCGAACAGGACAATCGAGTCAAGCGAGTCGAACGAGCCAAACGAGTCGAACGAGTCGAACGAGTCGAACGAGTCAAACGAGTCAAACGAATCAAACGAGTCAAACGAGTCAAACGAGTCAATCGAGTCAAACGAGTCAAACGAGTCAATCGAGTCAATCGGGTCAATCGAGTCTAACGAGTTATACGAGTCAATCGAGTCAAACGACTCAATCTAGTCAGACGACTCAAACGAGCCGAACGAGTCAAACGAGTCAAACGAGAGAAACGAGAGAAACGAGCCAAACGAGTCAAAGGAGTCAAGCGAGTCAAACGAGTCAAACGAGTCAAACGAGTCAAACGAGTCAAACGTGTCAAACGAGTCAAACGAGTCAAACGAGTCAAACGAGTCAAACGAGTCCAACGAGTCAAACGAGTCAAACGAGTCAAACGAGTCAAACGAGTCAAACGAGTCAAACGAGTCAAACGAATCAAACGAGTCGAACGAGTCGAACGAGTCGAACGAGTCGAACGAGTCGAACGAGTCAAACGAGTCAAACGAGTCAAACGAGTCAAACGAGTCAAACGAGTCAAACGAGTCAAACGAGTCAAAGGAGGCAAACGAGTCAAACGAGTTAAACGAGTCAAACGAGTCATACGCGTCAAACGAGTCAATCGGGTCAAACGAGTCAAGCGAGTCAAACGAGTCAAGCGAGTCAAACGAGTCAAACGAGTCAAGCGAGTCAAACGAGTCAAGCGAGTCAAACGAGTCAAGCGAGTCAAACGAGTCAAGCGAGTCAAACGAGTCAAGCGAGTCAAACGAGTCAAGCGAGTCAAACGAGTCAAGCGAGTCAAACGACTTATTCGACTCATTCGACTCATTCGACTCATTCGACTCATTCGACTCATTCGACTCATTCGACTCAATCGACTCATTCGACTCATTCGACTCATTCGACTCATTCGACTCATTCGACTCATTCGACTCATTCGACTCAAACGAGTCAATCGAGTCTATCGAGTTATACGAGTCAATCGAGTCAAACGACTCAAACAACTCAAACGAGTCAAACGAGTCAAACGAGCCAAACGAGCCAAACGTGTCAAAGGAGCCAAACGACTCAAACGAGTCAAACGAGCCAAACGAGCCAACCGAGTCAAAGGAGTCAAACGAGTCAAACGAGCCAAACGAGCCAAACGAGCCAAACGACTCAAACGAGTCAAACGACTCAAACGAGAGAAACGAGCCAAACGAGTCAAACGAGTCAAACGAGTCAAAGGAGGCAAACGAGTCAAACGAGTTAAACGAGTCAAACGAGTTAAACGAGTCAAACGAGTCAAACGCGTCAAACGAGTCAACGAGTCAAACGAGTCAAACGAGTCAAACGAGTCAAACGAGTCAAACGAGTCAAACGGGTCAAACGAGTCAAACGAGTCAAACGAGTCAAACGAGTCAAACGAGTCAAACGAGTCAAACGAGTCAAACGAGTCAAACGAGTCAAACGAGTCAAACGAGTCAAACGGGTCAAACGAGTCAAGCGAGTCAAACGAGTCATACGAGACGTACGAGTCAAACGAGTCAAACGAGTCAAACGAGTCAAACGAGTAAAACGAGTCAAACGACTCATACGACTCAAACGACTCAAACGACTCAAACGAGTCCATCGAGTCTAACGAGTTATACGAGTCAATCGAATCAAACGACTCAATCGAGTCAGACGACTCAAACGAGTCAAACGAGTCAAACGAGTCAAACGAGAGAAACGAGAGAAACGAGCCAAACGAGTCAAAGGAGTCAAGCGAGTCAAGCGAGTCAAACTAGTCAAACGAGTCAAACGAGTCAAACGACTGAAACGAGTCAAACGACTGAAACGAGTCAAACGACTGAAACGAGTCAAACGACTGAAACGAGTCAAACGACTGAAACGAGTCAAACGACTGAAACGAGTCAAACGACTGAAACGAGTCAAACGACTGAAAGGAGTCAAACGACTGAATCGAGTCAAACGACTGAAACGAGTCAAACGAGTCAAACGAGTCAAACGGGTCAAACGACTTAAACGACTTAAACGAGTCAAACGACTTAAACGAGTCAAACGACTGAAACGAGTCAAACGACTGAAACGAGTCAAACGACTGAAACGAGTCAAACGAGTCAAACGGGTCAAACGACTTAAACGACTTAAACGAGTCAAACGTGTCAAACGAGTCAAACGAGTCAAACGAGTCAAACGAGTCAAACGAGTCAAACGAGTCAAACGAGTCAAACGAGTCAAACGTGTCAAACGAGTCAAACGAGTCAAACGAGTCAAACGAGTCAAACGAGTCAAACTAGTCAAACGAGTCAAACGAGTCAAACGAGTCAAACGAGTCAAACGAGTCAAACGAGTCAAACGAGTCAAACGAGTCAAACGAGTCAAACGAGTCAAACGAGTCAAACGAGTCAAACGAGTCAAACGAGTCAAACGAGTCAAACGAGTCAAACGAGTCAAACGAGTCAAACGACTGAAACGAGTCAAACGATTCAAACGAGTCAAACGGGTCAAACGACTTAAACGACTTAAACGAGTCAAACGACTTAAACGAGTCAAACGACTGAAACGAGTCAAACGACTGAAACGAGTCAAACGACTGAAACGAGTCAAACGAGTCAAACGGGTCAAACGACTTAAACGACTTAAACGAGTCAAACGTGTCAAACGAGTCAAACGAGTCAAACGAGTCAAACGAGTCAAACGTGTCAAACGAGTCAAACGAGTCAAACGAGTCAAACGAGTCAAACGAGTCAAACGAGTCAAACGAGTCAAACGAGTCAAACGAGTCAAACGAGTCAAACGAAGTCAAACGAGTCAAACGAGTCAAACGACTCATACGACTCAAACGACTCAAACGACTCAAACGAGTCAATCGAGTCAATCGAGTCTAACGAGTTATACGAGTCAATCGAGTCAAACGACTCAATCTAGTCAGACGACTCAAACGAGCCGAACGAGTCAAACGAGTCAAACGAGAGAAACGAGAGAAACGAGCCAAACGAGTCAAAGGAGTCAAGCGAGTCAAACGAGTCAAACGAGTCAAAGAGTCAAACGAGTCAAACGAGTCAAACGAGTCAAACGAGTCAAACGAGTCAAACGAGTCAAACGAGTCAAACGAGTCAAACGAGTCAAACGAGTCAATCGGGTCAAACGAGTCAATCGGGTCAAACGAGTCAAGCGAGTCAAACGAGTCAAGCGAGTCAAACGAGTCAAGCGAGTCAAACGACTTATTCGACTCATTCGACTCATTCGACTCATTCGACTCATTTGACTCATTCGACTCATTCGACTCATTCGACTCATTCGACTCATTCGACTCATTCGACTCATTCGACTCATTCGACTCATTCGACTCAAACGAGTCAATCGAGTCTATCGAGTTATACGAGTCAATCGAGTTAAACGACTCAAACGACTCAAACGAGTCAAACGAGCCAAACGAGCCAAACGAGTCAAAGGAGCCAAACGACTCAAACGAGTCAAACGAGCCAAACGAGCCAACCGAGTCAAAGGAGTCGAACGAGTCAAACGAGTCAAACGAGTCAAACTAGTCAAACGAGTCAAACGAGTCAAACGAGTCAAACGAGTCAAACGAGTCAAACGAGTCAAACGAGTCAAACGAGTCAAACGAGTCAAACGAGTCAAACGAGTCAAACGAGTCAAACGAGTCAAACGAGTCAAACGAGTCAAACGAGTCAAACGAGTCAAACGAGTCAAACGACTGAAACGAGTCAAACGATTCAAACGAGTCAAACGGGTCAAACGACTTAAACGACTTAAACGAGTCAAACGACTTAAACGAGTCAAACGACTGAAACGAGTCAAACGACTGAAACGAGTCAAACGACTGAAACGAGTCAAACGAGTCAAACGGGTCAAACGACTTAAACGACTTAAACGAGTCAAACGTGTCAAACGAGTCAAACGAGTCAAACGAGTCAAACGAGTCAAACGTGTCAAACGAGTCAAACGAGTCAAACGAGTCAAACGAGCCAAACGAGTCAAACGAGTCAAACGAGTCAAACGAGTCAAACGAGTCAAACGAGTCAAACGAAGTCAAACGAGTCAAACGAGTCAAACGACTCATACGACTCAAACGACTCAAACGACTCAAACGAGTCAATCGAGTCAATCGAGTCTAACGAGTTATACGAGTCAATCGAGTCAAACGACTCAATCTAGTCAGACGACTCAAACGAGCCGAACGAGTCAAACGAGTCAAACGAGAGAAACGAGAGAAACGAGCCAAACGAGTCAAAGGAGTCAAGCGAGTCAAACGAGTCAAACGAGTCAAAGAGTCAAACGAGTCAAACGAGTCAAACGAGTCAAACGAGTCAAACGAGTCAAACGAGTCAAACGAGTCAAACGAGTCAAACGAGTCAAACGAGTCAATCGGGTCAAACGAGTCAATCGGGTCAAACGAGTCAAGCGAGTCAAACGAGTCAAGCGAGTCAAACGAGTCAAGCGAGTCAAACGACTTATTCGACTCATTCGACTCATTCGACTCATTCGACTCGTTTGACTCGTTTGACTCATTCGACTCATTCGACTCATTCGACTCATTCGACTCATTCGACTCATTCGACTCATTCGACTCATTCGACTCAAACGAGTCAATCGAGTCTATCGAGTTATACGAGTCAATCGAGTTAAACGACTCAAACGACTCAAACGAGTCAAACGAGCCAAACGAGCCAAACGAGTCAAAGGAGCCAAACGACTCAAACGAGTCAAACGAGCCAAACGAGCCAACCGAGTCAAAGGAGTCGAACGAGTCAAACGAGTCGAACGAGTCGAACGAGTCGAACGAGTCGAACGAGTCGAACGAGTCGAACGAGTCGAACGAGTCGAACGAGTCGAACGAGTCGAACGAGTCGAACGAGTCGAACGAGTCGAACGAGTCGAACGAGTCGAACGAGTCGAACGAGTCGAACGAGTCGAACGAGTCGAACGAGTCGAACGAGTCGAACGAGTCGAACGAGTCGAACGAGTCGAACGAGTCGAACGAGTCGAACGAGTCGAACGAGTCGAACGAGTCGAACGAGTCGAACGAGTCGAACGAGTCGAACGAGTCGAACGAGTCGAACGAGTCGAACGAGTCGAACGAGTCGAACGAGTCGAACGAGTCGAACGAGTCGAACGAGTCGAACGAGTCGAACAGGTCGAACAGGACAATCGAGTCAAACGTGTCAAACGAGTCAAACGAGTCAAACGGGTCAAACGGATCGAACAGGACAATCGAGTCAAACGAGTCAAACGAGTCAAACGAGTCAATCGAGTCAAACGAGTCAAACGAGTCAAACGAGTCAAACGAGTCAAACGAGTCAAACGAGTCGAACGAGTCAAACGTGTCGAACGTGTCGAACGAGTCGAACGAGTCGAACGAGTCGAACGAGTCGAACGAGTCGAACGAGTCGAACGAGTCGAACGAGTCGAACGAGTCGAACGAGTCGAACGAGTCGAACGAGTCGAACGAGTCGAACGAGTCGAACGAGTCGAACGAGTCGAACGAGTCGAACGAGTCGAACGAGTCGAACGAGTCGAACGAGTCGAACGAGTCGAACGAGTCGAACGAGTCGAACGAGTCGAACGAGTCGAACGAGTCGAACGAGTCGAACGAGTCGAACGAGTCGAACGAGTCGAACGAGTCGAACGAGTCGAACGAGTCGAACGAGTCGAACGAGTCGAACGAGTCGAACGAGTCGAACGAGTCGAACGAGTCGAACGAGTCGAACGAGTCGAACGAGTCGAACGAGTCGAACGAGTCGAACGAGTCGAACGAGTCGAACGAGTCGAACGAGTCGAACGAGTCGAACGAGTCGAACGAGTCGAACGAGTCGAACGAGTCGAACGAGTCGAACGAGTCGAACGAGTCGAACGAGTCGAACGAGTCGAACGAGTCGAACGAGTCGAACGAGTCGAACGAGTCGAACGAGTCGAACGAGTCGAACGAGTCGAACGAGTCGAACGAGTCGAACGAGTCGAACGAGTCGAACGAGTCGAACGAGTCGAACGAGTCGAACGAGTCGAACGAGTCGAACGAGTCGAACGAGTCATACGAGTCGAACGAGTCGAACGAGTCGAACGAGCCAAACGAGTCAATCGAGTCAAACGTGTCAAACGAGTGTTACGTATGTGGAATTTTCCCATACGCCGCTCTCAACCACTTTTCGAGCTCGCGTCTGCGAAGGGAAAACGCCCTAAAATCCTTTTGCTTATCATACACCACTAAGGGGCTCTTGATCTTGACCATCTGGATCGCGACCATGGGAACGGGAGTGACACGACGACGACCCCGAAGGATTTCCTTATATGGAAATTCTTAACGAATCCCCACTCATTTTGGGACTATATAAACCCTTCAGTTTCAACCCTCTTCGGTTCAAAGCAGTACAGTCACGCGTAGAGTAACGTCGTGTCACGCTCGTACAGAGTTGGTTAAATCGAGTACGATCGAGCTAAAGTCTCCGTCAGAATCAAAGTTAACCTCATAGAATCCGCGAGTTCGGTTCATATTCTATTCGGCACTTTGAAATAGCCACTCGTACGCCCCGCATCGCCAGTGCGTCAACACCGTGCAAATTAGTGGTAATTTATACATTTTTACTACACTATTTAATCGCGACACTTACATTTGTATAATAATTAGTTATTGAATACACGAATGGTGTTCGCTCTAAATCGAGTAGATTCGTTGAAACCCATCTTTTACCCAGCGATCCTTATAATATTAGTAGCACTCACCCACTGATACAGCTTTACCGCTCGAGTTGTATCAAACATAAATTAAGAGTTACGAGGCATTACTAACATTTCCCGCGACAACCTGATCTAGCATCAGGTTCGTTCGCAAACCTTCATCCAAAACAAGGAATCTTTACCAACCTAGTGGCTCCCCGATTTCGCATCGGGTTCGTCCACGTTTAACCCTCCTACGGCTCCCTGATTTCGCATCAGGTTCGTCCGTGTCCTACAGCTCCCTGATTTCGCATCAGGTTCGTCTGTAAGTCTACCAACCTCCGAACAGCTCCCTGGTTTCGCACCAGGTTCGTCTGTGAATAATCCAACCTCCTAACAGCTCCTCGACTTCGCGTCGAGTTCGTCTGTGAACATCATCCTAGTGACACCCCGATTTCGCATCGGGTTCGTTCACGACGAATCACCCTCCTGCGGCTCCCTGATTTCGCATCAGGTTCGTCCGCGAGTGACTCCATTCCTAGAGGCTCCCTGATTTAGCATCAGGTTCGTCCTCGCTTCCGATAATCCTAGCGGCTCCCTGATTTCGCATCAGGTTCGTCCGCACTCTAACTAACAAACTCATAAACCGTATTCCTTGGGAAATACCCTTCTCGCCGGCCACTGCGTTGCCGCAGCCCCGGCTCGTAACAGAACTGGTGACAGCGGTGGGATGCTACTGCATTAGAATCGCTGTAAAATTTGGTTTTTAAATACGTTAAAATCACTCGTAATTTATTATTGACAATATACTAGTTTTCGCTAGTCAAGTCACTTAAGAAAGTTTCAAAATGACAGGCGCACAGGCTAACGTCTCGCCTAACGACATTACGAACCTGACAGTTTCCATTGCAAACTCAATGTCACTCTTGACACAACGGACATGTATACAGAATATTACAATGTCAATTCCAACCTTCGACGGTGAAAGTCCACCCTTGACGCGCTTTGCACAAAATGTGGAAGACGGGTTAACTTTGATTCCTGAGGGTACGGAAGCTGAGTATCTTGCGATAATTTTAACAAAACTGATCGGTCCGGCACGCAGGTGCACGTTAGAGCACAAATTCACCTCTGTTAAGACGTTAGTACAACATCTCAAAAAGAGATTCGCGCCGGGAAGAAGTTTGTCATATTTCCAAGTAGAAATCGCGAAATTACATATTCGCGAAGGAGAAAGTCTACGACAGTACGTCGACAGGACCTCTCATCTCGTTTATTGTGCGCGCGGAGCTATCCGGGAAAGGTATCTGGATCACGCTGAAGACTTCGTCAAAGAAATGGAAAAGGACGTTAGAGAAAACTTCATCGATGGTTTACCGGATCGAATTTCCTGGAAAGTATCGGCTCAGTATCAAGATATTCAAACCCTTGAACAAGCTTACGATGCCGTGCTGCAGATAGACAGAAAATTAAGGAATCGGCGACAGTCTCCCCGTAATGAGTCACCCTCTAGGTGGTCTCGCCGAGACCATTACGCCGAAGATTCTCGCCATCACGACCGCCAAGTGTCGTACCCACATTCTCCAAGTAGGTACGACCAAAACAGGGATCGGTCAACAAGAACATCTGGTTTTGAAGAGGAACGAGAAGGACGGACACATACGACGGCCTGGACCTTGCGTCACCGGAGCCCCTCGAAATCCCCTTCTTATCGCTCCGACTCATCATACGCAGATGATGAAGAAAAACATTATTCTATTCTAAAAAATCCCGATAAAAATCGCAAGCCGAGTTTGTATTGCTGGGATTGCGGTACAACCGGGCATGATGGAAAATCCTGTAGGAAACATCCGCGTAGCCCGAGACATCAACGAGACTCGCGAGATTCGTCTGCCGATTCAAACAAGTCTTTAAACTTCGATCGCGCTCAACGTACAGGCGAAACGATGAGCGGAAACAAAGAAGCTCGCCAAAGGACAGTCCGCTTCGAAGAGAAACCCTCATCAAGGAAGCACCTGCCCCACGCATCAACATCAAGGTTCCAGAACTGGAGTCAGGAACGGGAGAATTCCTAATCGATGGTGGAGCGTCCGTTAATTTAGTAGTCATTAACGCCCTGGGAGAAAAAGCCGCGATAAGCTCTCGGGAAGAAATCGAGTTAACCGGAATTACTACTAATCCGATTCATACTCTAGGAACAACAATTCTTCACATCCACGAAAGTCCCGCACTCTTCTATGTGGTAAAAGAACTTGCAATAGAAGCAGACGGACTTATAGGAAGCCCATTTTTAAAACAGGAGCAGGCCGAAATTTCCTATTACCATGGGACTTTAGTATTAAAAAATAAACCAACCCGACCTCTGCGTTTTTCAAATTATCAGGACCTACCTCAAATGAAAGAACTACCGACGTCGACCAAACATCGTATCAAGCCCAGAACGTCGCAACAGATTGCTATAACAATAACAAACCCGAGGATTAGGGAAGGATATTTACCACGTATCAAGACTCTCGAACATCTCTACATAGGGGAAGCAGTTGTAAAGAACAATGACGGGAAGTGCTACGTTATGGCAACAAATACCAGCGATGAACCCCTAGACGTGGAGATAGAACCGCAAACATTGGAGCCCTTCGATATCTTCAGTTCATCAGACGAAGATTTGTATCCAGCTGCTGAACACCCGTCAAAATTCAGAACCAAAGAAGATAGAATGCACAAAATCTTAGAAGCCCTAAACACAAAACATTTGAACAAGGAGGAACTAGATTTCGTTACCAATTTAGTTAGAGATTTTCCCGACATTTTTTTATCTTTCCGGAGATAAACTTGGAAAGGCCCGCGACTTTAAACACTCAATCCATACATCTAACGATATTCCAATCAATACAAGACAATATCGCTATCCTCTCATTCATCAAAAGGAAATTCAAAAACAAATTAGCGCGTTATTGTCAAATGGCATAATCACTCCTTCCAAATCTCCGTACAATTCACCTTTATGGATCGTCCCGAAAAAAGAAGACGAAAACGGAATGAAACGTTGGCGTCTGGTAATAGATTTCCGCGGTCTCAACGAAATAACAATTTCCGATAAATATCCATTACCTCAAATCACCGAGATTTTAGATCGACTAGGAGGAGCTAAATATTTTTCAGTTTTTGATCTCGCTAGTGGATTTCATCAAATAGAGATGGATCCGAAAGATAAAGCAAAAACAGCATTCACTACTCCAAATGGACATTACGAATTCTCTCGAATGCCTTTCGGATTAAAGAATGCACCACCCACCTTTCAACGCCTGATGGACCAAGCACTCACTGGACTTCAAGGAACAGACCTCTTTGTCTACTTGGACGACATAGTGATCTACGCATCATCATTACAGGAACATAATATCAAAGTAAAAAAGCTGTTAAACCGCCTTCGAGAACATGGATTAACCCTCCAGACCAACAAATGCCAATTCCTGCGAAAGGAAGTCGCATACCTTGGACACATTATTTCAAAGGAAGGAGTAAGACCCGACCCTAGGAAATTAAAAGCTGTTCAAGATTTTCCCACACCTACAACGCAGAAGAACATTCAACAATTCTTAGGACTTGTAGGATATTACCGAAGATTCGTACCTAATTTCACCACAAAAGCAAAACCTTTAATTAATCTATTAGGAAAAGGCATCAAATTCAAATGGACGGAAGAACAAGGCCAAAGTTTTAAGCAATTACGTAACGAACTTTGCCTTCAGCCCATATTGCAATATCCAGATTTCAGTAAACCGTTCATTGTAACTACAGATGCATCCGATTACGCTATTGGAGCTGTACTTAGTCAAGGGGAGATAGGAAATGACCTGCCGATTGCCTACGCATCCCGCAGCCTAAATAAACCCGAGAAGAACTATTCGGCTACTGAAAAGGAATGTTTGGCCATGGTTTACGCCGTAAGGTACTTCAGGCCCTACATCTATGGAACTCCATTCACCCTCGTTACTGATCACAGACCACTGGTGTGGCTACACTCGGTCAAGGACCCCACTTCTAGATTAATGAAATGGAAACTCCGACTTTTGGAGTACGAGTACCAGGTTGTCCATAAATCCGGAAAGACGAATAAGAACGCAGACGCATTATCGCGCAACCCCGTTTCTGCCTGCCTACCACTTATTCCACGAGAGCCCAAGGATCCTGACTTCAAAGTCCAGATACCAAAAACAGACGTCAACATCGATACAATTGGGCACCGCGTACGACGAGACAGAGAAAACCGACCCAAGTACCGAGAGACAAGCAGCAGCTCAGACGAAATAGAAGAAACCGCACGTGGGAACGTTCAACATTCTCCAATAATACACAAGAACCGATCTTTTCCCAGCTTATCTCAAGAGGTAACCATGCCAGATGAACGCCAGGAAACCATAAACAGTTTTTCGCCCGCAGCAAATTCCACTCAAATCGTCCCTTTAGATAAGGACCAGACCTTATTTGACAATCTGATATCCTTTGAGGAACCGTTCGAAAATACTGTAATAGAAAACGCAGGAAACGTTCAACAAGATTTACTCGGTACACCGCAAGTATCATCAGAAGTCATGGATGAACCTTTACAACCTTCAATAAACCAGCTACCTGCAGATACTACACCCGAAACAAGTGTAAGACAACCACCTGACAGCAGATCAACGGAGCCTAGGGTCTTTGACCTCACGCTTGACCCTTACCCATTTTTTACTACCGACGCCGAGAATTCAAACGACCTTGACGATCTAGAAGAGATCCCGCTAGACCAACCACATAAAATTATTGTTTCTTCCAATACCTTTACCGCTGAAGAAGGACATTACGTACACTTCATTTCTGCCGACTGCAATTTAGTAAACCCCATCGGAAAATTACTGCTGGACACTGAAATAATTAATAAACCAAACCTCCTAGCAGCGCAACCAAAAAGGGGACAGGTCATAACTACAGACAATGGACTATTTAAAACATTCAGTATAATAATCGCAGACAACTTCTTTGATAATATTAAAAGAGCAGATGTGCTCAACGGATTGAAAACTCTGCAACACACCTTGCATCAAAATCAGATTGAATCATTTCGAATTTCCGCCACCGGAGACCTTCACAAAATACCATCCAACGAATTCGTCAAGATATTAGAAGAGGTTTTTATAGGAACCGGCCTGCAGATCACTTTATGCAACTGTATCATCACAACACCATCCGAAGAGGACAGACAGCACATCATTTGCGAAGCTCACGACAGTTTAATCGGAGGACACAAAGGAGTAACGAAGACCTACAAACGCATTCGATCAAAATTCCATTGGCCGCAAATGCGCAACGATATTCAAGACTACATCCGAAGATGCCAAAGTTGTCAAGAACAGAAATTAGTCCGAGCGAAAACTCGTCAGCCGATGTTGATCACCGACACACCTATAGGAGCCTTCGACAAAATTTCCTTAGATACAGTGGGACCTTTACCAATTACACCGAGTGGGAACAGACACATTCTCACCATTCAAGATAATCTAACGAAATATTGCGTAGCCGTAGCAATACCTAATATTCGTGCTGCTACAATTGCAGATGCTTTCGCTAGACATTTCATCGCAATCTACGGTACACCCCGCGCAATATTAACAGACAAAGGAACTAGCTTCATCGGAACACTAATGACAAATTTATCCGAAATATTTAAAATCAAACAAATCACAACCTCGGGATATAGACCACAAACCAACGGATCTTTAGAACGAAGTCACATCGTACTCACCGAATATCTCAAGCATTACATGGATAATTACGAAGACTGGGATTTATTAATACCGTTTGCAATGTTCTCTTACAATACATCCGTTCATGAAGCAACAAATTTCACCCCGTACGAATTAATCTTTGGAAAACCAGCTCGAGAACTAAGTTCTTTTCCAACCGGTGAAAAACTAAAGTCGTATGGAGACTACTTAATAGAATTAATAACGCACATGACTAATATTCGTAATATAGCCTCTGATAATCTAAACAAAGCAAAAATCCGTTCCAATCAACACTCCTCGCTAACAACAGCCAGCATGGAAACGCTGACGGAGAACAGAAGGATGATTTCATTGCCGCCTTGATGCTCGACCGACTACCCGGACAACCTCCACTAGACGTCGTTGACCACTGGCTGGAGATGGGCTACGTGGTGCCCAGCGACGATTAAACTTTTACACCCCGCAACACCTAGCGATAAGTACACATCACACTACACTACACCCGACAATTCTCTTTCACACTCTTGTTTATAAAAGGATTTGTGGGGCGTTTTCCCTTCTTTTGAAAAGCATCACGAGAATCGCGATGTTTTGTCTTAGAGGGGAGATGTTACGTATGTGGAATTTTCCCATACGCCGCTCTCAACCACTTTTCGAGCTCGCGTCTGCGAAGGGAAAACGCCCTAAAATCCTTTTGCTTATCATACACCACTAAGGGGCTCTTGATCTTGACCATCTGGATCGCGACCATGGGAACGGGAGTGACACGACGACGACCCCGAAGGATTTCCTTATATGGAAATTCTTAACGAATCCCCACTCATTTTGGGACTATATAAACCCTTCAGTTTCAACCCTCTTCGGTTCAAAGCAGTACAGTCACGCGTAGAGTAACGTCGTGTCACGCTCGTACAGAGTTGGTTAAATCGAGTACGATCGAGCTAAAGTCTCCGTCAGAATCAAAGTTAACCTCATAGAATCCGCGAGTTCGGTTCATATTCTATTCGGCACTTTGAAATAGCCACTCGTACGCCCCGCATCGCCAGTGCGTCAACACCGTGCAAATTAGTGGTAATTTATACATTTTTACTACACTATTTAATCGCGACACTTACATTTGTATAATAATTAGTTATTGAATACACGAATGGTGTTCGCTCTAAATCGAGTAGATTCGTTGAAACCCATCTTTTACCCAGCGATCCTTATAATATTAGTAGCACTCACCCACTGATACAGCTTTACCGCTCGAGTTGTATCAAACATAAATTAAGAGTTACGAGGCATTACTAACATTTCCCGCGACAACCTGATCTAGCATCAGGTTCGTTCGCAAACCTTCATCCAAAACAAGGAATCTTTACCAACCTAGTGGCTCCCCGATTTCGCATCGGGTTCGTCCACGTTTAACCCTCCTACGGCTCCCTGATTTCGCATCAGGTTCGTCCGTGTCCTACAGCTCCCTGATTTCGCATCAGGTTCGTCTGTAAGTCTACCAACCTCCGAACAGCTCCCTGGTTTCGCACCAGGTTCGTCTGTGAATAATCCAACCTCCTAACAGCTCCTCGACTTCGCGTCGAGTTCGTCTGTGAACATCATCCTAGTGACACCCCGATTTCGCATCGGGTTCGTTCACGACGAATCACCCTCCTGCGGCTCCCTGATTTCGCATCAGGTTCGTCCGCGAGTGACTCCATTCCTAGAGGCTCCCTGATTTAGCATCAGGTTCGTCCTCGCTTCCGATAATCCTAGCGGCTCCCTGATTTCGCATCAGGTTCGTCCGCACTCTAACTAACAAACTCATAAACCGTATTCCTTGGGAAATACCCTTCTCGCCGGCCACTGCGTTGCCGCAGCCCCGGCTCGTAACACGAGTCAAACGAGTCAAACGAGTCAAACGAGTCAAACGAGTCAAACGAGTCAAACGAGCCAAACGAGTCAAACGAGTCAAACGAGTCAAACGAGTCAAACGAGTCAAACGAGTCAAAAGAGTCCAACGAGTCAAACGAGTCAAACGGGTCAAACGGGTCAAACGAGTCAAACGGGTCAAACGAGTCAAACGAGTCAAACGAGTCGAACGAGTCGAACGAGTCGAACGAGTCGAACGAGTTGAACGAGCCAAACGAGTCATACGAGTCAAGCGAGTCATACGAGTCAAACGAGTCAAAGGAGTCAAACGAGTCATACGAGTCAAACGAGTCAAACGAGTCAAACGAGTCAAACGAGTCAAACGAGTCAAACGAGTCAAACGAGTCAAACGAGTCAAACGAGTCAAACGAGTCAACCGAGTCAAACGGGACGAACAGTACAATCGAGTCAAACGAGTCATACGAGTCAAACGAGTCGAACGAGTCGAACGAGTCGAACGAGTCGAACGAGTCGAACGAGTCGAACGAGTCGAACGAGTCGAACGAGTCGAACGAGTCGAACGAGTCGAACGAGTCGAACGAGTCGAACGAGTCGAACGAGTCGAACGAGTCGAACGAGTCGAACGAGTCGAACGAGTCGAACGAGTCGAACGAGTCGAACGAGTCGAACGAGTCGAACGAGTCGAACGAGTCGAACGAGTCGAACGAGTCGAACGAGTCGAACGAGTCGAACGAGTCGAACGAGTCGAACGAGTCGAACGAGTCGAACGAGTCGAACGAGTCGAACGAGTCGAACGAGTCGAACGAGTCGAACGAGTCGAACGAGTCGAACGAGTCGAACGAGTCGAACGAGTCGAACGAGTCGAACGAGTCGAACGAGTCGAACGAGTCGAACGAGTCGAACGAGTCGAACGAGTCGAACGAGTCGAACGAGTCGAACGAGTCGAACGAGTCGAACGAGTCGAACGAGTCGAACGAGTCGAACGAGTCGAACGAGTCGAACGAGTCGAACGAGTCGAACGAGTCGAACGAGTCGAACGAGTCGAACGAGTCGAACGAGTCGAACGAGTCGAACGAGTCGAACGAGTCGAACGAGTCGAACGAGTCGAACGAGTCGAACGAGTCGAACGAGTCGAACGAGTCGAACGAGTCGAACGAGTCGAACGAGTCGAACGAGTCGAACGAGTCGAACGAGTCGAACGAGTCGAACGAGTCGAACGAGTCGAACGAGTCGAACGAGTCGAACGAGTCGAACGAGTCGAACGAGTCGAACGAGTCGAACGAGTCGAACGAGTCGAACGAGTCGAACGAGTCGAACGAGTCGAACGAGTCGAACGAGTCGAACGAGTCGAACGAGTCGAACGAGTCGAACGAGTCGAACGAGTCGAACGAGTCGAACGAGTCGAACGAGTCGAACGAGTCGAACGAGTCGAACGAGTCGAACGAGTCGAACGAGTCGAACGAGTCGAACGAGTCGAACGAGTCGAACGAGTCGAACGAGTCGAACGAGTCGAACGAGTCGAACGAGTCGAACGAGTCGAACGAGTCGAACGAGTCGAACGAGTCGAACGAGTCGAACGAGTCGAACGAGTCGAACGAGTCGAACGAGTCGAACGAGTCGAACGAGTCGAACGAGTCGAACGAGTCGAACGAGTCGAACGAGTCGAACGAGTCGAACGAGTCGAACGAGTCGAACGAGTCGAACGAGTCGAACGAGTCGAACGAGTCGAACGAGTCGAACGAGTCGAACGAGTCGAACGAGTCGAACGAGTCGAACGAGTCGAACGAGTCGAACGAGTCGAACGAGTCGAACGAGTCGAACGAGTCGAACGAGTCGAACGAGTCGAACGAGTCGAACGAGTCGAACGAGTCGAACGAGTCGAACGAGTCGAACGAGTCGAACGAGTCGAACGAGTCGAACGAGTCGAACGAGTCGAACGAGTCGAACGAGTCGAACGAGTCGAACGAGTCGAACGAGTCGAACGAGTCGAACGAGTCGAACGAGTCGAACGAGTCGAACGAGTCGAACGAGTCGAACGAGTCGAACGAGTCGAACGAGTCGAACGAGTCGAACGAGTCGAACGAGTCGAACGAGTCGAACGAGTCGAACGAGTCGAACGAGTCGAACGAGTCGAACGAGTCGAACGAGTCGAACGAGTCGAACGAGTCGAACGAGTCGAACGAGTCGAACGAGTCGAACGAGTCGAACGAGTCGAACGAGTCGAACGAGTCGAACGAGTCGAACGAGTCGAACGAGTCGAACGAGTCGAACGAGTCGAACGAGTCGAACGAGTCGAACGAGTCGAACGAGTCGAACGAGTCGAACGAGTCGAACGAGTCGAACGAGTCAAACGAGTCGAACGAGTCAAACGAGTCAAACGAGTCAAACGAGTCAAACGAGTCAAACGAGTCAAACGGGTCGAACAGGACAATCGAGTCAAGCGAGTCGAACGAGCCAAACGAGTCGAACGAGTCGAACGAGTCGAACGAGTCGAACGAGTCGAACGAATCGAACGAGTCGAACGAGTCGAACGAGTCGAACGAGTCGAACGAGTCGAACGAGTCGAACGAGTCGAACGAGTCGAACGAGTCGAACGAGTCGAACGAGTCGAACGAGTCGAACGAGTCGAACGAGTCGAACGAGTCGAACGAGTCGAACGAGTCGAACGAGTCGAACGAGTCGAACGAGTCGAACGAGTCGAACGAGTCGAACGAGTCGAACGAGTCGAACGAGTCGAACGAGTCGAACGAGTCGAACGAGTCGAACGAGTCGAACGAGTCGAACGAGTCGAACGAGTCGAACGAGTCGAACGAGTCGAACGAGTCGAACGAGTCGAACGAGTCGAACGAGTCGAACGAGTCGAACGAGTCGAACGAGTCGAACGAGCCAAACGAGTCAATCGAGTCAAACGTGTCAAACGAGTGTTACGTATGTGGAATTTTCCCATACGCCGCTCTCAACCACTTTTCGAGCTCGCGTCTGCGAAGGGAAAACGCCCTAAAATCCTTTTGCTTATCATACACCACTAAGGGGCTCTTGATCTTGACCATCTGGATCGCGACCATGGGAACGGGAGTGACACGACGACGACCCCGAAGGATTTCCTTATATGGAAATTCTTAACGAATCCCCACTCATTTTGGGACTATATAAACCCTTCAGTTTCAACCCTCTTCGGTTCAAAGCAGTACAGTCACGCGTAGAGTAACGTCGTGTCACGCTCGTACAGAGTTGGTTAAATCGAGTACGATCGAGCTAAAGTCTCCGTCAGAATCAAAGTTAACCTCATAGGATCCGCGAGTTCGGTTCATATTCTATTCGGCACTTTGAAATAGCCACTCGTACGCCCCGCATCGCCAGTGCGTCAACACCGTGCAAATTAGTGGTAATTTATACATTTTTACTACACTATTTAATCGCGACACTTACATTTGTATAATAATTAGTTATTGAATACACGAATGGTGTTCGCTCTAAATCGAGTAGATTCGTTGAAACCCATCTTTTACCCAGCGATCCTTATAATATTAGTAGCACTCACCCACTGATACAGCTTTACCGCTCGAGTTGTATCAAACATAAATTAAGAGTTACGAGGCATTACTAACATTTCCCGCGACAACCTGATCTAGCATCAGGTTCGTTCGCAAACCTTCATCCAAAACAAGGAATCTTTACCAACCTAGTGGCTCCCCGATTTCGCATCGGGTTCGTCCACGTTTAACCCTCCTACGGCTCCCTGATTTCGCATCAGGTTCGTCCGTGTCCTACAGCTCCCTGATTTCGCATCAGGTTCGTCTGTAAGTCTACCAACCTCCGAACAGCTCCCTGGTTTCGCACCAGGTTCGTCTGTGAATAATCCAACCTCCTAACAGCTCCTCGACTTCGCGTCGAGTTCGTCTGTGAACATCATCCTAGTGACACCCCGATTTCGCATCGGGTTCGTTCACGACGAATCACCCTCCTGCGGCTCCCTGATTTCGCATCAGGTTCGTCCGCGAGTGACTCCATTCCTAGAGGCTCCCTGATTTAGCATCAGGTTCGTCCTCGCTTCCGATAATCCTAGCGGCTCCCTGATTTCGCATCAGGTTCGTCCGCACTCTAACTAACAAACTCATAAACCGTATTCCTTGGGAAATACCCTTCTCGCCGGCCACTGCGTTGCCGCAGCCCCGGCTCGTAACAGAACTGGTGACAGCGGTGGGATGCTACTGCATTAGAATCGCTGTAAAATTTGGTTTTTAAATACGTTAAAATCACTCGTAATTTATTATTGACAATATACTAGTTTTCGCTAGTCAAGTCACTTAAGAAAGTTTCAAAATGACAGGCGCACAGGCTAACGTCTCGCCTAACGACATTACGAACCTGACAGTTTCCATTGCAAACTCAATGTCACTCTTGACACAACGGACATGTATACAGAATATTACAATGTCAATTCCAACCTTCGACGGTGAAAGTCCACCCTTGACGCGCTTTGCACAAAATGTGGAAGACGGGTTAACTTTGATTCCTGAGGGTACGGAAGCTGAGTATCTTGCGATAATTTTAACAAAACTGATCGGTCCGGCACGCAGGTGCACGTTAGAGCACAAATTCACCTCTGTTAAGACGTTAGTACAACATCTCAAAAAGAGATTCGCGCCGGGAAGAAGTTTGTCATATTTCCAAGTAGAAATCGCGAAATTACATATTCGCGAAGGAGAAAGTCTACGACAGTACGTCGACAGGACCTCTCATCTCGTTTATTGTGCGCGCGGAGCTATCCGGGAAAGGTATCTGGATCACGCTGAAGACTTCGTCAAAGAAATGGAAAAGGACGTTAGAGAAAACTTCATCGATGGTTTACCGGATCGAATTTCCTGGAAAGTATCGGCTCAGTATCAAGATATTCAAACCCTTGAACAAGCTTACGATGCCGTGCTGCAGATAGACAGAAAATTAAGGAATCGGCGACAGTCTCCCCGTAATGAGTCACCCTCTAGGTGGTCTCGCCGAGACCATTACGCCGAAGATTCTCGCCATCACGACCGCCAAGTGTCGTACCCACATTCTCCAAGTAGGTACGACCAAAACAGGGATCGGTCAACAAGAACATCTGGTTTTGAAGAGGAACGAGAAGGACGGACACATACGACGGCCTGGACCTTGCGTCACCGGAGCCCCTCGAAATCCCCTTCTTATCGCTCCGACTCATCATACGCAGATGATGAAGAAAAACATTATTCTATTCTAAAAAATCCCGATAAAAATCGCAAGCCGAGTTTGTATTGCTGGGATTGCGGTACAACCGGGCATGATGGAAAATCCTGTAGGAAACATCCGCGTAGCCCGAGACATCAACGAGACTCGCGAGATTCGTCTGCCGATTCAAACAAGTCTTTAAACTTCGATCGCGCTCAACGTACAGGCGAAACGATGAGCGGAAACAAAGAAGCTCGCCAAAGGACAGTCCGCTTCGAAGAGAAACCCTCATCAAGGAAGCACCTGCCCCACGCATCAACATCAAGGTTCCAGAACTGGAGTCAGGAACGGGAGAATTCCTAATCGATGGTGGAGCGTCCGTTAATTTAGTAGTCATTAACGCCCTGGGAGAAAAAGCCGCGATAAGCTCTCGGGAAGAAATCGAGTTAACCGGAATTACTACTAATCCGATTCATACTCTAGGAACAACAATTCTTCACATCCACGAAAGTCCCGCACTCTTCTATGTGGTAAAAGAACTTGCAATAGAAGCAGACGGACTTATAGGAAGCCCATTTTTAAAACAGGAGCAGGCCGAAATTTCCTATTACCATGGGACTTTAGTATTAAAAAATAAACCAACCCGACCTCTGCGTTTTTCAAATTATCAGGACCTACCTCAAATGAAAGAACTACCGACGTCGACCAAACATCGTATCAAGCCCAGAACGTCGCAACAGATTGCTATAACAATAACAAACCCGAGGATTAGGGAAGGATATTTACCACGTATCAAGACTCTCGAACATCTCTACATAGGGGAAGCAGTTGTAAAGAACAATGACGGGAAGTGCTACGTTATGGCAACAAATACCAGCGATGAACCCCTAGACGTGGAGATAGAACCGCAAACATTGGAGCCCTTCGATATCTTCAGTTCATCAGACGAAGATTTGTATCCAGCTGCTGAACACCCGTCAAAATTCAGAACCAAAGAAGATAGAATGCACAAAATCTTAGAAGCCCTAAACACAAAACATTTGAACAAGGAGGAACTAGATTTCGTTACCAATTTAGTTAGAGATTTTCCCGACCGTTTTTATCTTTCCGGAGATAAACTTGGAAAGGCCCGCGACTTTAAACACTCAATCCATACATCTAACGATATTCCAATCAATACAAGACAATATCGCTATCCTCTCATTCATCAAAAGGAAATTCAAAAACAAATTAGCGCGTTATTGTCAAATGGCATAATCACTCCTTCCAAATCTCCGTACAATTCACCTTTATGGATCGTCCCGAAAAAAGAAGACGAAAACGGAATGAAACGTTGGCGTCTGGTAATAGATTTCCGCGGTCTCAACGAAATAACAATTTCCGATAAATATCCATTACCTCAAATCACCGAGATTTTAGATCGACTAGGAGGAGCTAAATATTTTTCAGTTTTTGATCTCGCTAGTGGATTTCATCAAATAGAGATGGATCCGAAAGATAAAGCAAAAACAGCATTCACTACTCCAAATGGACATTACGAATTCTCTCGAATGCCTTTCGGATTAAAGAATGCACCACCCACCTTTCAACGCCTGATGGACCAAGCACTCACTGGACTTCAAGGAACAGACCTCTTTGTCTACTTGGACGACATAGTGATCTACGCATCATCATTACAGGAACATAATATCAAAGTAAAAAAGCTGTTAAACCGCCTTCGAGAACATGGATTAACCCTCCAGACCAACAAATGCCAATTCCTGCGAAAGGAAGTCGCATACCTTGGACACATTATTTCAAAGGAAGGAGTAAGACCCGACCCTAGGAAATTAAAAGCTGTTCAAGATTTTCCCACACCTACAACGCAGAAGAACATTCAACAATTCTTAGGACTTGTAGGATATTACCGAAGATTCGTACCTAATTTCACCACAAAAGCAAAACCTTTAATTAATCTATTAGGAAAAGGCATCAAATTCAAATGGACGGAAGAACAAGGCCAAAGTTTTAAGCAATTACGTAACGAACTTTGCCTTCAGCCCATATTGCAATATCCAGATTTCAGTAAACCGTTCATTGTAACTACAGATGCATCCGATTACGCTATTGGAGCTGTACTTAGTCAAGGGGAGATAGGAAATGACCTGCCGATTGCCTACGCATCCCGCAGCCTAAATAAACCCGAGAAGAACTATTCGGCTACTGAAAAGGAATGTTTGGCCATGGTTTACGCCGTAAGGTACTTCAGGCCCTACATCTATGGAACTCCATTCACCCTCGTTACTGATCACAGACCACTGGTGTGGCTACACTCGGTCAAGGACCCCACTTCTAGATTAATGAAATGGAAACTCCGACTTTTGGAGTACGAGTACCAGGTTGTCCATAAATCCGGAAAGACGAATAAGAACGCAGACGCATTATCGCGCAACCCCGTTTCTGCCTGCCTACCACTTATTCCACGAGAGCCCAAGGATCCTGACTTCAAAGTCCAGATACCAAAAACAGACGTCAACATCGATACAATTGGGCACCGCGTACGACGAGACAGAGAAAACCGACCCAAGTACCGAGAGACAAGCAGCAGCTCAGACGAAATAGAAGAAACCGCACGTGGGAACGTTCAACATTCTCCAATAATACACAAGAACCGATCTTTTCCCAGCTTATCTCAAGAGGTAACCATGCCAGATGAACGCCAGGAAACCATAAACAGTTTTTCGCCCGCAGCAAATTCCACTCAAATCGTCCCTTTAGATAAGGACCAGACCTTATTTGACAATCTGATATCCTTTGAGGAACCGTTCGAAAATACTGTAATAGAAAACGCAGGAAACGTTCAACAAGATTTACTCGGTACACCGCAAGTATCATCAGAAGTCATGGATGAACCTTTACAACCTTCAATAAACCAGCTACCTGCAGATACTACACCCGAAACAAGTGTAAGACAACCACCTGACAGCAGATCAACGGAGCCTAGGGTCTTTGACCTCACGCTTGACCCTTACCCATTTTTTACTACCGACGCCGAGAATTCAAACGACCTTGACGATCTAGAAGAGATCCCGCTAGACCAACCACATAAAATTATTGTTTCTTCCAATACCTTTACCGCTGAAGAAGGACATTACGTACACTTCATTTCTGCCGACTGCAATTTAGTAAACCCCATCGGAAAATTACTGCTGGACACTGAAATAATTAATAAACCAAACCTCCTAGCAGCGCAACCAAAAAGGGGACAGGTCATAACTACAGACAATGGACTATTTAAAACATTCAGTATAATAATCGCAGACAACTTCTTTGATAATATTAAAAGAGCAGATGTGCTCAACGGATTGAAAACTCTGCAACACACCTTGCATCAAAATCAGATTGAATCATTTCGAATTTCCGCCACCGGAGACCTTCACAAAATACCATCCAACGAATTCGTCAAGATATTAGAAGAGGTTTTTATAGGAACCGGCCTGCAGATCACTTTATGCAACTGTATCATCACAACACCATCCGAAGAGGACAGACAGCACATCATTTGCGAAGCTCACGACAGTTTAATCGGAGGACACAAAGGAGTAACGAAGACCTACAAACGCATTCGATCAAAATTCCATTGGCCGCAAATGCGCAACGATATTCAAGACTACATCCGAAGATGCCAAAGTTGTCAAGAACAGAAATTAGTCCGAGCGAAAACTCGTCAGCCGATGTTGATCACCGACACACCTATAGGAGCCTTCGACAAAATTTCCTTAGATACAGTGGGACCTTTACCAATTACACCGAGTGGGAACAGACACATTCTCACCATTCAAGATAATCTAACGAAATATTGCGTAGCCGTAGCAATACCTAATATTCGTGCTGCTACAATTGCAGATGCTTTCGCTAGACATTTCATCGCAATCTACGGTACACCCCGCGCAATATTAACAGACAAAGGAACTAGCTTCATCGGAACACTAATGACAAATTTATCCGAAATATTTAAAATCAAACAAATCACAACCTCGGGATATAGACCACAAACCAACGGATCTTTAGAACGAAGTCACATCGTACTCACCGAATATCTCAAGCATTACATGGATAATTACGAAGACTGGGATTTATTAATACCGTTTGCAATGTTCTCTTACAATACATCCGTTCATGAAGCAACAAATTTCACCCCGTACGAATTAATCTTTGGAAAACCAGCTCGAGAACTAAGTTCTTTTCCAACCGGTGAAAAACTAAAGTCGTATGGAGACTACTTAATAGAATTAATAACGCACATGACTAATATTCGTAATATAGCCTCTGATAATCTAAACAAAGCAAAAATCCGTTCCAATCAACACTCCTCGCTAACAACAGCCAGCATGGAAACGCTGACGGAGAACAGAAGGATGATTTCATTGCCGCCTTGATGCTCGACCGACTACCCGGACAACCTCCACTAGACGTCGTTGACCACTGGCTGGAGATGGGCTACGTGGTGCCCAGCGACGATTAAACTTTTACACCCCGCAACACCTAGCGATAAGTACACATCACACTACACTACACCCGACAATTCTCTTTCACACTCTTGTTTATAAAAGGATTTGTGGGGCGTTTTCCCTTCTTTTGAAAAGCATCACGAGAATCGCGATGTTTTGTCTTAGAGGGGAGATGTTACGTATGTGGAATTTTCCCATACGCCGCTCTCAACCACTTTTCGAGCTCGCGTCTGCGAAGGGAAAACGCCCTAAAATCCTTTTGCTTATCATACACCACTAAGGGGCTCTTGATCTTGACCATCTGGATCGCGACCATGGGAACGGGAGTGACACGACGACGACCCCGAAGGATTTCCTTATATGGAAATTCTTAACGAATCCCCACTCATTTTGGGACTATATAAACCCTTCAGTTTCAACCCTCTTCGGTTCAAAGCAGTACAGTCACGCGTAGAGTAACGTCGTGTCACGCTCGTACAGAGTTGGTTAAATCGAGTACGATCGAGCTAAAGTCTCCGTCAGAATCAAAGTTAACCTCATAGAATCCGCGAGTTCGGTTCATATTCTATTCGGCACTTTGAAATAGCCACTCGTACGCCCCGCATCGCCAGTGCGTCAACACCGTGCAAATTAGTGGTAATTTATACATTTTTACTACACTATTTAATCGCGACACTTACATTTGTATAATAATTAGTTATTGAATACACGAATGGTGTTCGCTCTAAATCGAGTAGATTCGTTGAAACCCATCTTTTACCCAGCGATCCTTATAATATTAGTAGCACTCACCCACTGATACAGCTTTACCGCTCGAGTTGTATCAAACATAAATTAAGAGTTACGAGGCATTACTAACATTTCCCGCGACAACCTGATCTAGCATCAGGTTCGTTCGCAAACCTTCATCCAAAACAAGGAATCTTTACCAACCTAGTGGCTCCCCGATTTCGCATCGGGTTCGTCCACGTTTAACCCTCCTACGGCTCCCTGATTTCGCATCAGGTTCGTCCGTGTCCTACAGCTCCCTGATTTCGCATCAGGTTCGTCTGTAAGTCTACCAACCTCCGAACAGCTCCCTGGTTTCGCACCAGGTTCGTCTGTGAATAATCCAACCTCCTAACAGCTCCTCGACTTCGCGTCGAGTTCGTCTGTGAACATCATCCTAGTGACACCCCGATTTCGCATCGGGTTCGTTCACGACGAATCACCCTCCTGCGGCTCCCTGATTTCGCATCAGGTTCGTCCGCGAGTGACTCCATTCCTAGAGGCTCCCTGATTTAGCATCAGGTTCGTCCTCGCTTCCGATAATCCTAGCGGCTCCCTGATTTCGCATCAGGTTCGTCCGCACTCTAACTAACAAACTCATAAACCGTATTCCTTGGGAAATACCCTTCTCGCCGGCCACTGCGTTGCCGCAGCCCCGGCTCGTAACACGAGTCAAACGAGTCAAACGAGTCAAACGAGTCAAACGAGTCAAACGAGTCAAACGAGCCAAACGAGTCAAACGAGTCAAACGAGTCAAACGAGTCAAACGAGTCAAACGAGTCAAAAGAGTCCAACGAGTCAAACGAGTCAAACGGGTCAAACGGGTCAAACGAGTCAAACGGGTCAAACGAGTCAAACGAGTCAAACGAGTCGAACGGGTCAAACGAGTCGAACGAGTCGAACGAGTTGAACGAGCCAAACGAGTCATACGAGTCAAGCGAGTCATACGAGTCAAACGAGTCAAAGGAGTCAAACGAGTCAAACGAGTCAAACGAGTCAAACGAGTCAAACGAGTCAAACGAGTCAAACGAGTCAAACGAGTCAAACGAGTCAAACGAGTCAAACGAGTCAAACGAGTCAACCGAGTCAAACGGGACGAACAGTACAATCGAGTCAAACGAGTCAAACGAGTCAAACGAGTCGAACGAGTCGAACGAGTCGAACGAGTCGAACGAGTCGAACGAGTCGAACGAGTCGAACGAGTCGAACGAGTCGAACGAGTCGAACGAGTCGAACGAGTCGAACGAGTCGAACGAGTCGAACGAGTCGAACGAGTCGAACGAGTCGAACGAGTCGAACGAGTCGAACGAGTCGAACGAGTCGAACGAGTCGAACGAGTCGAACGAGTCGAACGAGTCGAACGAGTCGAACGAGTCGAACGAGTCGAACGAGTCGAACGAGTCGAACGAGTCGAACGAGTCGAACGAGTCGAACGAGTCGAACGAGTCGAACGAGTCGAACGAGTCGAACGAGTCGAACGAGTCGAACGAGTCGAACGAGTCGAACGAGTCGAACGAGTCGAACGAGTCGAACGAGTCGAACGAGTCGAACGAGTCGAACGAGTCGAACGAGTCGAACGAGTCGAACGAGTCGAACGAGTCGAACGAGTCGAACGAGTCGAACGAGTCGAACGAGTCGAACGAGTCGAACGAGTCGAACGAGTCGAACGAGTCGAACGAGTCGAACGAGTCGAACGAGTCGAACGAGTCGAACGAGTCGAACGAGTCGAACGAGTCGAACGAGTCGAACGAGTCGAACGAGTCGAACGAGTCGAACGAGTCGAACGAGTCGAACGAGTCGAACGAGTCGAACGAGTCGAACGAGTCGAACGAGTCGAACGAGTCGAACGAGTCGAACGAGTCGAACGAGTCGAACGAGTCGAACGAGTCGAACGAGTCGAACGAGTCGAACGAGTCGAACGAGTCGAACGAGTCGAACGAGTCGAACGAGTCGAACGAGTCGAACGAGTCGAACGAGTCGAACGAGTCGAACGAGTCGAACGAGTCGAACGAGTCGAACGAGTCGAACGAGTCGAACGAGTCGAACGAGTCGAACGAGTCGAACGAGTCGAACGAGTCGAACGAGTCGAACGAGTCGAACGAGTCGAACGAGTCGAACGAGTCGAACGAGTCGAACGAGTCGAACGAGTCGAACGAGTCGAACGAGTCGAACGAGTCGAACGAGTCGAACGAGTCGAACGAGTCGAACGAGTCGAACGAGTCGAACGAGTCGAACGAGTCGAACGAGTCGAACGAGTCGAACGAGTCGAACGAGTCGAACGAGTCGAACGAGTCGAACGAGTCGAACGAGTCGAACGAGTCGAACGAGTCGAACGAGTCGAACGAGTCGAACGAGTCGAACGAGTCGAACGAGTCGAACGAGTCGAACGAGTCGAACGAGTCGAACGAGTCGAACGAGTCGAACGAGTCGAACGAGTCGAACGAGTCGAACGAGTCGAACGAGTCGAACGAGTCGAACGAGTCGAACGAGTCGAACGAGTCGAACGAGTCGAACGAGTCGAACGAGTCGAACGAGTCGAACGAGTCGAACGAGTCGAACGAGTCGAACGAGTCGAACGAGTCGAACGAGTCGAACGAGTCGAACGAGTCGAACGAGTCGAACGAGTCGAACGAGTCGAACGAGTCGAACGAGTCGAACGAGTCGAACGAGTCGAACGAGTCGAACGAGTCGAACGAGTCGAACGAGTCGAACGAGTCGAACGAGTCGAACGAGTCGAACGAGTCGAACGAGTCGAACGAGTCGAACGAGTCGAACGAGTCGAACGAGTCGAACGAGTCGAACGAGTCGAACGAGTCGAACGAGTCGAACGAGTCGAACGAGTCGAACGAGTCGAACGAGTCGAACGAGTCGAACGAGTCGAACGAGTCGAACGAGTCGAACGAGTCGAACGAGTCGAACGAGTCGAACGAGTCGAACGAGTCGAACGAGTCGAACGAGTCGAACGGGTCGAACGGGTCGAACGGGTCGAACGGGTCGAACGGGTCGAACGGGTCGAACGGGTCGAACGGGTCGAACGGGTCGAACGGGTCGAACGGGTCGAACGGGTCGAACGGGTCGAACGGGTCGAACGGGTCGAACGAGTCGAACGAGTCGAACGAGTCGAACGAGTCGAACGAGTCGAACGAGTCGAACGAGTCGAACGAGTCGAACGAGTCGAACGAGTCGAACGAGTCGAACGAGTCGAACGAGTCGAACGAGTCGAACGAGTCGAACGAGTCGAACGAGTCGAACGAGTCGAACGAGTCGAACGAGTCGAACGAGTCGAACGAGTCGAACGAGTCGAACGAGTCGAACGAGTCGAACGAGTCGAACGAGTCAAACGTGTCAAACGAGTCAAACGAGTCAAACGAGTCAAACGAGTCAAACGAGTCAAACGAGTCAAACGAGTCAAACGAGTCAAACGAGTCAAACGAGTCAAACGAGTCAAACGAGTCAAACGAGTCAAACGAGTCAAACGAGTCAAACGAGTCAAACGAGTCAAACGAGTCAAACGAGTCAAACGAGTCAAACGAGTCAAACGAGCCAAACGAGCCAAACGAGCCAAACGAGCCAAACGAGCCAAACGAGCCAAACGAGCCAAACGAGTCAAACGAGTCAAACGTGTCAAACGAGTCAAACGAGTCAAACGAGTCAAACGAGTCAAACGAGTCAAACGAGTCAAACGAGTCAAACGAGTCAAACGAGTCAAACGAGTCAATCGAGTCAAACGAGTCAAACGAGTCAAACGAGTCAAACGAGTCAAACGAGTCAAACCTGTCGAAAAGGACAATCGAGTCAAGCGAGTTGAACGAGTCAAACGAGTCAAACGAGTCAAACGAGTCAAACGAGTCAAACGAGTCAAACGGGTCGATCAGGACAATCGAGTCAAACGTGTCTGTTAGCAGAATACCGAATAGCGCACGTTACGAGGAACTGGGAAGTCTCGAGAGGTCTCTATGTAATTTCTGAGGTTGAACTTTTAGTTTAGACGTTACACTTTAATATTAACTATTCACACTATGTACAATAAAGTCTAATTAATACAGTTTAATTGTCTTTCAGCGCTTTATCACCTACGCCGTAGGAGATTAGTTTAAGCAGTAACGCGATATACGCGGATTCGGCACGAGTCCCGTAATAAAGCGTGCAAGCAAGCAAGCAATTAAAATAAGCGCAAGCGAAAGCGAGAGCGAGCAAAGAATTCTTTCCGGTGTTACCTTAGAAGCGGTTGAGCGACAAGTAGATCGAGGAAATCGACGGTGATTTCCTCGAATCCGCGAACTCTCCCCCTTCCATCGATCGCCGATCGATGGAAGGGAGTCATGATCGATGCTCCGCGCGAGTCAGAGCGCAGGCGCCGCGGCCTAATTAGCTAAGGGCCTGGGAGATGGCGTTAAGATGCTGAATTCCGTTAACATTTCCCGCCCGCCATTCATCGGCCCGATGAATAGAACCAGCTGCGAGAGTGTTGTTGATAGGCCCAGGTGTAGTGGCGTGATCAAAACTACGGCTTGCGGCGCTGCGTCCGACCCACGAGGAGCTCGCTTTTCCAGTTTGAATTCAGTGAGGTGTGACTGGATCGTTTTGAAGTTTATTCCTGAACAGAAGGTAAGTAAATTAATTTTACGATAGGTCGTACAAAGCTAGATCGCGCGGTTTTCACGTGTGCGACTCGTGGCAGTCCGTCCGAACCGGTGATCAGTCGCGTAATGCGCGCGAGTGGCCACTTGTTCGGCGGTAAAAGCTCATTTTTTATAATACTTAGGTCCCCAACACGTG
This sequence comes from Andrena haemorrhoa, assembly GCA_910592295.1. Classification (NCBI taxonomy): domain Eukaryota; kingdom Metazoa; phylum Arthropoda; class Insecta; order Hymenoptera; family Andrenidae; genus Andrena; species Andrena haemorrhoa. Next base: position 672,876 of record CAJUZA010000142.1, read on the forward strand.
GCTGGGGATGTGGTCGCATCCACTTGGTCCGAGCTTGTAGAGACTGCAAGTATTCTCTCGACCAGCTACGCCAGAACTGCAGTCTCATTTGTTGCAGTAAGTGCCAACGAGACAGACGCGACCTGGGGACGTCTTCCACCGCTGGATCCGGTACGGTGGTAAGTGCATCGCCGATTAGGAAATGCCCTGGAGTAAGGGCTGTGACGTCACCCGGGTCATCACTCATCGGCTGTAGTGGGCGAGAGTTCAGGCACGCCTCAATTTGGGTAAGCAGCGTCGCCATTTCTTCAAAGGTGAGGTGCTGGTCGCCGACCACTCTCCGTAGATGGTGCTTCGTAGATTTAACGGCTGCCTCCCAAATACCGCCGAAGTGTGGAGCGGCCGGTGGATTAAACCTCCAGGTTATGCCTTCTTTGAGCAAGTGGGTCTGCATAACCTCATTCTTGCTGCAGATGGGTCCCAAGTTTTCGCGTAGCTCCCGTGCTGCGCCCACAAAGTTGGTGCCCTGGTCGCTGTAGATGACGGAGCAGATACCTCGCCTCGAGGTAAATCGTCGCAAGGCTGCAAGGAAGGCTTCTGTACTATAATCAGAAACGACTTCTAGGTGAACGGCTCGAGTAGTTAGACACAGGAACACCGCAACATAACCCTTGTGGGTGCGTTGGCCCCTGCCCCGAGAAGCCAACAGGGTGAGGGGTCCGGCATAATCCACGCCCACTTGTAGGAAGGGCCTGGCTGGAGTGACTCGGTACGCTGGCAGGTCCCCCATGAGCTGCTGTCCTGGTGCAGCCCTCCATCGTATGCAAGTGACGCAGCGATGAATGTGGGTCTTAACTCGTCTTCGACCCTGAGGAATCCAATACCTTTGACGTAGTACAGCCAAGGTGAGTTGAGTTCCGCCGTGGAGGGTACGCCGGTGGGCTTCGTCGATCAGCAGTTCCGTAAATTGACCCTCCTTTGGTAGAATGATCGGGTGCTTCTCCCAAGAGGGCAGCAAGGAGTGTTTGAGGCGACCCCCGACCCGCAGCAGTCCTTGGGAATCTAAGAAGGGTGTGAGTCGCAGTAGCTTACTGTGACTCGCCAGTGGGGTTTGGTTCTCCAATCGCCGACAGTCATCCTGGAACTCCAGGCGTTGAATCACCTGGATCCAGTGGTTGCGTGCTGCCTCCAATTCCGCCGGTACCAAGCAGTGTCCTGAGCCCGGTCGTGGCTGTCGGCGTCGAGGCCAGCGTCGGCACCAAGCAGTTATCCGCAGGAGCTTCTGGAGAGAGGAGTAATTAGTGAAAAGGTAATTACAGTTTACCTTTTCGACGTTGGTGTTCAGGTTGGACACGACTCTGGCCTCCAAATCAGTAATCTGGTCCTGATTCGCAGAATCGTTCCACCAGTGCGGGGATCCGGTGAGCCAAGCTGGCCCCTTCCACCAGAGCTCGAAACGCTGAAGTTGATTAGGTGGCAGTCCTCTGGAGGCGCAGTCGGCTGGATTTTCGTTTCCAGCCACGTGATGCCATAGGGCTTCCGGTTGCTCCCGCTGGATCTCTGCCACCCGATTAGCGACGTAAGTCTTCCAGCGCGACGGGTGGCCCCTGATCCAATCCAATACTATTTTGGAATCGCTCCATAGGTGGGTCTGGACGCCGTCCAGTGGCAAGGCCCCAGTCGTGGTGGTCACCAGTCGAGTTAGCAACGCAGCCGCGCATAGTTCGAGTCTGGGAAGTGTGACTCGCTGCAGTGGTGCCACCTTGGTCTTAGCTGTGACCAGATACGCCTGCGCACTTCCGTCGTGGTCCACGACGCGTAAATAGATGACGGCGGCGAAGGCCCTTTCCGACGCGTCTGCGAACCCATGGAGTTCGACCTGCTGAACCTTAGAGTGGAGACCCAGCCAGCGGGGAACGCGGACTTTGGCCAAGCTCGGCAAGTCAGTCAGAAACTGGATCCATTCTCTCTCCTCGGTTGGTGGCAGCGTGGTATCCCAATCTATCTTCAATAACCAAAGGGATTGTAAAAATATCTTGGCCTTCACAGTTGCCGGCGCGAGCAGTCTGAGTGGATCGAAAATCCGAGCAACGCGGGAGAGGACCGTGCGGCGGGTAACTGGTCCTATGGACGTATCCTCCGCCACCTGTACTCGGAATTCGTCCCCTCGTACGTGCCAGTGGACACCCAGTGCCGTGTGTAAGGTGTCCTCCTCCCAGTTGACGGCCGCTGGCACCTCTTCGCCTGGGAGTCCCTCGAGTAAGGTGGGTGTATTAGAAACCCACTTCCGCAAGTTGAACCCGCCCGCCCTGCAGAGCGAGCGCAGTTCCGACTGAATTTCTCGTGCCTCTTCTTCGCCGTCGGCTCCCGTCAGGACGTCGTCCATATAGACGTCTCTTTCCAGGATCATCGCAGCTCGGGGGAAGTTGGTGCGCTCATCCTGCGCCAGTTGCCGCAGCGTGCGGATGGCCAAGTAGGGGGCACAAGCAAGCCCGTAAGTGACAGTGTTTAGTTCGAATTCACTTACGTCGTCTTCAGCGTCCCGTCGCCATAATACTCGTTGGAATCGCCGATCCCCCGGGTGTACGAGTATTTGACGAAACATCTTCTCGATGTCCGCAGTCAAACATATGCGATGAGTCCTCCAGCGCAGTAACACCTGTGGTAGGCCCGGTAGCAAGTTGGGTCCCACCATGAGGAGGTCATTCAACGACTTGCCGGAGCTGGTAGCGAAAGAGCCATTGAACACCACCCGTAGCTTCGTGGTAGTACTGCTCTCCTTGAAGACTCCGTGGTGTGGTAAGTAATAGGAGTCCTGTTCTGGATGAGATACATCTGTTTTAGACATGTGCCTTAACTCCTCATACTCACGTAGAAATGCGTTGTAGGCCTCCTTGAAGTGTGGGTCTCGACAGCACTTGGCCTCCGTACGTCGAAGGATTCGGGCAGCCCCGGCTCGGGAATCGCCCAATCCCTGCGTCTCCTTAAAGGGGAGACGCACCATATAGCGGCCCGATGGGAGACGCTGGTGTGTATTGATGAAGTAGTCTTCGCACTCCTGGTCTTCAGCATTGAGGGCAGTGACCACCCTCACCTCTTCTTGTTCCCAGAATCGTTGGACCATAGGCACGAGGTCGCGTTCCATCGTGCACTTGAGCGTGACGAGACCCGTCGATGCATGTGATGCGTTGCGATCCGAGGGGGTGGCGAGACCCGAGACAATCCAGCCCAGGATCGTCCTTTGAGCGATGGGCTCGCCATCTCGCCCCTTGCGGAGGCCGTCCTCCAGAATGAGTGAGTACACGTCCGCGCCCAATAAGACGTCAATTTGGGCACCCTCGGTAAAGTTCGGGTCAGCTAGAGGTAGGCCATGCAAGTGGGTCCAAGCGTCCCGGTTGTAACTGACCTGCGGAGAATAGGCGGTGATACGCGGCAGCACCAACGCGGTGGTCGTCCTTCGTGGGACTCGACCTCCATCTGGTGTGAATTCTAAGTGGACGCTCCCCCGCACGCGCTCCGTCCGCTGGTTGCCGATACCGATTATCTTTACGTTTGACGTCTTTCGGGGAAGCCGCAGCATTTGCACCAGGGCCTCCGTGGCCAAAGAAACTTCGCTCCCCTGATCAATCAGTGCTCGTACCGATCTGGACTCTCCATCTGGGGACCGCACAATTATCCTGGCAGTGGCTAAAAGGACTGGCGGTAAGCACTCCGTAGGCCGAGAGGGGCTCTCACTCGACTCGGACCTTCCCAGATTGATTGAAACCTCTGTGGTGTTGTTTAGCGCAGCCTTGGTGGTCTCTTCATGGATGGAGGTGTGGTGCCTTTGCCTACATTGCTGACAACGCTTGTCGCACTTGCAGTCTACGACTCGGTGTTTCCCCAAGCAATTAAAACACAAATTTTTGTCGAGTAGTATCCCCTTTCGCTCTCTGGGGCTCTTAGATTTATACTCCGAGCAAAATAGGATAAAGTGATTAGCTCCGCAGAGCGTGCATCGATCGGATGAACCTTTAGGTTTGCTCACCTGATGAACTTTGGCGGTTTTCTGAATTCCAGATGGCTTACTCGACGTTGAAGCTCGTCCTGATGGTCCTTGCCGAGGCTCCTCCAAGGCCTCCACTGTATTGACGCGTCCCTCCACAAACGACTTCAATTGCTCAAAGGTCGAGGGCAGTCTATCCTGACCGTGAAGTGTCTCCCATTCACGCCGTGATTGGGGATCGAGTTTACCCACGATAAGGTGCACAAGCCAGTCGCCGCTGGCGTCGTAGGGCCTTTTCAGGGGTGCGAGTGCTTCCACGGAATCGCACATGGTGTAGTAGAAGTCCTTGAGTTCCGGCCCGGACTCTCGGGTAAGCGTGGGCAAATTAAATAATGATGCCATCAACGTCTTAACAGCTAATCGTTCATTAGCATATCGATCTTCCAGCAATTTCCATGCCGCCTTAAAATTCTCTTCTCGAACCGACATGTTACGCAGGAGTTTCGCCGCATCTCCGGTAACGGCGCCTCGCAAGTAATGTAGACGCTCCGCGTCGGATAAGGACGTGTCCCGGACTACGAGGGACTGAAACAGGCCTTGAAAAGATGGCCAGTCTTTGTGCATCCCGGTGAAATTAGGCAGTGGAATTCGAGGGAGCGAGGCCTTTGACCGTCCACACGGCGCCGTATCGGATTGTGCAGAATCATCCCGAGAAAGGCGCTCTACGGTACGCCTCGCGACCTCCTCCAATTTAGTAAGCTCCTCTAATTTATCAACTAGCAAGGCTTCTTGCTCAAGGAAGATCTCTTCCATCGTCGATGGTTGACCTTCCCTAAAATAAGGCTCACCCGCTAGGTTTGGGTCGTCGGACATCGCAATCAATTCGTCGTGCTGTGCTTCGAACTTGGCCCAATTTTTGCGCAGGGCTCCCAAACGAGTAGATATGTTCCCCTTTGTCCAATTATTAGCGCCTAATTTCTTAAGATTCTCGTATGCTCGTGAGATTCGACCGCAGAGGTCACGTTGTCCCTTTATGAGATGGCTAATTGTTTTCCTGCAGGTCACGCGCGACGGTTACGCACCGCACTCGCGAGGAATCCCGAACGTTCCAGAAGCTTCAAAATCCAACGGCGCTGATCCGGCTCGAAGGACCAAAAATGTTAGCAGAATACCGAATAGCGCACGTTACGAGGAACTGGGAAGTCTCGAGAGGTCTCTATGTAATTTCTGAGGTTGAACTTTTAGTTTAGACGTTACACTTTAATATTAACTATTCACACTATGTACAATAAAGTCTAATTAATACAGTTTAATTGTCTTTCAGCGCTTTATCACCTACGCCGTAGGAGATTAGTTTAAGCAGTAACGCGATATACGCGGATTCGGCACGAGTCCCGTAATAAAGCGTGCAAGCAAGCAAGCAATTAAAATAAGCGCAAGCGAAAGCGAGAGCGAGCAAAGAATTCTTTCCGGTGTTACCTTAGAAGCGGTTGAGCGACAAGTAGATCGAGGAAATCGACGGTGATTTCCTCGAATCCGCGAACTCTCCCCCTTCCATCGATCGCCGATCGATGGAAGGGAGTCATGATCGATGCTCCGCGCGAGTCAGAGCGCAGGCGCCGCGGCCTAATTAGCTAAGGGCCTGGGAGATGGCGTTAAGATGCTGAATTCCGTTAACATGTCAAACGAGTCAAACGAGTCAAACGAGTCAAACGAGTCTAACGAGTCAAACGGGTCGAACAGGACAATCGAGTCAAGCGAGTTGAACGAGCCAAATGAGTCAAACGAGTCAAACGAGTTAAACGAGTCTAACGAGTCAAACGGGTCGAACATGACAATCGAGTCAAGCGAGTTGAACGAGCCAAATGAGTCAAACTTGTCAAACGAGTCAAACGAGTCAAACGAGTCAAACGAGTCAAACGAGTCAAACGAGTCTAACGAGTCAAACGGGTCGAACAGGACAATCGAGTCAAGCGAGTCGAACGAGCCAAATGAGTCAAACGAGTCAAACGAGTCAAACGAGTCAAACGAGTCAAACGAGTCAGACGAGTCAAACGAGTCAAACGAGTCAAACGAGTCAAACGAGTCAAACGAGTCAAACGAGTCAAACGAGTCAAACGAGTCAAACGAGTCAAACGAGTCTAACGAGCCAAACGAGCCAAACGAGTCAAACTAGCCAAACGAGTCAAACGAGTCAAACGAGTCAAACGAGTCAAACGAGTCAAACGAGTCAAACGAGTCAAACGAGTCAAACGAGTCAAACGAGTCAAACGAGTCAAACGAGTCAAACGAGTCAAACGAGTCAAACGAGTCAAACGAGTCAAACGAGTCAAACGAGTCAAACGAGTCAAACGAGTCAAACGAGTCAAACGAGTCAAACGAGTCAAACGAGTCAAACGAGTCAAACGAGTCAAACGAGTCAAACGAGTCAAACGAGTCAAACGAGTCAAACGAGTCAAACGAGTCAAACGAGTCAAACGAGTCAAACGAGTCAAACGAGTCAAACGAGTCAAACGAGTCAAACGAGTCAAACGAGTCAAACGAGTCAAACGAGTCAAACGAGTCAAACGAGTCAAACGAGTCAAACGAGTGTGACGTCCCACGATTTTTCGCGCGTTCATATTCCAAATTCCATTAGTAAACCTCAAAATCACTCCACCACAGTCTATCAAACTCAGCTCCTACCCCATCTCCTCAATCACCGATCACCTTGATGTTGCACCTTAGCGGTCACCAACACAAGATGATCAATACAACCTCCACCTCGCTGATGTACCTTAGTGGTCCCCATCACGAGATGATCGTTACAAAACCCTCTTCGCCTATTCGTCCTACAAGGCACGAATCATTCCCTCAAAAACGAATTCAAACAAGTCCCTCGTTACAAATCCCTCTTAAATCGAGACCACGTCTCAATCCCCCCTCTACGTCTCACAGAGTCCAAGCCACTCTAACCCCTTTCCTATAAAATACCCGAAATCCATCCGATGAGTTGAGTATCTCCTTTTACAGTTATAAAAACCCCAGAAACCTAATTACGACGCATATTTGGCGTACGTGACATAAATATGTCTATTAATAGCCACACCGTTTATAAAAACCCTGGAAGTCCTACTGCGTATTATCCCGAAATATGTCAAGGTCTTTACCGCGCGTACCCCCGCAATGCTCCTGTAGAAATACATAAATACGAGGTCCTAAGAGGCCGGGTCCTCTTTGATCAGTGATCTTTCATCAATCCTCTCTCAGTGTTACATTTCTCTTTACAAAGTATTATTAAACAAAGTGTTAAAATACCTGAACTCAGTGTACTACGGCAACTACCGTAAGCGAATATTATCATTTATTGTTCAACGACATATCACCCTCATCTATATTATTTTATATTGCTAATGCTTATTGATTTCATTATTATATTCTTTACTAACGCTTATTGCTTTCTATATCATATTTACTCATATTTCTTTATATTAATAACGTTTATTCCACCTATTGCTTATTGCGTTTATTTAATATTTCGTTAAATACTTTTTTCTATATATATATTTTCATTACTATTCTTATCATATTTCTCAATACATTATATTCTAAAGCTTATTGCGATCATTCACATTTATCTACGCTTAATATAATTTCATTTGGTTATATCTATGAACCTCATATTCATATTTTCTTATTGTGATTTATATAAATGTTATGTGTTAACACTCAAACCTCACGCATTGTCATAAAAGCTTAACAAGGCTAATAAACCGCTTTGTTTTCAACCTCGTTTCGAATTATTGTGTGTATCCTCGAATCATAAAGATTCCCAGCGAAACCAAGCTGCCGCAACAGCTGATTCGCGAGAGCGCTTCCAGTATTTGTAAACACATTGCTGTACGAAACGTGCAGATCCATAGAAAAACTAAGCGTGGTTTCTTTTGCACGAATGCAACGGTAAATCCTATTACCAGAACCAAACCAAACACGAAGTGCCATAACGGGTGTTCACCAAGTGTATACTTACCTTCCCTGGTCGATTTGAGTGACGAATTTAATATTCGCGCCTAAATTCCTCCCAAATTCGCAGTGTGACGAATTTAACATTCGCGCCTAAGTCCCTCTCAAACCCTCAGTGTGACGAATTTAACATTCGCGCCTGAGTCCCTCAAAACCTCAGAGTGCTGGATTTTAGATTCGCGCCTGAGTCCCTCAAAACCTCAGAGTGCTGGATTTTAGATTCGCGCCTGAGTCCCTCAAAACCTCAGAGTGCTGGATTTTAGATTCGCGCCTGTCTTTCTCCATCCCCATAGTCATCGTTCCTGAAAGACCTCACCCGGGACGTGACACGAGTCAAACGAGTCAATCGAGTCAAACGAGGCAAACGAGTCAAACGAGTCAAACGAGTCAAACGAGTCAAACGAGTCAAACGGGTCGATCAGGACAATCGAGTCAAACGTGTCAAACGAGTCAAACGAGTCAAACGAGTCTAACGAGTCAAACGGGTCGAACAGGACAATCGAGTCAAGCGAGTTGAACGAGCCAAATGAGTCAAACGAGTCAAATGAGTCAAACGAGTCAAACGAGTCGAACGAGTCAAACAAGTCAAACGAGTCAAACGAGTCAAACGAGTCAAACGAGTCAAACGAGTCAAACGAGTCAAACGAGTCAAACGAGTCAAACGAGTCAAACGAGTCAAACGAGTCAAACGAGTCAAACGAGTCAAACGAGTCAATCGAGTCAAACGAGTCAATCGAGTCAAACGAGTCAAACGAGTCAAACGAGTCAAACGAGTCAAACGAGTCAAACGAGTCAAACGAGTCAAACGAGTCAAACGAGTCAAACGAGTCAAACGAGTCAAACGAGTCAAACGAGTCAAACGAGTCAAACGAGTCAAACGAGTCAAACGAGTCAAACGAGTCAAACGAGTCAAACGAGTCAAACGAGTCAAACGAGTCAAACGAGTCAAACGAGTCAAACGAGTCAAACGAGTCAAACGAGTCAAACGAGTCAAACGAGTCAAACGAGTCAAACGAGTCAAACGAGTCACAAGAGTCAAACGAGTCAAACGAGTCGAACGAGTCAAACGAGTCGAACGAGTCAAACGAGTCAAACGAGTCGAACGAGTCAAACGAGTCGAACGAGTCAAACGAGTCGTACGTGTCAAACGGGTCAAACGAGTCAAACGAGACAAACGAGACAAACGAGTCAAACGAGTCAAACGAGTCAAACGAGTCAAACGAGTCGAACGAGTCAAACGGGTCAAACGAATCAAACCAGTCAAACGAGTCAAACGGGTCGAACAGGACAATCGAATCAAGCGAGTTGAACGAGCCAAACGACTCAAACGAGTCGAACGAGTCGAACGAGTCAAACGAGTCAAACGAGTCAAACGAGTCAAACGAGCCATACGAGTCAAACGAGTCAAACGAGTCAAACGAGTAAAACGACTCAAACGAGTCAAACCAGTCAAACGGGTCAAACGAGTCAAACGAGTCAAACGAGTCAAACTAGTCAAACGAGTCAAACGAGTCAAACGAGTCAAACGAGTCAAACGAGTCAAACGAGTCAAACGAGTCAAACGAGTCAAACGAGTCAAACGAGTCAAACGAGTCAAACGGGTCAAACGAGTCAAACGAGTCAAACGAGTCAAACGAGTCAAACGGGTCGAACAGGACAATCGAGTCAAGCGAGTTGAACGTGCCAAACGAGTCGAACGAGTCAAACGAGTCGAACGAGTCAAACGAGTCAAACGAGTCAAACGAGTCAAACGAGCCGAACGAGTGAAACGAGTCACTCGAGTGAAACGAGTCAAACGACTCAAACGAGTCAAACGAGTCAAACGAGTCAAACGAGTCAAACGAGTCAAACGAGTCAAACGAGTCAAACGAGTCAAACGAGTCAAACGAGTCAAACGAGTCAAACGAGTCAAACGAGTCAAACGAGTCAAACGAGTCAAACGAGTCAAACGAGTCAAACGAGTCAAACGAGTCAAACGAGTCAAACGAGTCAAACGAGTCAAACGAGTCAAACGAGTCAAACGAGTCAAACGAGTCAAACGAGTCAAACGAGTCAAACGAGTCAAACGAGTCAAACGAGTCAAACGAGTCAAACGAGTCAAACGAGTCAAACGAGTCAAACGAGTCAAACGAGTCAAACGAGTCAAACGAGTCAAACGAGTCAAACGACTCAAACGAGTCAAACCAGTCAAACGGGTCAAACGAGTCAAACGAGTCAAACGAGTCAAACGGGTCGAACAGGACAATCGAGTCAAGCGAGTTGAACGAGCAAAACGAGTCAAACGAGTCGAACGAGTCAAACGAGTCAATCGAGTCAAACGGGACAATCGAGTCAATCGAGTCAAACGAGTCAAACGAGTCAAACGAGTCAAACGAGTCAAACGAGTCAAACGAGTCAAACGAGTCAAACGAGTCAAACGAGTCAAACGAGTCAAACGAGTCAAACGAGTCAAACGAGTCAAACGACTCAAACGAGTCAAACCAGTCAAACGGGTCAAACGAGTCAAACGAGTCAAACGAGTCAAACGGGTCGAACAGGACAATCGAGTCAAGCGAGTTGAACGAGCAAAACGAGTCAAACGAGTCGAACGAGTCAAACGAGTCAATCGAGTCAAACGGGACAATCGAGTCAAACGAGTCAAACGAGTCTAACGAGTCAAACGAGTCAAACGAGTCAAACGAGTCAACCGAGTCAAACGAGTCAAACGAGTCAAACAAATCAAACGAGTCAAACGAGTCAAACGAGTCAAACGAGTCAAACGAGTCAAACGAGTCAAACGAGTCAATCGAGTCAATCGAGTCTAACGAGTCAATCCAGTCAAACGAGTCAAACGAGTCAAACGAGTCAATCGAGTCAAACGAGTCAAACTAGTCAAACGAGTCAAACGAGTCAAACGAGTCAATCGAGTCAAACGAGTCAAACGTGTCAAATGGGTCGAACAGGACAATCGAGTCAAACGAGTCAAACGAGTCAAACGAGTCAAACGAGCCGAACGAGTGAAACGAGTCACTCGAGTGAAACGAGTCAAACGACTCAAACGAGTCAAACGAGTCAAACGAGTCAAACGAGTCAAACGAGTCAAGCGAGTCAAACGAGTCAACCGAGTCGAACGAGTCACGAGTCAAACGAGTCAAACGAGTCAAACGAGTCAAACGAGTGAAACGAGTGAAACGAGTGAAACGAGTCAAACGAGTCAAACGGGTCGAACAGGACAATCGAGTCAAGCGAGTTGAACGAGCCAAACGAGTAAAACGAGTCGAACGAGTCAAACGAGTCAAACGAGTCGAACGACTCAAACGAGTCAAACGAGTCAAACGAGTCGAACGTGTCAAACGGGTCAAACGGATCGAACAGGACAATCGAGTCAAACGAGTCAAACGAGTCAAACGAGTCAACCGAGTCAAACGAGTCAAGCGAGTCAAACGAGTCAACCGAGTCAAACGAGTCAAACGAGTCAAACGAGTCAAACGAGTCAAACGAGTCATACGAGTCAAACGAGTCAAACGAGTCAAACGAGTCAAACGAGTCACAAGAGTCATACGAGTCGAACGAGTCAAACGAGTCGAACGAGTCAACCGAGTCAAACGAGTCAAACGAGTCAAACGAGTCAAACGAGTCAAACGACTCAAACGAGTCAAACCAGTCAAACGGGACAAACGAGTCAAACGAGTCGAACGAGTCAAACGAGTCAATCGAGTCAAACGGGACAATCGAGTCAAACGAGTCAAACGAGTCTAACGAGTCAAACGAGTCAAACGAGTCAAACGAGTCAACCGAGTCAAACGAGTCAAACGAGTCATACGAGTCAAACGAGTGAAACGAGTCAAACGAGTCAAACGAGTCAAACGAGTCAAACGAGTCAAACGAGTCAAACGAGTCAAACGAGTCAAACGAGTCAAACGAGTCAAACGAGTCAAACGAGTCAAACGGGTCGAACAGGACAATCGAGTCAAGCGAGTTGAACGAGCAAAACGAGTCAAACGAGTCGAACGAGTCAAACGAGTCAATCGAGTCGATCGAGTCAAACGACTCAAACGAGTCAAACGAGTCAAACGAGTCAAACGTGTCAAACGGGTCAAACGGGTCGAACGAGTCAAACGAGTCAAACGAGTCAAACGAGTCAAACGAGTCAAACGAGTCAAACGAGTCAAACGAGTCAAACGAGTCAAACGAGTCAAACGGGTCGAACAGGACAATCGAGTCAAGCGAGTTGAACGAGCAAAACGAGTCAAACGAGTCAAACGAGTCAAACGAGTCCTACGAGTCAAACGAGTCAAACGGGTCGAACAGGACAATCGAGTCAAGCGAGTTGAACGAGCAAAACGAGTCAAACGAGTCGAACGAGTCAAACGAGTCAATCGAGTCGATCGAGTCAAACGACTCAAACGAGTTAAACGAGTCAAACGAGTCAAACGTGTCAAACGGGTCAAACGGGTCGAACAGGACAATCGAGTCAAACGAGTCAAACGAGTCAAACGAGTCAAACGAGTCAAACGAGTCAAACGAGTCAAACGAGTCAAACGAGTCAAACGTGTCAAATGGGTCGAACAGGACAATCGAGTCAAACGAGTCAAACGAGTCAAACGAGTCAAAGGAGTCAACCGAGTCGAACGAGTCACGAGTCAAACGATTCAAACGAGTCAAACGAGTCAAACGAGTCAAACGAGTCAAACGAGTCAAACGAGTCAAACGAGTCAAACGAGTCAAACGAGTCAAACGGGTCGAACAGGACAATCGAGTCAAACGAGTCAAACGAGTCTAACGAGTCAAACGAGTCAAACGAGTCAAACGAGTCAAACGAGTCAAACGAGTCAAACGAGTGAAACGAGTGAAACGAGTGAAACGAGTCAAACGAGTGAAACGAGTCAAACGAGTGAAACGAGTCAAACGAGTGAAACGAGTCAAACGAGTGAAACGAGTCAAACGAGTCAAACGAGTCAAACGAGTCAAACGAGTCAAACGAGTCAAACGAGTCAAACGAGTCAAACGAGTCAAACGAGTCAAACGAGTCAAACGAGTCAAACGAGTCAAACGAGTCAAACGAGTCAAACGAGTCAAACGAGTCAAACGAGTCAAACGAGTCAAACGAGTCAAACGAGTCAAACGAGTCAAACGAGTCAAACGAGTCAAACGAGTCAAACGAGTCAAACGAGTCAAACGAGTCAAACGAGTCAAACGAGTCAAACGAGTCAAACGAGTCAAACGAGTCAAACGAGTCAAACGAGTCAAACGAGTCAAACGAGTCAAACGAGTCAAACGAGTCAAACGAGTCAAACGAGTCAAACGAGTCAAACGAGTCAAACGAGTCAAACGAGTCAAACGAGTCAAACGAGTCAAACGAGTCAAACGAGTCAAACGAGTCAAACGAGTCAAACGAGTCAAACGAGTCAAACGAGTCAAACGAGTCAAACGAGTCAAACGAGTCAAACGAGTCAAACGAGTCAAACGAGTCAAACGAGTCAAACGAGTCAAACGAGTCAAACGAGTCAAACGAGTCAAACGAGTCAAACGAGTCAAACGAGTCAAACGAGTCAAACGAGTCAAACGAGTCAAACGAGTCAAACGAGTCAAACGAGTCAAACGAGTCAAACGAGTCAAACGAGTCAAACGAGTCAAACGAGTCAAACGAGTCAAACGAGTCAAACGAGTCAAACGAGTCAAACGAGTCAAACGAGTCAAACGAGTCAAACGAGTCAAACGAGTCAAACGAGTCAAACGAGTCAAACGAGTCAAACGAGTCAAACGAGTCAAACGAGTCAAACGAGTCAAACGAGTCAAACGAGTCAAACGAGTCAAACGAGTCAAACGAGTCAAACGAGTCAACCGAGTCAACCGAGTCAAACGAGTCAAACGAGTCAAACGAGTCAAACGAGTCAAACGAGTCAAACGACTCATACGAGTCAAACGAGTCAAACGAGTCAAACGAGTCAAACGAGTCAAACGAGTCAAACGAGTCAAACGAGTCAAACGAGTCAAACGAGTCAAACGAGTCAAACGAGTCAAACGAGTCAAACGAGTCAAACGAGTCAAACGAGTCAAACGAGTCAAACGAGTCAAACGAGTCAAACGAGTCAAACGAGTCAAACGAGTCAAACGAGTCAAACGAGTCAAACGAGTCAAACGAGTCAAACGAGTCAAACGAGTCAAACGAGTCAAACGAGTCAAACGAGTCAAACGAGTCAAACGAGTCAACCGAGTCAACCGAGTCAAACGAGTCAAACGAGTCAAACGAGTCAAACGAGTCAAACGAGTCAAACGAGTCAAACGAGTCAAACGAGTCAAACGAGTGAAACGAGTCAAACGAGTCAAACGAGTCAAACGAGTCAAACGAGTCATCCGAGTCAACCGAGTCAACCGAGTCAACCGAGTCAACCGAGTCAAACTAGTCAAACGTGTCAAACGAGTCAAACGAGTCAACCGAGTCAAACGAGTCAAACGAGTCAAACGAGTCAAACGAGTCAAACGAGTCAAACGAGTCAAACGAGTCAAACGAGTCAAACGAGTCAAACGAGTCAAACGAGTCAAACGGGGCAAACGGCTCGAACAGGACAATCGAGACATACAAGTCAAACGAGTCAAACGAGTCAAAAGAGTCAAACGAGTTAAACGGGTCGAACAGGACAATCGAGTCAAACGAGTCAAACGAGTCAAACGGGTCGAACAGGACAATCGAGTCAAACGAGTCAAACGAGTCAATCGAGTCAAACGAGTCATACGAGTCATACGAGTCAAACGAGTCAGACGAGTCAAACGAGTCAAACGAGTCGAACGAGTCAAACTAGTCGAACGAGTCGAACGAGTCAAACTAGTCGAACGAGTCAACCGAGTCAAACGAGTCAAACGAGTCAAACGAGTCAAACGAGTCAAACGAGTCAAACGAGTCAACCGAGTCAAACGAGTCAAACGAGTCAAACGAGTCAAACGAGTCAAACGAGTCAAACGAGTCAAACGAGTCAAACGAGTCAAACGAGTCAAACGAGTCAAACGAGTCAAACGAGTCAAACGAGTCAAACGAGTCAAACGAGTCAAACGAGTCAAACGAGTCAAACGAGTCAAACGAGTCAAACGAGTCAAACGAGTCAAACGAGTCAAACGAGTCAAACGAGTCAAACGAGTCAAACGAGTCAAACGAGTCAAACGAGTCAAACGAGTCAAACGAGTCAAACGAGTCAAACGAGTCAAACGAGTCAAACGAGTCAAACGAGTCAAACGAGTCAAACGAGTCAAACGAGTCAAACGAGTCAAACGAGTCAAACGAGTCAAACGAGTCAAACGAGTCAAACGAGTCAAACGAGTCAAACGAGTCAAACGAGTCAAACGAGTCAAACGAGTCAAACGAGTCAAACGAGTCAAACGAGTCAAACGAGTCAAACGAGTCAAACGAGTCAAACGAGTCAAACGAGTCAAACGAGTCAAACGAGTCAAACGAGTCAAACGAGTCAAACGAGTCAAACGAGTCAAACGAGTCAAACGAGTCAAACGAGTCAAACGAGTCAAACGAGTCAAACGAGTCAAACGAGTCAAACGAGTCAAACGAGTCAAACGAGTCAAACGAGTCAAACGAGTCAAACGAGTCAAACGAGTCAAACGAGTCAAACGAGTCAAACGAGTCAAACGAGTCAAACGAGTCAAACGAGTCAAACGAGTCAAACGAGTCAAACGAGTCAAACGAGTCAAACGAGTCAAACGAGTCAAACGAGTCAAACGAGTCAAACGAGTCAAACGAGTCAAACGAGTCAAACGAGTCAAACGAGTCAAACGAGTCAAACGAGTCAAACGAGTCAACCGAGTCAACCGAGTCAAACGAGTCAAACGAGTCAAACGAGTCAAACGAGTCAAACGACTCATACGAGTCAAACGAGTCAAACGAGTCAAACGAGTCAAACGAGTCAAACGAGTCAAACGAGTCAAACGAGTCAAACGAGTCAAACGAGTCAAACGAGTCAAACGAGTCAAACGAGTCAAACGAGTCAAACGAGTCAAACGAGTCAAACGAGTCAAACGAGTCAAACGAGTCAAACGAGTCAAACGAGTCAAACGAGTCAAACGAGTCAAACGAGTCAAACGAGTCAAACGAGTCAAACGAGTCAAACGAGTCAAACGAGTCAAACGAGTCAAACGAGTCAAACGAGTCAAACGAGTCAAACGAGTCAAACGAGTCAACCGAGTCAACCGAGTCAAACGAGTCAAACGAGTCAAACGAGTCAAACGAGTCAAACGAGTCAAACGAGTCAAACGAGTCAAACGAGTCAAACGAGTGAAACGAGTCAAACGAGTCAAACGAGTCAAACGAGTCAAACGAGTCATCCGAGTCAACCGAGTCAACCGAGTCAACCGAGTCAACCGAGTCAAACTAGTCAAACGTGTCAAACGAGTCAAACGAGTCAACCGAGTCAAACGAGTCAAACGAGTCAAACGAGTCAAACGAGTCAAACGAGTCAAACGAGTCAAACGAGTCAAACGAGTCAAACGAGTCAAACGAGTCAAACGAGTCAAACGAGTCAAACGGGGCAAACGGCTCGAACAGGACAATCGAGACATACAAGTCAAACGAGTCAAACGAGTCAAAAGAGTCAAACGAGTTAAACGGGTCGAACAGGACAATCGAGTCAAACGAGTCAAACGAGTCAAACGGGTCGAACAGGACAATCGAGTCAAACGAGTCAAACGAGTCAATCGAGTCAAACGAGTCATACGAGTCATACGAGTCAAACGAGTCAGACGAGTCAAACGAGTCAAACGAGTCGAACGAGTCAAACTAGTCGAACGAGTCGAACGAGTCAAACTAGTCGAACGAGTCAACCGAGTCAAACGAGTCAAACGAGTCAAACGAGTCAAACGAGTCAAACGAGTCAAACGAGTCAACCGAGTCAAACGAGTCAAACGAGTCAAACGAGTCAAACGAGTCAAACGAGTCAAACGAGTGAAACGAGTCAAACGAGTCAAACGAGTCAAACGAGTCAAACGAGTCATCCGAGTCAACCGAGTCAACCGAGTCAAACGAGTCAAACGAGTCAAACGAGTCAAACGAGTCAAACGAGTCGAACGAGTCGAACGAGTCGAACGAGTCGAACGAGTCAAACGAGTCGAACGAGTCGAACGAGTCAAACGAGTCGAACGAGTCGAACGAGTCGAACGAGTCGAACGAGTCGAACGAGTCGAACGAGTCGAACGAGTCGAACGAGTCGAACGAGTCGAACGAGTCGAACGAGTCGAACGAGTCGAACGAGTCGAACGAGTCGAACGAGTCGAACGAGTCGAACGAGTCGAACGAGTCGAACGAGTCGAACGAGTCGAACGAGTCGAACGAGTCGAACGAGTCGAACGAGTCGAACGAGTCGAACGAGTCGAACGAGTCGAACGAGTCGAACGAGTCGAACGAGTCGAACGAGTCGAACGAGTCGAACGAGTCGAACGAGTCGAACGAGTCGAACGAGTCGAACGAGTCGAACGAGTCGAACGAGTCGAACGAGTCGAACGAGTCGAACGGGTCGAACGGGGCAATCGAGTCAAACGAGTCAAACCAGTCAAACGTGTCAAACGAGTCAAACGAGTCAAACGAGTCAAACGAGTCAAACGTGTCAAACGAGTCAAACGAGTCAAACGAGTCAAACGAGTCAAACGAGTCAAACGAGTCAAACGAGTCAAACGAGTCAAACGAGTCAAACGAGTCAAACGAGTCAAACGAGTCAAACGAGTCAAACGAGTCAAACGAGTCAAACGAGTCAAACGAGTCAAACGAGTCAAACTAGTCAAACGAGTCAAACGAGTCAACCGAGTCAACCGAGTCAAACGAGTCAAACGAGTCAAACGAGTCAAACGAGTCAAACGAGTCAAACGAGTCAAACGAGTCAAACGAGTCAAACGAGTCAAACGAGTCAAACGGGGCAAACGGCTCGAACAGGACAATCGAGACATACAAGTCAAACGAGTCAAACGAGTCAAAAGAGTCAAACGAGTTAAACGGGTCGAACAGGACAATCGAGTCAAACGAGTCAAACGAGTCAAACGGGTCGAACAGGACAATCGAGTCAAACGAGTCAAACGAGTCAATCGAGTCAAACGAGTCATACGAGTCATACGAGTCAAACGAGTCAGACGAGTCAAACGAGTCAAACGAGTCGAACGAGTCAAACTAGTCGAACGAGTCGAACGAGTCAAACTAGTCGAACGAGTCAAACGAGGCGAACGAGTCAAACGAGGCGAACGAGTCGAACGAGTCGAACGAGTCGAACGAGTCGAACGAGTCGAACGAGTCGAACGAGTCGAACGAGTCGAACGAGTCGAACGAGTCGAACGAGTCGAACGAGTCGAACGAGTCGAACGAGTCGAACGAGTCGAACGAGTCGAACGAGTCGAACGAGTCGAACGAGTCGAACGAGTCGAACGAGTCGAACGAGTCGAACGAGTCGAACGAGTCCAATGGGTCGAACGGCTCGAACAGGACAATCGAGTGAAACGAGTGAAACGAGTGAAACGAGTGAAACGAGTCAAACGGGTCAAACGGGTCGAACAGGACAATCGAGTCAAACGAGACAAACGAGTCAAACGAGTCAAACGAGTCAACCGAGTCAAACGGGTCGAACAGGACAATCGAGTAAAGCGAGTTGAACGAGCCAAACGAGTCAAACGAGTCAAACGAGTCAAATGGGTCAAACGGGTCGAACAGGACAATCGAGTCAAACGACTCAAACGAGTCAAACGAGTCAAACGAGTCAAACGAGTCAAACGAGTCAAACGAGTCAAACGGGTCAAACGAGTCGAACGAGTCAAACGAGTCGAACGAGTCAAACGAGTCGAACGAGTCAAACGAGTCGAACGAGTCAAACGCGTCGAACAGGACAATCGAGTCAAACGAGTCAAACGAGTCAAACGAGTCAAACGAGTCAAACGAGTCAAACGAGTCAAACGAGTCAAACGAGTCAAACGAGTCAAACGAGTCAAACGAGTCAAACGAGTCAAACGAGTCAAACGAGTCAAACGAGTCAAACGAGTCAAACGAGTCAAACGAGTCAAACGAGTCAAACGAGTCAAACGAGTCAAACGAGTCAAACGAGTCAAACGAGTCAAACGAGTCAAACGAGTCAAACGAGTCAAACGAGTCAAACGAGTCAAACGAGTCAAACGAGTCAAACGAGTCAAACGAGTCAAACGAGTCAAACGAGTCAAACGGGGCAAACGGCTCGAACAGGACAATCGAGACAAACAAGTCAAACGAGTCAAACGAGTCAAAAGAGTCAAACGAGTTAAACGGGTCGAACAGGACAATCGAGTCAAACGAGTCAAACGAGTCAAACGGGTCGAACAGGACAATCGAGTCAAACGAGTCAAACGAGTCAATCGAGTCAAACGAGTCATACGAGTCATACGAGTCAAACGAGTCAGACGAGTCAAACGAGTCAAACGAGTCGAACGAGTCAAACTAGTCGAACGAGTCAAACGAGGCGAACGAGTCAAACGAGGCGAACGAGTCGAACGAGTCGAACGAGTCGAACGAGTCGAACGAGTCGAACGAGTCGAACGAGTCGAACGAGTCGAACGAGTCGAACGAGTCGAACGAGTCGAACGAGTCGAACGAGTCGAACGAGTCGAACGAGTCGAACGAGTCGAACGAGTCGAACGAGTCGAACGAGTCGAACGAGTCGAACGAGTCGAACGAGTCGAACGAGTCGAACGAGTCGAACGAGTCGAACGAGTCGAACGAGTCGAACGAGTCGAACGAGTCGAACGAGTCGAACGAGTCGAACGAGTCGAACGAGTCGAACGAGTCGAACGAGTCGAACGAGTCGAACGAGTCGAACGAGTCGAACGAGTCGAACGAGTCGAACGAGTCGAACGAGTCGAACGAGTCGAACGAGTCGAACGAGTCGAACGAGTCGAACGAGTCGAACGAGTCGAACGAGTCGAACGAGTCGAACGAGTCGAACGAGTCGAACGAGTCGAACGAGTCGAACGAGTCGAACGAGTCGAACGAGTCGAACGAGTCGAACGAGTCGAACGAGTCGAACGAGTCGAACGAGTCGAACGAGTCGAACGAGTCGAACGAGTCGAACGAGTCGAACGAGTCGAACGAGTCGAACGAGTCGAACGAGTCGAACGAGTCGAACGAGTCGAACGAGTCGAACGAGTCGAACGAGTCGAACGAGTCGAACGAGTCGAACGAGTCGAACGAGTCGAACGAGTCGAACGAGTCGAACGAGTCGAACGAGTCGAACGAGTCGAACGAGTCGAACGAGTCGAACGAGTCGAACGAGTCGAACGAGTCGAACGAGTCGAACGAGTCGAACGAGTCGAACGAGTCGAACGAGTCGAACGAGTCGAACGAGTCGAACGAGTCGAACGAGTCGAACGAGTCGAACGAGTCGAACGAGTCGAACGAGTCGAACGAGTCGAACGAGTCGAACGAGTCGAACGAGTCGAACGAGTCGAACGAGTCGAACGAGTCGAACGAGTCGAACGAGTCGAACGAGTCGAACGAGTCGAACGAGTCGAACGAGTCGAACGAGTCGAACGAGTCGAACGAGTCGAACGAGTCGAACGAGTCGAACGAGTCGAACGAGTCGAACGAGTCGAACGAGTCGAACGAGTCGAACGAGTCGAACGAGTCGAACGAGTCCAATGGGTCGAACGGCTCGAACAGGACAATCGAGTCAAACGAGTCAAACGAGTCAAACGAGTCAAACGGGTCAAACGGGTCGAACAGGACAATCGAGTCAAACGAGACAAACGAGTCAAACGAGTCGAACGAGTCAACCGAGTCAAACGGGTCGAACAGGACAATCGAGTAAAGCGAGTTGAACGAGCCAAACGAGTCAAACGAGTCAAACGAGTCAAATGGGTCAAACGGGTCGAACAGGACAATCGAGTCAAACGACTCAAAAGAGTCAAACGAGTCAAACGAGTCAAACGAGTCAAACGAGTCAAACGAGTCAAACGGGTCAAACGAGTCGAACGAGTCAAACGAGTCGAACGAGTCAAACGAGTCGAACGAGTCAAAATGGTCAAACGCGTCGAACAGGACAATCGAGTGAAACGAGTCAAACGAGTGAAACGAGTCAAACGAGTCAAACGAGTCAAACGAGTCAAACGAGTCAAACGAGTCAAACGAGTCAAACGAGTCAAACGAGTCAAACGAGTCCATCGAGTCAAACGGGTCGAACAGGACAATCGAGTCAAGCGAGTTGAATGAGCCAAACGAGTCAAACGAGTCAAACGAGTCAAACGAGTCAAACGAGTCAAACGAGTCAAACGAGTCAAACGAGTCAAACGAGTCGAACGAGTCGAACGAGTCGAACGAGTCGAACGAGTCGAACGAGTCGAACGAGTCGAACGAGTCGAACGAGTCGAACGAGTCGAACGAGTCGAACGAGTCGAACGAGTCGAACGAGTCGAACGAGTCGAACGAGTCGAACGAGTCGAACGAGTCGAACGAGTCGAACGAGTCGAACGAGTCGAACGAGTCGAACGAGTCGAACGAGTCGAACGAGTCGAACGAGTCGAACGAGTCGAACGAGTCGAACGAGTCGAACGAGTCGAACGAGTCGAACGAGTCGAACGAGTCGAACGAGTCGAACGAGTCGAACGAGTCGAACGAGTCGAACGAGTCGAACGAGTCGAACGAGTCGAACGAGTCGAACGAGTCGAACGAGTCCAATGGGTCAAACGGCTCGAACAGGACAATCGAGTGAAACGAGTCAAACGAGTCAAACGAGTCAAACGGGTCAAACGGGTCGAACAGGACAATCGAGTCAAACGAGTCAAACGAGTCAAACGAGTCGAACGAGTCAACCGAGTCAAACGGGTCGAACAGGACAATCGAGTAAAGCGAGTTGAACGAGCCAAACGAGTCAAACGAGTCAAACGAGTCAAATGGGTCAAACGGGTCGAACAGGACAATCGAGTCAAACGACTCAAAAGAGTCAAACGAGTCAAACGAGTCAAACGAGTCAAACGAGTCAAACGAGTCAAACGGGTCAAACGAGTCGAACGAGTCAAACGAGTCGAACGAGTCAAACGAGTCGAACGAGTCAAAATGGTCAAACGCGTCGAACAGGACAATCGAGTGAAACGAGTCAAACGAGTGAAACGAGTCAAACGAGTCAAACGAGTCAAACGAGTCAAACGAGTCAAACGAGTCAAACGAGTCAAACGAGTCAAACGAGTCAAACGAGTCCATCGAGTCAAACGGGTCGAACAGGACAATCGAGTCAAGCGAGTTGAATGAGCCAAACGAGTCAAACGAGTCAAACGAGTCAAACGAGTCAAACGAGTCAAACGAGTCAAACGAGTCAAACGAGTCAAACGAGTCAAACGAGTCAAACGAGTCAAACGAGTCAAACGAGTCGAACGAGTCGAACGAGTCGAACGAGTCGAACGAGTCGAACGAGTCGAACGAGTCGAACGAGTCGAACGAGTCGAACGAGTCGAACGAGTCGAACGAGTCGAACGAGTCGAACGAGTCGAACGAGTCGAACGAGTCGAACGAGTCGAACGAGTCGAACGAGTCGAACGAGTCGAACGAGTCGAACGAGTCGAACGAGTCGAACGAGTCGAACGAGTCGAACGAGTCGAACGAGTCGAACGAGTCCAATGGGTCGAACGGCTCGAACAGGACAATCGAGTGAAACGAGTCAAACGAGTCAAACGAGTCAAACGGGTCAAACGGGTCGAACAGGACAATCGAGTCAAACGAGACAAACGAGTCAAACGAGTCGAACGAGTCAACCGAGTCAAACGGGTCGAACAGGACAATCGAGTAAAGCGAGTTGAACGAGCCAAACGAGTCAAACGAGTCAAACGAGTCAAATGGGTCAAACGGGTCGAACAGGACAATAGAGTCAAACGACTCAAAAGAGTCAAACGAGTCAAACGAGTCAAACGAGTCAAACGAGTCAAACGAGTCAAACGGGTCAAACGAGTCGAACGAGTCAAACGAGTCGAACGAGTCAAACGAGTCGAACGAGTCAAAATGGTCAAACGCGTCGAACAGGACAATCGAGTCAAACGAGTCAAACGAGTGAAACGAGTCAAACGAGTCAAACGAGTCAAACGAGTCAAACGAGTCAAACGAGTCAAACGAGTCAAACGAGTCAAACGAGTCAAACGAGTCAAACGAGTCAAACGAGTCAAACGTGGCAAACGGCTCGAACAGGACAATCGAGACAAACAAGTCAAACGAGTCAAACGAGTCAAAAGAGTCAAACGAGTTAAACGGGTCGAACAGGACAATCGAGTCAAACGAGTCAAACGAGTCAAACGGGTCGAACAGGACAATCGAGTCAAACGAGTCAAACGAGTCAATCGAGTCAAACGAGTCATACGAGTCATACGAGTCAACGCGAGTCAGACGAGTCGAACGAGTCAAACGAGTCGAACGAGTCAAACTAGTCGAACGAGTCAAACTAGTCGAACGAGTCGAACGAGTCGAACGAGTCGAACGAGTCGAACGAGTCGAACGAGTCGAACGAGTCGAACGAGTCGAACGAGTCAAACGAGTCAAACGAGTCAAACGAGTCAAACGAGTCAAACGAGTCAAACGAGTCAAACGAGTCAAACGAGTCAAACGAGTCAAACGAGTCAAACGAGTCAAACGAGTCAAACGAGTCAAACGAGTCAAACGAGTCAAACGAGTCAAACGAGTCAAACGAGTCAAACGAGTCAAACGAGTCAAACGAGTCAAACGAGTCAAACGAGTCAAACGAGTCAAACGAGTCAAACGAGTCAAACGAGTCAAACGAGTCAAACGAGTCAAACGAGTCAAACGAGTCAAACGAGTCAAACGAGTCAAACGAGTCAAACGAGTCAAACGAGTCAAACGAGTCAAACGAGTCAAACGAGTCAAACGAGTCAAACGAGTCAAACGAGTCAAACGAGTCAAACGAGTCAAACGAGTCAAACGAGTCAAACGAGTCAAACGAGTCAAACGAGTCAAACGAGTCAAACGAGTCAAACGAGTCAAACGAGTCAAACGAGTCAAACGAGTCAAACGAGTCAAACGAGTCAAACGAGTCAAACGAGTCAAACGAGTCAAACGAGTCAAACGAGTCAAACGAGTCAAACGAGTCAAACGAGTCAAACGAGTCAAACGAGTCAAACGAGTCAAACGAGTCAAACGAGTCAAACGAGTCAAACGAGTCAAACGAGTCAAACGAGTCAAACGAGTCAAACGAGTCAAACGAGTCAAACGAGTCAAACGAGTCAAACGAGTTAAACGAGTCAAACGAGTCAAACGAGTCAAACGAGTCAAACGAGTCCATCGAGTCAAACGGGTCGAACAGGACAATCGAGTCAAGCGAGTTGAATGAGCCAAACGAGTCAAACGAGTCAAACGAGTCAAACGAGTCAAACGAGTCAAACGAGTCAAACGAGTCAAACGAGTCAAACGAGTCAAACGAGTCAAACGAGTCAAACGAGTCAAACGAGTCAAACGAGTCAATCGAGTCAAACGAGTCAAACGAGTCAAACGAGTCAAACGAGTCAAACGAGTCAAACGAGTCAAACGAGTCAAACGAGTCAAACGAGTCAAACGAGTCAAACGAGTCAAACGAGTCAAACGAGTCAAACGAGTCAAACGAGTCAAACGAGTCAAACGAGTCAAACGAGTCAAACGAGTCAAACGAGTCAAACGAGTCAAACGAGTCAAACGAGTCAAACGAGTCAAACGAGTCAAACGAGTCAAACGAGTCAAACGAGTCAAACGAGTCAAACGAGTCAAACGAGTCAAACGAGTCAAACGAGTCAAACGAGTCAAACGAGTCAAACGAGTCAAACGAGTCAAACGAGTCAAACGAGTCAAACGAGTCAAACGAGTCAAACGAGTCAAACGAGTCAAACGAGTCAAACGAGTCAATCGAGTCAAACGAGTCAATCGAGTCAAACGAGTCAATCGAGTCAAACGTGTCAAACGGGTCGAACGGGTCGAACAGGACAATCGAGTCAAACGAGTGATACGAGTCAAACGAGTCAAACGAGTCAAACGGGTCAAACGGGTCGAACAGGACAATCGAGTCAAGCGAGTTGAACGAGCCAAACGAGTCAAACGAGTCAAATGAGTCAAACGAGTCCAACGAGTCGATCGAGTCGATCGAGTCGATCGAGTCGATCGAGTCAAACGAGTCAAACGAGTCAAACGAGTCAAACGAGTCAAACGAGTCGAACGAGTCGAACGAGTCGAACGAGTCGAACGAGTCGAACGAGTCGAACGAGTCGAACGAGTCGAACGAGTCGAACGAGTCGAACGAGTCGAACGAGTCGAACGAGTCGAACGAGTCGAACGAGTCGAACGAGTCGAACGAGTCGAACGAGTCGAACGAGTCGAACGAGTCGAACGAGTCGAACGAGTCGAACGAGTCGAACGAGTCGAACGAGTCGAACGAGTCGAACGAGTCGAACGAGTCGAACGAGTCGAACGAGTCGAACGAGTCGAACGAGTCGAACGAGTCGAACGAGTCGAACGAGTCGAACGAGTCGAACGAGTCGAACGAGTCGAACGAGTCGAACGAGTCGAACGAGTCGAACGAGTCGAACGAGTCGAACGAGTCGAACGAGTCGAACGAGTCGAACGAGTCGAACGAGTCGAACGAGTCGAACGAGTCGAACGAGTCGAACGAGTCGAACGAGTCGAACGAGTCGAACGAGTCGAACGAGTCGAACGAGTCGAACGAGTCGAACGAGTCGAACGAGTCGAACGAGTCGAACGAGTCGAACGAGTCGAACGAGTCGAACGAGTCGAACGAGTCGAACGAGTCGAACGAGTCGAACGAGTCGAACGAGTCGAACGAGTCGAACGAGTCGAACGAGTCGAACGAGTCGAACGAGTCGAACGTGTCGAACGAGTCGAACGAGTCGAACGAGTCGAACGAGTCGAACGAGTCGAACGAGTCGAACGAGTCGAACGAGTCGAACGAGTCGAACGAGTCGAACGAGTCGAACGAGTCGAACGAGTCGAACGAGTCGAACGAGTCGAACGAGTCCAATGGGTCGAACGGCTCGAACAGGACAATCGAGTGAAACGAGTCAAACGAGTCAAACGAGTCAAACGGGTCAAACGGGTCGAACAGGACAATCGAGTCAAACGAGACAAACGAGTCAAACGAGTCGAACGAGTCAACCGAGTCAAACGGGTCGAACAGGACAATCGAGTAAAGCGAGTTGAACGAGCCAAACGAGTCAAACGAGTCAAACGAGTCAAATGGGTCAAACGGGTCGAACAGGACAATCGAGTCAAACGACTCAAAAGAGTCAAACGAGTCAAACGAGTCAAACGAGTCAAACGAGTCAAACGAGTCAAACGGGTCAAACGAGTCGAACGAGTCAAACGAGTCGAACGAGTCAAACGAGTCGAACGAGTCAAAATGGTCAAACGCGTCGAACAGGACAATCGAGTCAAACGAGTCAAACGAGTGAAACGAGTCAAACGAGTCAAACGAGTCAAACGAGTCAAACGAGTCAAACGAGTCAAACGAGTCAAACGAGTCAAACGAGTCAAACGAGTCAAACGAGTCAAACGAGTCAAACGTGGCAAACGGCTCGAACAGGACAATCGAGACAAACAAGTCAAACGAGTCAAACGAGTCAAAAGAGTCAAACGAGTTAAACGGGTCGAACAGGACAATCGAGTCAAACGAGTCAAACGAGTCAAACGGGTCGAACAGGACAATCGAGTCAAACGAGTCAAACGAGTCAATCGAGTCAAACGAGTCATACGAGTCATACGAGTCAAACGAGTCAGACGAGTCGAACGAGTCAAACGAGTCGAACGAGTCAAACTAGTCGAACGAGTCGAACGAGTCGAACGAGTCGAACGAGTCGAACGAGTCGAACGAGTCGAACGAGTCGAACGAGTCGAACGAGTCGAACGAGTCGAACGAGTCGAACGAGTCGAACGAGTCGAACGAGTCGAACGAGTCGAACGAGTCGAACGAGTCGAACGAGTCGAACGAGTCGAACGAGTCGAACGAGTCGAACGAGTCGAACGAGTCGAACGAGTCGAACGAGTCGAACGAGTCGAACGAGTCGAACGAGTCGAACGAGTCGAACGAGTCGAACGAGTCGAACGAGTCGAACGAGTCGAACGAGTCGAACGAGTCGAACGAGTCGAACGAGTCGAACGAGTCGAACGAGTCGAACGAGTCGAACGAGTCGAACGAGTCGAACGAGTCGAACGAGTCGAACGAGTCGAACGAGTCGAACGAGTCGAACGAGTCGAACGAGTCGAACGAGTCGAACGAGTCGAACGAGTCGAACGAGTCGAACGAGTCGAACGAGTCGAACGAGTCGAACGAGTCGAACGAGTCGAACGAGTCGAACGAGTCGAACGAGTCGAACGAGTCGAACGAGTCGAACGAGTCGAACGAGTCGAACGAGTCGAACGAGTCGAACGAGTCGAACGAGTCGAACGAGTCGAACGAGTCGAACGAGTCGAACGAGTCGAACGAGTCGAACGAGTCGAACGAGTCGAACGAGTCGAACGAGTCGAACGAGTCGAACGAGTCGAACGAGTCGAACGAGTCGAACGAGTCGAACGAGTCGAACGAGTCGAACGAGTCGAACGAGTCGAACGAGTCGAACGAGTCGAACGAGTCGAACGAGTCGAACGAGTCGAACGAGTCGAACGAGTCGAACGAGTCGAACGAGTCGAACGAGTCGAACGAGTCGAACGAGTCGAACGAGTCGAACGAGTCGAACGAGTCGAACGAGTCGAACGAGTCGAACGAGTCGAACGAGACAAACCTGTTGTACCAGTCAAACGAGTCATACGAGTCGTACGAGTCAAACGAGTCAATCGAGACAAACGAGTCCAACGAGTCAATCGAGACAAACGAGTCAAACGAGTCAAACGAGTCAAACGAGTCAAACGAGTCAATCGAGTCAAACGAGTCAAACGAGTCAAACGAGTCAAACGAGTCAAACGAGTCAAACGAGTCAAACGAGTCAAACGAGTCAAACGAGTCAAACGGGTCAAACGGGTCAAACGAGTCAAACGGGTCAAACGAGTCAAACGAGTCGAACGAGTCGAACGAGTCGAACGAGTCGAACGAGTCGAACGAGTCGAACGAGTCGAACGAGTCGAACGAGTCGAACGAGTCGAACGAGTCGAACGAGTCGAACGAGTCGAACGAGTCGAACGAGTCGAACGAGTCGAACGAGTCGAACGTGTCGAACGAGTCGAACGAGTCGAACGAGTCGAACGAGTCGAACGAGTCGAACGAGTCGAACGAGTCGAACGAGTCGAACGAGTCGAACGAGTCGAACGAGTCGAACGAGTCGAACGAGTCGAACGAGTCGAACGAGTCGAACGAGTCGAACGAGTCGAACGAGTCGAACGAGTCGAACGAGTCGAACGAGTCGAACGAGTCGAACGAGTCGAACGAGTCGAACGAGTCGAACGAGTCGAACGAGTCGAACGAGTCGAACGAGTCGAACGAGTCGAACGAGTCGAACGAGTCGAACGAGTCGAACGAGTCGAACGAGTCGAACGAGTCGAACGAGTCGAACGAGTCGAACGAGTCGAACGAGTCGAACGAGTCGAACGAGTCGAACGAGTCGAACGAGTCGAACGAGTCGAACGAGTCGAACGAGTCGAACGAGTCGAACGAGACAAACCTGTTGTACCAGTCAAACGAGTCATACGAGTCGTACGAGTCAAACGAGTCAATCGAGACAAACGAGTCCAACGAGTCAATCGAGACAAACGAGTCAAACGAGTCAAACGAGTCAAACGAGTCAAACGAGTCAAACGAGTCAAACGAGTCAATCGAGTCAAACGAGTCAAACGAGTCAAACGAGTCAAACGAGTCAAACGAGTCAAACGAGTCAAACGAGTCAAACGAGTCAAACGAGTCAAACGGGTCAAACGGGTCAAACGAGTCAAACGGGTCAAACGAGTCAAACGAGTCGAACGAGTCAAACGAGTCGAACGAGTCGAACGAGTCGAACGAGTCGAACGAGTCGAACGAGTCGAACGAGTCGAACGAGT
Organism: Andrena haemorrhoa; assembly: GCA_910592295.1. Lineage (NCBI taxonomy): Eukaryota > Metazoa > Arthropoda > Insecta > Hymenoptera > Andrenidae > Andrena > Andrena haemorrhoa. The sequence continues at coordinate 701,819 of CAJUZA010000142.1, forward strand.
CGAACGAGTCGAACGAGTCGAACGAGTCGAACGAGTCGAACGAGTCGAACGAGTCGAACGAGTCGAACGAGTCGAACGTGTCGAACGAGTCAAACGAGTCAAACGAGTCAAACGAGTCAAACGAGTCAAACGAGTCAAACGAGTCAATCGAGTCAAACGAGTCAAACGAGTCAAACGAGTCAAACGAGTCAAACGAGTCAAACGAGTCAAACGTGTCAAACGAGTCAAACGGCACAAACGAGTCAATCGGCACAAACCAGTCGAACGAGTCAAACGAGTCAAACGAGTCGAACGAGACAAACGAGACAAACGAGTCGAACGAGTCGAACGAGTCGAACGAGTCGAACGAGTCGAACGAGTCGAACGAGTCGAACGAGTCGAACGAGTCGAACGAGTCGAACGAGTCGAACGAGTCGAACGAGTCGAACGAGTCGAACGAGTCGAACCTGTTGTACCAGTCAAACGAGTCATACGAGTCGTACGAGTCAAACGAGTCAATCGAGACAAACGAGTCCAACGAGTCAATCGAGACAAACGAGTCAAACGAGTCAAACGAGTCAAACGAGTCAAACGAGTCAAACGAGTCAAACGAGTCAATCGAGTCAAACGAGTCAAACGAGTCAAACGAGTCGAACAGGACAATCGAGTCAAGCGAGATGAACGAGTGAAACGAGTCAAACGAGTCAAACGAGTCAAACGAGTCAAACGAGTCAAACGAGTCAAACGAGTCAAACGAGTCAAACGAGTCAAACGAGTCAAACGAGTCAAACGAGTCAAACGAGTCAAACGAGTCAAACGAGTCAAACGAGTCAAACGAGTCAAACGAGTCAAACGAGTCAAACGAGTCAAACGAGTCAAACGAGTCAAACGAGTCAAACGAGTCAAACGAGTCAAACGAGTCAAACGAGTCAAACGAGTCAAACGAGTCAAACGAGTCAAACGAGTCAAACGAGTCAAACGGGTCGAACAGGACAATCGAGTCAAGCGAGTTGAACGAGCCAAACGAGTCAAACGAGTCAAACGAGTCAAATGGGTCAAACGACTCAAACGAGTCAATCGAGTGAAACGAGTCAAACGAGTGAAACGAGTCAATCGAGTCAAACGAGTCAAACGAGTCAAACGAGTCAAACGAGTCAATCGAGTCAAACGAGTCAATCGAGTCAAACGAGTCAATCGAGTCAAACGAGTCAATCGAGTCAAACGGGTCGAACGGGTCGAACGGGTCGAACAGGACAATCGAGTCAAACGAGTGATACGAGTCAAACGAGTCAAACGAGTCAAACGGGTCAAACGAGTCCAACGAGTCGATCGAGTCGATCGAGTCGATCGAGTCGATCGAGTCAAACGAGTCAAACGAGTCAAACGAGTCAAACGAGTCAAACGAGTCAAACGAGTCAAACGAGTCAAACGAGTCAAACGAGTCAAACGAGTCAAACGAGTCAAACGAGTCAAACGAGTCAAACGAGTCAAACGAGTCAAACGAGTCAAACGAGTCAAACGAGTCAAACGAGTCAAACGAGTCAAACGAGTCAAACGAGTCAAACGAGTCAAACGAGTCAAACGAGTCAAACGAGTCAAACGAGTCAAACGAGTCAAACGAGTCAAACGAGTCAAACGAGTCAAACGAGTCAAACGAGTCAAACGAGTCAAACGAGTCAAACGAGTCAAACGAGTCAAACGAGTCAAACGAGTCAAACGAGTCAAACGAGTCAAACGAGTCAAACGAGTCAAACGAGTCAAACGAGTCAAACGAGTCAAACGAGTCAAACGAGTCAAACGAGTCAAACGAGTCAAACGAGTCAAACGAGTCAAACGAGTCAAACGAGTCAAACGAGTCAAACGAGTCAAACGAGTCAAACGAGTCAAACGAGTCAAACGAGTCAAACGAGTCAAACGAGTCAAACGAGTCAAACGAGTCAAACGAGTCAAACGAGTCAAACGAGTCAAGCGAGTCAAGCGAGTCAAGCGAGTCAAGCGAGTCAAGCGAGTCAAACGAGTCAAACGAGTCAAACGAGTCAAACGAGTCAAACGAGTCAAACGAGTCAAACGAGTCAAACGAGTCAAACGAGTCAAACGAGTCAAACGAGTCAAACGAGTCAAACGAGTCAAACGAGTCAAACTAGTCAAACTAGTCAAACGAGTCAAACGAGTCAAACGAGTCAAACGAGTCAAACGAGTCAAACGAGTCAAACGAGTCAAACGAGTCAAACGAGTCAAACGAGTCAAACGAGTCAAACGAGTCAAACGAGTCAAACGAGTCAAACGAGTCAAACGAGTCAAACGAGTCAAACGAGTCAAACGAGTCAAACGAGTCAAACGAGTCAAACGAGTCAAACGAGTCAAACGAGTCAAACGAGTCAAACGAGTCAAACGAGTCAAACGAGTCAAACGAGTCAAACGAGTCAAACGAGTCAAACGAGTCAAACGAGTCAAACGAGTCAAACGAGTCAAACGAGTCAAACGAGTCAAACGAGTCAAACGAGTCAAACGAGTCAATCGAGTCAAACGAGTCAATCGAGTCAAACGAGTCAATCGAGTCAAACGTGTCAAACGGGTCGAACGGGTCGAACAGGACAATCGAGTCAAACGAGTGATACGAGTCAAACGAGTCAAACGAGTCAAACGGGTCAAACGGGTCGAACAGGACAATCGAGTCAAGCGAGTTGAACGAGCCAAACGAGTCAAACGAGTCAAATGAGTCAAACGAGTCCAACGAGTCGATCGAGTCGATCGAGTCGATCGAGTCGATCGAGTCAAACGAGTCAAACGAGTCAAACGAGTCAAACGAGTCAAACGAGTCAAACGAGTCAAACGAGTCAAACGAGTCAAACGAGTCAAACGAGTCAAACGAGTCAAACGAGTCAAACGAGTCAAACGAGTCAAACGAGTCAAACGAGTCAAACGAGTCAAACGAGTCAAACGAGTCAAACGAGTCAAACGAGTCAAACGAGTCAAACGAGTCAAACGAGTCAAACGAGTCAAACGAGTCAAACGAGTCAAACGAGTCAAACGAGTCAAACGAGTCAAACGAGTCAAACGAGTCAAACGAGTGAAACGAGTCAAACGAGTCAAACGAGTCAAACGAGTCAAACGAGTCAAACGAGTCAAACGAGTCAAACGAGTCAAACGAGTCAAACGAGTCAAACGAGTCAAACGAGTCAAACGAGTCAAACGAGTCAAACGAGTCAAACGAGTCAAACGAGTCAAACGGGTCGAACAGGACAATCGAGTCAAGCGAGTTGAACGAGCCAAACGAGTCAAACGAGTCAAACGAGTCAAATGGGTCAAACGAGTCAAACGAGGCAATCGAGTCAAACGAGTCAAACGAGTCAAACGGGTCGAACAGGACAATCGAGTCAAGCGAGTTGAACGAGCCAAACGAGTCAAACGAGTCAAACGAGTCAAACTAGTCAAACGAGTCAAACGAGTCAAACGAGTCAAACGAGTCAAACGAGTCAAACGAGTCAAACGAGTCAAACGAGTCAAACGAGTCAAACGAGTCAAACGAGTCAAACGAGTCAAACGAGTCAAACGAGTCAAACGAGTCAAACGAGTCAAACGAGTCAAACGAGTCAAACGAGTCAAACGAGTCAAACGAGTCAAACGAGTCAAACGAGTCAAACGAGTCAAACGAGTCAAACGAGTCAAACGAGTCAAACGAGTCAAACTAGTCAAACGTGTCAAACGGGTCAATCGAGTGAAACGAGTCAAACGAGTGAAACGAGTCAAACGAGTGAAACGAGTCAAACGAGTGAAACGAGTCAAACGATTGAAACGAGTCAAACGAGTCAAACGAGTCAAACGAGTCAAACGAGTCAAAGGGGTCAAACGGGTCGAACAGGACAATCGAGTGAAACGAGTCAAACGTGTCAAACGAGTGAAACGAGTCAATCGAGTGAATCGAGTCAAACGAGTCAAACGAGTCAAACGGGTCGAACAGGACAATCGAGTCAAGCGAGTTGAACTAGTCAAACGTGTCAAACGGGTCAATCGAGTGAAACGAGTCAAACGAGTCAAACGAGTCAAACGAGTGAAACGAGTGAAACGAGTGAAACGAGTCAAACGAGTCAAACGAGTCAAACGAGTCAAAGGGGTCAAACGGGTCGAACTGGACAATCGAGTCAAACGAGTCAAACGTGTCAAACGAGTGAAACGAGTAAAACGAGTCAAACGAGTCAAACGAGTCAAACGAGTCAAACGAGTGAAACGAGTGAAACGAGTCAAACGAGTCAAACGAGTGAAACGAGTGAAACGAGTCAAACGTGTCAATCGAGTCAAACGAGTCAAACGAGTCAAACGTGTCAAACGGGTCAAACGGGTCGAACAGGACCATCGAGTCAAACGAGTCAAACGAGTATAACGAGTCAAACGAGTCAAACGGGTCAAACGGGTCGTACAGGACAATCGAGTCAAGCGAGTTGAACGAGCCAAACGAGTCAAACGAGTCAAATGAGTCAAACGAGTCAAACGAGTCAAACGAGTCAAACGGGTCGAACAGGACAATCGAGTCAAGCGAGTTGAACGAGCCAAACGAGTCAAACGAGTCAAACGAGTCAAACGAGTCAAACGAGTCAAACGAGTCAAACGAGTCAAACGAGTCTAACGAGTCTAACGAGTCAAACGAGTCTAACGAGTCAAACGAGTCAAACGATTCAAACGAGTCAAACGAGTCAAACGAGTCAAACGAGTGAAACGAGTGAAACGAGTGAAACGAGTGAAACGAGTGAAACGAGCCAAACGAGTCAGTAGTATGTCTAGGAGAGTTCTAACCCATGGGGCAATGAGGGGGGGTGCGGGGACGGAGGAAGTGAGGGCGCGCGGCGGAGCGCGGCGGAGGGAAACATGGGCACGGGGCTTGCGGGGAGAGGAAGACCGGTTGCGTGCGCACGAACCGCGGAGTGGGGGAAGCCGCGATGATGGAGGGGATCAGTCCGGGCCGAGCTGCCGCGGAGACCTCTCCACATCGGACCCACCGCTGGAAATTTCCGCGGAGGGAGAGGCCCACCCCCAAAGTCTTTTTCAGACCTTGGCCCACCCCCGAAATATTTTTAGACCTGGCCGAGGGGGGAATGACCCCCAAATATTTTTTTTTCAAACCATAATGAAGCTGAAATTGTTTAATACTTTTTCGGATGATGTCGGACAATGTCGGGAAAGATCGGCGTTTTTACACACCACGTATTTGGAGGAGGGAAAGAGACAGAGCATTATTTTAAAGCTAAACGTATTTGGAGGAGGGAAAGAGACAGAGCATTATTTTAAAGCTAAATTCGGAGGAGGGAAAGAGAGAGCATTAAGATTTAACATCGCAGCGTCTCGCGCGATCGCGTGTAATTTTAATCCTCTGGAGGAGCCGCGGAGGGTGACGTCATTTTTACGGCGCGAAGAACGCTCGAACGAAATAGAATTATGCAGCGTCGACAGAATTCGGAAACGTCAAATCTTATAATTAGGTGGCGAGGAGAGAAGGAGGAAGACGGGTAAATAAAATTGACAAATAATATACGTTTAAGAAATTTTATTTAAAATTAAAAGAATATAATTTAATATTTTTTCCTACGAGCATGAGCTAGAATATCATTGATTGCACATGCTAACAGTTCGCAATCTACAAGATAATCCTCACAGTAATGTTCGCTATCACGTATGATTTTAGCAGCACGATACGTATCTAATGTTTCACAGGCAACATCGCTCTGTTGCAACACATTAACAAAAATTTCAAATTTTACTCTCGCATCTTCCGCAGTTTGATACATCCGTGGATACATATAGTCTATACATGGTTGAAGATTAAATAAAAATGTTACTGTGTCCAGTGTGAAATACAGTGTATTATCACAATGTGTCATCTTTATAATCGGCGAATCAAAGATCCGAAAAAATTCCACCGTTACATTATCAATCCGCATTGCGTCTGGTTCAGGTAATCGTGCACATTCTTCGATGGTTTCACGGCTGTCGAATAGCACACCCCATGTATGCCATGGTAATATGAGATGATTTCCATGATTGTCGCCGAGAAGAACTTCTACATCAACCGTAGGCCCTACATCGATTCCAATTTCCAAATATTTGCTGCCCATGGTTGTTAATGCGTATCTTCTGACCATGATACGCGATCCTCCGCGCGGACTAAGAGAACAATCAAAGCTATGAAATTGTCCGCTCGTATTAGGAATAAACATAAAAAAATTTTGAGAAGATGTGAAAATTACCCCTCACCGGTTAAAATATATATTCTCCCCACATGGAGCTACACCATCATCTCGCACGATTGGAACGAAACAATCCTCACACCTAGCGAGTATTTCATCAATAGTACTGTACATTTTCAGAGCACTATTTGTTCCACCGAAAGTCACTGAGGCTACTAAGCGATTGATTGAATAGCATTCCAGAGATTGGCTTAAATAGGGACACAATTGTTTTCCCCCACCACCACATTTTATTCTAAAGCTACCAATTTTCCATAATGTTTCTTCAATCTTAACGTCGCAGCATATCGCGCAATCGCATGTAATTTGACTCCTGTACAGCAGCCGCGCAGGGTGACGTCATTTGGCAGCGCGAATCATAGAAAGAATTATGCAGCGTCAGCCGAAATGTTTTCCCACAACGCAGAGAAATAATAAATTTGAAACGTTGAATCTTAGAATTAGGTGGTGAGGAGAGAAGGAAGATGGGTAAATAAAATTGACAAATAATATACGTTCGAGAAATTATATATATTGTTACAGAGAAATAATATACGTTTAAGATATATATATATATATAGATATTGTTACAAAGAATAATAATTGTAATTTTACATTTATAATTTAACATTTAACATTATATATAATTACATATATAATTTAACATTTTTTCCTACGAGCATCAGCTAAAATATCATTGATTGCACATGCTAACAATTCGCAATCTACATAATAATCCTCACAGTAATGTTCGCTATCACATATGATTTTAGCTGCACATCTAATGTTTCACAGGGAACATCGCTCTGTTGCAACACATTAACATAAGTTTCAAATTTTGTCCTTACATCGTATACAGTTTGATGCAGCCGCGAATACACATAGCTGACACACGGCTCAAGATTTAATAAAAATGTGACTGTATCTGGTTTGAAATACAGTGGCTTATCATATAGCGTCATCCTTACAATCGGAGAATTATACAGGGTGTCCCAGCTAACACTGGACAGCGCGATTTCTCCTAAACTATTGGAGATAAAAATATAAAAAAAATAGTGCATTGCATGGTTCGATGGGGCCAAATTATTAGCCTAGACGAATTTTTTTTCGATTATTATTTTAAAAGATACGATGGTCAAGTTCGGTTCTGTAAATGGCACTACGTTTTTTGAACACCTGAGTTGATAGTGCGTCCCAAGACAAATTCAATAAGCATTAATGTATACACTTGATTTCCACTGGTTTTTGAGATATTGCGCTTGCAAATTTAGTGATTTTCACTGAAGAAAACCCACTGAAATAGCAAGGACCGGAGTCGGTCTTGCTAGCGTCACGGGGGGCCTTGCCTGTTGAAATAGATACCTACCTGCCAAAGGTCTGCGCCAGACCCAAAGGCTGGACAATTCTTTTCCGTCAGAAATGCTACTTAGGTAGGTACATCTGCGGTGTCAAGAAGCGCACCGTTACTTTTATTTCGCACTTGGTTCTACGCTCGGATGGCCGGTTCTTGTGGGAGGGATGCAAGCTCGATTGGTTAGGTTAGGAGCTGTGAAAGTTGCTAGACTAAATTTCAACCATAAGGAGCAGATTGTATTAGAACCAATCGAATTTGCATCCCTCACAAACGGCTGCTCTCTTGAAGAGGCCCTCTTCACAGCAATACCTCCTCCCCAATGCCCACCTTCTCTCGCACGGAATACGTCAACGCATGCTTTTGTTTTGATATTGAAGCTCGTGTTTATACTCGAGAGGACCACGCGTCGTCAGCGGGCTACCCCTTTTCTTCCTGTGTCTCTCCGCGAGGAGTATTGACGGTGGATTATAGGAGCGTAGATGTCGGGATGCCAGTTATTGAATTCAGGAGACGATAGAAACACTTTATTAGAAAACACACATGAACTATAATTAAAGTAAATCGTATTCCTCTCGGGCAGGAGTACTGATAACGATCGAACTTGAGCCCCACTTCGCGCAGACCGATTACACGGAGGGTAGTCGAGTCACACACTGCACAAATGATACAGGGTAATTCTGGAGCAACGCCCGTCAAGAAGATGCGGCCTGGTACCCCGTGGCGAGGACAGACCTTCGCAGTGCCTCGCCCGATTTTTATGGCTTTTTCCGGAAAAAGGTACGAATCCTGGGCCGAACGTAGCGAAGTGAGGTCGAGCCCCCGCAGTCCCGGGTGCAATATCCATTACAGCGTATTAAGAAATTCTTTTCTTCATGCTATCGAAAGGGAAGTGACGCCAATGGATTCCTTATGTTTTTCTGATGAAAATCATACCAAATATCATGCAAATCGGACTACTTTGACACAAGCTATTTGTATTCCTTATGTAAGAGTTGTCCGATTTGCATGATGTTTGGCATGATTTTCTTCGGAAAACCACAAGGAATCCATCGGCGACACTTCCATATCCATACGATAAAGAATAAAGAATTCTTTTATTCCTTAAACAGATATAGCGTAATTCTGGAGCTACCGCCGTCAAGGAGATGCGGCCTGGTACCCCGTGGCGAAGACAGACCTTCGCAGTGCCCCTCACCCGATTTTTATGGCTTTTTCCGGAAAAAGGTACGAATCTTGGGCCAACCGTAGCGAATTGGGGTCAGGCCCCCGCAGTGGAGGGTGACATATCCATTACAGCGTATTAAGAAATTATTTTCTTCGTCGTATCGAAGGGGAAGGGACGCCAATGGATTCCGGGCGTTCTCTCGATTAAAATCATACCAAACATCATGCAAATCGGACAACTTTTACATAAGGAATACAAATGGCTTGTGTCAAAGTAGTCCGATTTGCATGATATTTGGTATGATTTTCATCAGAAAAACATAAGGAATCCATTGGCGTCACTTCCCCTTCGATACGATGAAGAAAATAAATTCTTAATACGTTGTAATGGATATTTCACCCTCCACTGCGGGGGCCTGACCCCAATTCGCTACGTTCGGCCCAAGATTCGTACCTTTTTCCGGCAAAAGCCATAAAATTCGAGTGCGGCACTGCGAAGGGCAGCCCTCGCCACGGGGTGACGGGCACAGCTCCAGAATTACCCTGTATCTATTTAGGAAATAAAATAATTCTTTATTCTTTATCGTATGGATATGGAAGTGTCGCCGATGGATTCCTTGTGGTTTTCCGATGAAAATCATGCCAAACATCATGCAAATCGGACAACTTTTACATAAGGAATACAAATAGCTTGTGTCAAAGTAGTCCGATTTGCATGATATTTGGTATGATTTTCATCAGAAAAACATAAGGAATCCATTGGCGTCACTTCCCTTTCGATAGCATGAAGAAAAGAATTTCTTAATACGCTGTAATGGATATTGCACCCGGGACTGCGGGGGCTCGACCTCACTTCGCTACGTTCGGCCCAGGATTCGTACCTTTTTCCGGAAAAAGCCATAAAAATCGGGCGAGGCACTGCGAAGGTCTGTCCTCGCCACGGGGTACCAGGCCGCATCTTCTTGACGGGCGTTGCTCCAGAATTACCCTGTATCATTTGTGCAGTGTGTGACTCCACTACCCTCCGTGTAATCGGTCTGCGCGAAGTGGGGCTCAAGTTCGATCGTTATCAGTACTCCTGCCCGAGAGGAATACGATTTACTTTAATTATAGTTCATGTGTGTTTTCTAATAAAGTGATTCTATCGTCTCCTGAATTCAATAACTGGCATCCCGACATCTACGCTCCTATAATCCACCGTCAATACTCCTCGCGGAGAGACACAGGAAGAAAAGGGGTAGCCCGCTGTCGACGCGTGGTCCTCTCGAGTATAAACACGAGCTTCAATATCAAAACAAAAGCATGCGTTGACGTATTCCGTGCGAGAGAAGGTGGGCATTGGGGAGGAGGTATTGCTGTGAAGAGGGCCTCTTCAAGAGAGCAGCCGTTTGTGAGGGATGCAAATTCGATTGGTTCTAATACAATCTGCTCCTTATGGTTGAAATTTAGTCTAGCAACTTTCACAGCTCCTAACCTAACCAATCGAGCTTGCATCCCGCCCACAAGAACCGGCCATCCGAGCGTAGAACCAAGTGCGAAATAAAAGTAACGGTGCGCTTCTTGACACCGCAGATGTACCTACCTAAGTAGCATATCTGACGGAAAAGAATTGTCCAGCCTTTGGGTCTGGCGCAGACCTTTGGCAGGTAGGTATCTATTTCAACAGGCAAGGCCCCCCGTGACGCTAGCAAGACCGACTCCAGTCCTTGCTATTTCAGTGGGTTTTCTTCAGTGAAAATCACTAAATTTGCAAGCGCAATATCTCAAAAACCAGTGGAAATCAAGTGTATACATTAATGCTTATTGAATTTGTCTTGGGACGCACTATCAACTCAGGTGTTCAAAAAACGTAGTGCCATTTACAGAACCGAACTTGACCATCGTATCTTTTAAAATAATAATCGAAAAAAAAATTCGTCTAGGCTAATAAATTGGCCCCATCGAACCATGCAATGCACTATTTTTTTTATATTTTTATCTCCAATAGTTTAGGAGAAATCGCGCTGTCCAGTGTTAGCTGGGACACCCTGTAGATCTCACAAAAATCCACCGTTAATTTATCTATCTGCATTGAAGGTGATCCAGGTAATCGTGAACGTTCTTCAATGGTCGTACGACTGTTGCATAGCGCATGCCATGTATATGATGGTAATGTGAGATACATCCCACGATTGTCGCCGAGAACAATTTCTACATCGATCGTAGGCCGTACGCTGATTCCAATTTCCAAATATTTGCTGCCCATGGATGTTAATGCGTATCTTCTGACCATGATACGCGATGTTCGACGTGGGCTAAGAGAACAATCAAAGCTATGAAATTGTCCGCTCGTATTAGGTATAAACATAAAAAAAAATTTTGAGAAGATGTGAAAATTAAGCCTTACCAATAAACTGTATTCTCCCCACACTGAGCCACGCCATCATCTCGCACGATCGGAACGTAATAATTCATACGTCCAACGTTTGCTTTAGCACTGGTACTGCACATTTTTTCAGAGCACTATTTGTTCCGCCGAAAGTCACTGAGGCTACTGAGCGATTGATTGAATAGCATTCCAGAGATTGGCTTAAATAGAGGTGCAATTGCTTCCCCCACCACCACATTTTATTCCAAAGCTATCAATTTTCCATAATGTTTCTTCAATCTTAACGTCGCAGCATGTAACTTGAGCCCCATCCTCAAGGATAAAAGTCTCGACACGTGTCGAATGTAATATGATCCTTCTGGGAATGTCGAATCTTCGATTTATGCAGAATCAGCAAAAACCATGTCGTATGATGTTGCGCGCCAATTCGTCATACGCGTGAATCACAGAAACAATTATGCTGTATCGATAGAAACTAAACTGTATAGAACCATGTCGGAACGGATCACCGTTTTTTTGCATGCAATGCATCCGAGGGAGAACGTATACCGAAAGAGTTAGACAGAGATACCAAATCGTGGTATCAGTCATAAAAGCGTGGTCTAAACCATACGAAGCCTCATATCGTTGCAACGTGTTGCGAGGAAAATATATTACATTCCATTTACTATCATGGATAAATTCGCGCAAGTAGAACGTCAATTATTAAATCAATCTACACGATTGATTTCGCCGGAAGAGTACCTCGCGTGGGAAGAACGGTGCAACGAGTGTATCGAATCGTTGGAAGAACACAGCCGCGTAAAACGTCCTCGATTATCGATTGGTGTTCAGCAATCGCTGGTTGCGCGAATCGCGCAGCTCGAAGGACTGAAATATTCGCTGCGCGGTCGTTTCGTGCGTGAAGGTGCCGGACATTCGAGCACGGGACTTTTGTGGCGTGAAATAGAGACTGCGTTCGATACCCGCGTGTTAACTGGTGCCGTGCTTAATTCGAACTATATCGAGCCGCGGAACTTCCTACAAGATGCGGGGACCATTGTGTTGGAGCATGTGCGGGGTGCTTTGAGAAAACATCGGAACCTCAAAGTGAACACTATATTTAATGGTGAATTTATGGCAGGTGACAAGCATGCTTGTAAAAGCATAAATACCCGAAACTGTGAACTCTTCCGCACATCCGATCTACAGGAGTGGTACCAGCGATGCATCATCGAACCCACCCTGGCATCGCTGGAAGAGTTCCAGGAACGCGACAGTGGATGGGCATTGACGAGGATTCTCAACCTAACCGTCAATGTCAACAAGTACAATCCACTGCGCGCGGGATGTCACATCAAGTTGCCGCAGAAATTGTCGCTAAAAAAGGCGACAATTAGTGTTAAATCCCCGGACAATGCGTGTTTTGCGTGGGCAGTGGTCGCCGCTCTCCATCCTGCGGAAAGATACACCGATCGCCCAAGTTCATACCCCGACTATACTTCCGTATTAAATCTCCAGGGCATTGATTTTCCAATGTCCCTGGAGCAAATTAGGAAGTTTGAGGGGTTGAACGACATCTCCGTCAACGTCTACAGCTTCGAGGCGGAGAAAGGGTCGACGGTCTTTCCGCTGCGTCTCACCAGCCACAAAAGGGATCGGCATGTCAACATGCTCTACACGCCGAATCACGAGCACGGCGATGTAGGGCACTTTGTGTGGATCAAGGACTTGTCCCGGCTGGTGAGCACGCAGTTAACCCGGCACAATGGCAAGAAATTCATCTGTGATCGGTACGTATACAGGGTGTCCCAAAAATGTCGGAGTTCCTTGAAAGGGGTGACTCAGGGGGTGATTTGAAACAACTTTTTCCTTAGCGAAAATATTGTCCGAAGTTTCGTTTAGGAGATATTAACAAAAACCCCCGACCAATCAGAGCGCGCGCCTTCCGCCCGAGCTCCCGCGGTAGCGTTGGCTACGCGGTAGGCGGCTGCGCTTGTACTACGAACGTACGAACAAGCAAGTCGGCATGCATCGAAGTAACCCGCGTTACACAGACTTTTTTTAAACAGAATCTTAAATAATAATTGTTTGAGGTGAGAGGACAAGAAATACATCAATTTCATTTTCAAATAAGGCATAAACTAAATGGTAATGTAACAGAAAATGTACGACAAGTGATCGTAATTCGTTATTGAGGTAAAAATCCGTAGATTAATAACGGCCAACATAACTAAAGTTAAAAAATAATATCAGGTGTATGAATAAATTGTTTCCGACTGGATTTACATAATCAGTACAAAGCTACCGAATTTCTATCGCGGTGATGTTCGTAAGCTGCCAGAAAAATGGCGAAAAGTAATTAACAGTAATGGAAATTGTTTCGATGATTGAAATGTTTTCATATTTTTTAAATCAAACTGTTATTGTACCTACCCTAAAATCGAACAGAATTTATTTCTACACCTAATAATCACCAATAAATTAAATAAAACTCACCCTTTCGGACATTCCTTTCCTTTCTTTTCGGAAAGCTGTGTCACTAAGTAGGTCACTGTACCGATCCTGGTCATCGGTGGACGAAAAGTTTTATGGCAGGGTAGCGCCCGGTGCTCAGCTGATCGCAGGTATACGACACCACCCGAAGGTAAGGGTCGTAACGTCAAGTGCGTCCGGGTTAATGTACCGAATATTCACTTCACTGCACGGCCACTAACACTGATCACTTATTTTATTTTTCATGGAACGTGTTGTTCCTGCGTTATAAAAATTGTCTATCCATACCTCCGCACGTACGATCAGCTGTCTTTGGACGGCCTGCAAAGTTTGTGGTATTATGTTCGTCACCGCAGCGTGAATTCGCACAACGATGTTCAGAATAATTTTGACGCCAAACGCCGAATCGTACCCTAGCTTGGGGTTTGGATATGCGGGTACTCCCGTGAAAACGCTCGCACAGTAGCACTTGCGTCCCCGTTGTTCCGGGCGTACACCCAGAACATCGCGTAATAGGTATTATTGGGCCGTGAACATTTCTGCGACGAGATTGCTAGCTGACTGACAGGATTTTTCCCAAGCAACTTCCTCTACCCCCAAGTAGCTTCTCTCGTTCCATTATGAGTTAACTCCCACCAGGACAAGAGGCTTTAGGTAAAAAGAAGCCAGCACATTTTCGAAACACACGTGCTTCCCAGAAGTGCAACGAACGAACCGTCGTACACTTTCACAAAAGCCCGCGCTCCGTCCTTTTACTGCCAATGTACCCAATGCTTCGAGGTAGGCAGCAGACACCACGTGTTTCGGTTCGAAAGGGTCCGAAGAGAAGAGAAACAGAAAGTCTTCGAGTTGCTATAAAGAAGAAAATGCATACCATTCCTGTTTCCCCTTTCCGATATCCTGATTTCACGTCTGCTACGAGGCGGAACCAATTAAGTCATAAATTATCCAAAACTGTAGGCAACCGTTCTCTACCGCCGACTAGCGGGACAATACGGTCATAAACCGCGACCCTGGCGAAATGCTCTGGCCGATCAGCCTGATTAATTTTGGGGAAGCAGAATTTAAAAAGTATTATCCAACATCAATACGCCTCGCGGAGACACACAGGAAGAAAAGGGGTAGTCCGCTGAGAGCGCGTGGTCCCGCTTGCGTCGTCCTGTCCGCTGACAGCGCGTGATCCCGCCTGCGTCGTGCTTCCTTCAAATTAAAGCCAGATCCCTTATCTCTCGAGTATAAACACGCGCTCGATTTTCAAAACAAAAGCACGCGTTGACGTATTCCGTGCGAGAGAAGGTGGACTTTAAGTCCGATTGGTCCTAATCTAACCAATCTGCCCTGCATCCCTCCCGAACGGCCACTGTCTTGAAGAGGCCCACTTCACAGCAATATCTCTTGCCCGAGACCCACCTTCTCTCGCACGGAACACGTCGACGCGTGCTTTTGTTTTGAAATTCGAGCGCGTGTTTATACACGAGAGATAAGCAGGCCCGATTGGTTCGTTTAGGACCAATCGAACTTCAAGCCCACCTTCTCTCGCAAGGAATACGTCGTCACGTGCTTTTGTTTTGAAAATCGAGCGCGTGTTTATACTGGTGGGCCTCGGGGAGGAGATATTGCAGTGAAGAGGGCCTCTTCAAGACAGTGGCCGTTTGGGCGGGATGCAGGGCAGATTGGTTCGGTTACGACCAATCGGTCTTCAAGCCCACCTTTTCTCGCACGGAATACGTCGAGGCGTGCTTTTGTTTTGAAATTCGAGCGCGTGTTTATACTCGGGAGATAAGGGATTCGTCTTTAATTTGAAGGTAGGACGTAGCAGGCGGAACTACGCGCAGTTTTGGGTAATTTATGGCTTAGTTGGTTCCGCCTCGTAGCAGACGTGAAATCAGGATATCGGAAAGGGGAAACAGGAATGGTATGCATTTTCTTCTTTATAGCAACTCGAAGACTTTCTGTTTCTCTTCTCTTCGGACCCTTTCGAACCGAAACACGTGGTGTCTGCTGCCTACCTCGAAGCATTGGGTACAATGGCAGTAAAAGGACGGAGCGCGCGGGCTTTTGTGAAAGTGTACGACGGTTCGTTCGTTGCACTTCTGGGAAGCACGTGTGTTTCGAAAATGTGCTGGCTTCTTTTTACCTAAAGCCTCTTGTCCTGGTGGGAGTTAACTCATAATGGAACGAGAGAAGCTACTTGGGGGTAGAGGAAGTTGCTTGGGAAAAATCCTGTCAGTCAGCTAGCAATCTCGTCGCAGAAATGTTCACGGCCCAATAATACCTATTACGCGATGTTCTGGGTGTACGCCCGGAACAACGGGGACGCAAGTGCTACTGTGCGAGCGTTTTCACGGGAATACCCGCATATCCAAACCCCAAGCTAGGGTACGATTCGGCGTTTGGCGTCAAAATTATTCTGAACATCGTTGTGCGAATTCACGCTGCGGTGACGAACATAATACCACAAACTTTGCAGGCCGTCCAAAGACAGCTGATCGTACGTGCTGAGGTGTGGATAGACAATTTTTATAACGCAGGAACAACACGTTCCATGAAAAATAAATTAAGTGATCAGTGTTAGTGGCCGTGCAGTGAAGTGAATATTCGGTACATTAACCCGGACGCACTTGACGTTACGACCCTTACCTTCGGGTGGTGTCGTATACCTGCGATCAGCTGAGCACCGGGCGCTACCCTGCCATAAAACTTTTCGTCCACCGATGACCAGGATCGGTACAGTGACCTACTTAGTGACACAGCTTTCCGAAAAGACTGGAAAGGAATGTCCGAAAGGGTGAGTTTTATTTAATTTATTGGTGATTATTAGGTGTAGAAATAAATTCTGTTCGATTTTAGGGTAGGTACAATAACAGTTTGATTTAAAAAATATGAAAACATTTCAATCATCGAAACAATTTCCATTACTGTTAATTACCTTTCGCCATTTTTTTGGCAGCTTACGAACATCACCGTGATAGAAATTCGGTAGCTTTGTACTGATTATGTAAATCCAGTCGGAAACAATTTATTCATACACCTGATATTATTTTTTAACTTTAGTTATGTTGGCCGTTATTAATCTACGGATTTTTACCTCAATAACGAATTACGATCACTTGTCGTACATTTTCTGTTACATTACCATTTAGTTTATGCCTTATTTGAAAATGAAATTGATGTATTTCTTGTCCTCTCACCTCAAACAATTATTATTTAAGATTCTGTTTAAAAAAAGTCTGTGTAACGCGGTTTACTTCGATACATGCCGACTTGCTTGTTCGTACGTTCGTAGTACAAGCGCAGCCGCCTACCGCGTAGCCAACGCTACCGCGGGAGCTCGGGCGGAAGGCGCGCGCTCTGATTGGTCGGGGGTTTTTGTTAATATCTCCTAAACAAAACTTCGGACAATATTTTCGCTAAGGAAAAAGTTGTTTCAAATCACCCCCTGAGTCACCCCTTTCAAGGAACTCCGACATTTTTGGGAAACCCTGTATAAACTTGCGAAATATTGAAATGTCTCGTGAAACATATTAAATAAAAAATTTTTTTGTTTTTACAGATGCATGCACTACTTTGGATCTGTCGAGAAGTTGGAGCTTCATTCGCTGGACTGTGGGAAAATGAACGACTGCGCCATCCTACTGCCCAGCAAATGCAACAACTTGCTCAACTTCAACAACCACGGTAGGAAGGAGCGGCTCCCCTTCGTGGTTTACGCAGATCTGGAATGTATCATCGCAAAAACAGAGGACAACCGAATGGGTGACAATAAATTACACATGTACCAGCACTATAAAGTGCACAGCATTGCATATTATATGCATTGTTCGTATGATACATCGCTATCGATGTATCGATGTCGCCGCGACGCGGATTGTGTTTCTTGGTTCGTAGACGAACTTAAAAATTTTGCAAATTTTGCCAAACCCATCCTGGCAAGTAATGTTCCCATGCTTGATTTAACTGCCGAACAGTGGGCGACATTTCGCAATGCAACACATTGTCATATTTGCGAAGAACCATTCGAAGCTGTCGATATACGAGTTCGCGATCACTGTCATCTATCAGGACGGTTTAGAGGTCCAGCACATTCGGAGTGCAATTTAAATTATAAAAATTCATTTTACATCCCCATAGTTTTCCATAATTTATCCGGCTATGATTCCCATTTTATTATCGAGGAATTAGCTACCGCTTTTGAAGGTCACGTTGATGTGTTGCCTATAACCAAAGAAAAATATATTTCTTTCACCAAAAATGTTGAAGATACGGCTGAATCAGACTCGCGAAATTATATTAAATTACGTTTCATCGATTCGTGCAAATTTCTAAATACTAGTCTCGACAAATTAGCATCTTTTCTTAGCGTAGATCAATTAAAAATTTTAAAATCCAAATTTGAAACATTATTCTCCCGAGGATTTCAATTTATTGACGCGAAAGGGTGTCTTTCCATATGAATACCTCGATTGCATGAACAAGTTGCAGGATCAATGCTTACCACCGCGCGAGTCATTCTACAGTTCCTTAACGGGTGAGACTGTATCCGAGACCGATTACGCACATGCCGAGACAGTCTGGCAGCGTTTCGGGATTAAAACCTTGGGCGAATACAGCGACTTGTATTTGAAAACAGATGTCTTGTTATTGGCAGATATTTTTGAAAATTTTCGCGAAAGTTATATCAAGAGTTATGGATTAGATTCAGCACATTATTATACTTTACCTGGTTTCACGTGGGATGCCATGCTAAAACACACCAAAATTACATTCGAATTGCTCACAGACATCGATATGGTTATGTTTATTGAACGCGGTATACGTGGAGGTTTAAGTCAATGTTCCGGAAGATATGCTGAGGCCAATAACAAGTACATGTCATCTTACGACGCATCGAAAGAGTCATCGTACTTGATGTACTTTGACGTAAACAATTTGTATGGATGGGCAATGTGTCAGCCCCTTCCATACGCTGATTTTCAATGGGTCGAAGATGTAGCAAATTTTGATGTGTCTAAAATCGATGTCGATTCGCCCACGGGATACATTCTCGAGGTAGATCTAGAATATCCGCAACGTCTGCACGACGCTCATACCGATCTACCGTTCTGCCCGACGCGTGCCAAACCACCTGGCAGCAGACAGGACAAGTTACTCGCGACGGTATATGATAAGCAGCGTTACGTCATCCATTATCGCAACCTGCAACAGTGCACGCGTCACGGTCTTCATATTACAAAGATACACCGCGTGCTTCAATTCGCTCAATCCCCCTGGCTCCGCGATTACATCGAACTCAACACACGATTTAGAACAAGCGCGACAAACGATTTTGAAAAAAATTTGTAGAAATTGATGAACAACGCGGTATTTGGTAAAACTATGGAAAATGTACGAAATCACGTGGATGTAAAACTTTTAACACATTGGGAAGGGCGATATGGCGCGGAGGCAATGATCGCGAAACCGAATTTCCACAGCAGAAGTGTTTTTTCGGAAAATTTAATAGCTGTTGAATTGCGAAAACTCGAGGTGAAATTCAACAAACCGATATACGTGGGTATGTGCATCCTGGACATATCAAAAATTTGTTTGTATGAATTTCATCACGAGTACATGTCTCCACTGCACGGTCAAAATTGTAAAATTCTATACACCGACACAGACAGCCTAATTTATCACATTAAATGCGACGATATCTACGAAACCATGAAACGCAATATTGATAGATTCGACACAAGCGATTATCCTACCGACAATGCATATAATATGCCACATGTAAATAAGAAGGTCCCAGGGCTGATGAAGGACGAAAATAACGGTGCGATAATGACCGAATTCGTAGGTCTTAGAGCGAAAATGTATGCACTTCGCGTAGACGGCAAAAAAGATACGAAAAAGGCGAAAGGTGTCAAGACCAACGTCATAGCCCGAACGATAACTTTCGACGACTACGCGCAGTGTTTGCATAGGGAGATCGAAATGGTTCGCAGACAATCATGCATACGGTCTAAATTGCATAAAGTGTACACCATTTCGGAATCCAAAATCGCTCTAAGTCCGTACGATGATAAGCGGCATATCGTACCCGATTCGACCGACACTCTGCCCTGGGGTCATTATAAAATACCCTTGTAAAAATATCATTGTATCAAATTGTTCACTCATGTATATATATATC
Source organism: Andrena haemorrhoa (assembly GCA_910592295.1). Classification (NCBI taxonomy): domain Eukaryota; kingdom Metazoa; phylum Arthropoda; class Insecta; order Hymenoptera; family Andrenidae; genus Andrena; species Andrena haemorrhoa. The sequence continues at coordinate 721,552 of CAJUZA010000142.1, forward strand.
ATTGTATTTATTTTGAACCATACTATTATATTTAATGTAAAATGTATGGAAATTGTTTGCATATGTATCATTGTATTTATTTTGAAACATGTATTATTATTATTATTTTACAATATATTATTGTATTTATTGTAAAATGTATGGAAATTGTTTGCATATGTATCATTATATATATATATAATAACTGAATTATAAATGGTTGAAATAATGTGTAAAAATAAAAAATGTTTGCACATTTACATATATGTATCATTGTATTTATTGAACCATGTATTTATTTTACAATACATTATTTTTATTTATCCATGAATTGTGTGATTTATCAAACCCCAACCACTTGACATACACCTTATCCCCCTTCCTACGCAAAACTTTTTCCACTAGATATACATCAGGATCGATGACGCGTTGCAGCTCGTGTTCATAGAATCCTCCGGCAACAGGTTTTCCACAGGAATCGACGAGCAGATACGTCGCGGGATTAGTTGTCTGTACTTTGACTATCTTGAACACCTCGTTGTCCAATTCGGTGAATAGCCTTTATCGAATATGGTTTTAAATTTGCTCACGCGCACAAACTCGCCCAATTTGAATCTCGCGGGAGCAGCGATCTTTATGTTGCTATATACGGTGGCTAGCAGCTTCTCGGCGATCGCAGGGGTAACATCGCAAGGACGCATTCCGATGGTTCTATGTTTTCGTGCGTTATACTCTGCAAGTAGACTTGGTAGCGTATCAGTCCATCTATAGGTTCCATTCAGCGTAAACAGTTTCCACATATTGTTCTTCAAAGTTCGATTGAAACGTTCTACGACGGAGGCCTTCATCACCGAATACGTCGAATAATGATTAATGTCATACTTCGTCAAGAGTTTCTGCACATCGACGTTGTAAAATTCTTTTCCTTGATCGGTTTGCAAATTTTTTGGATATCGATCTCTAAATATCTTTGCAAACGCTTTAGTCACCTCAGCACCACTTTTAGTCTTGAGCGGTACCGCCCATGCATATTTGCTCAGCACATCGATGATGGTGAGTATGTAGTGGTGACCCTGGTTGAATCGCGAGTATGGACGCATTTCTACAATGTCAGCTTGCCACAGATCATCGTATCCATGCACTATGACGCGCCTCCGTGGGAAATGTCTTCGGGCTGGAGCGTGCAATTCCTCAACGAGTTGTAGCTTCTTGCGACCATGGTTTTCTTTACTCTTGGATTTCGATAATGGCTGCATGTTTGGACATAGAGGTGTCTTTGACACGAATGATGTGATAATTATCGTGTATGTGCATTATGTGCTGAGGAAATTCTGGACAAGTTTAATCGTCTCGCATGATTCTCCTTCGCAGTGCTGCTGTGGGATAGAATTCGACGCCTGCGATATCTTTTGAACGCTGTTTTGCAGCATCATCATATCTCTCTGAAACACGACCAGCTTCCTCTCTAATTCTTCCTGCTGCTCTCTCAAACGTTTAATGCTCTTTTCCATGTATAGTTTATTGACGGCATCGCTGTCAGCCGTGGGTTGCGCTACGCGTCGTATCTTGCGTGATTTTGCATCAAAGTCCGCACCAGCCACGCAAAGAGCGTTATCTCGCATGTAATTTCGAAGCACACCGTTCCATTTGTAATAGTCCATTCTAGCTGCTCCACTCTTCTCGAGCGATACCCCAAATTTGTTGATCGACATCTCGATGCATACAGTGCAAATCATCGGCGCGCGGTTTAATTTATAATGAGGCCTTCCTCGCGGAGTTCCTCGATAATCGATAGAATCTCGTTGTCATGCGAGTTGTTACCCGCCTGACGCGACGCTTCCAGCAAACGGAATCGGTCCACCAGCTCGTTGGGATCATCCCAATGCACGTAATCGATCTTGCTATCGTTTACCACCATGGCTCGCGGTGTTGTTAGACCTTTCCCAGCCTTACTGGTTGATACACGGGGGAGTAGTGGTGCAATTACATTTTTATATTTGTATCCCTTATTGCCCAATATGGGATTTTGAGCGTTATGACCACGTCTGTAGGCATTCGTCGTCAGCAGTATGCTTTTGTATTATTGTTTATCGGCATCGGTGTATATAGCATCATCGGGAATTCTCTTGAAAATCAGTTCGTAAAGGCCGGGTGTCCCTCTGTATTTTACACCATCTATGATTATATTATCAGCCTTGTCTATATCGAAAGCCTTATCCCCAAGCATCGTGCCACTATTGTCAAAGTATACACCATACACATAGTCCATTGCTGTATCCCTATCACCACTTAGGATTGCACTCATGTATTTTTGCCCCAGCGGACCGAAATGGCTGCGAAACGTTTTTTGTCCCTCGGATGTCTGGAGTTGCTGTCTAATAGATGTTGCAAACGACTCATTGGGACTAGATTCGAAAACGTCTTCATCATCATTGGTTGTGAGCGATTGTACATCGAGAAATGTATTTATTGGTGTGGGAGGAACGGGTGAATCATTTGATGCAACATTCTGTCGTTTCCGCTTCGGTTGAATTGGTGTGGAGGATACAAGTGATTTTTCCAATGACATGTATGGTTTCCTCTTTCTCTTGCGCGATGTGTTCCCTTTCGACTCGATTTTTGTTTTAGGCGTTAATGTTTCATTCCCTTCGATGTCTGTGTTCATCAGCGGTGACGTGTCAGCATCCACCGCTGCGGTATTTTCAACAATATGTTTTAAGGGTTCAACAACAGGTTTAAAGTATCTCTCCAACGCGATATCTTCCTCCATCTTGCCAGTTTTCAAAGCCTGATGTTTCTTGCGAATGGCTTCACTGGTTTTTGCAATTTCCTTCGCTATTCTCTCGCGATCCTTAATCTTCAGAGTATCGATGTCGATCATCGTCATTGTACCGTAGACGTTGCTTTCCCGCCGACGTGTTGATGACAATTGACCATCTCATGGTATCGCAAACTCGTTAAATCCCTTTCTATAACGTCCATTGGACATCGCGCTATCCTTGTCTATTACCACGAAACCATACTCCCGCTGCCAACAATTACGACACAAAGCACTGAAATCCTCGTAAGACATGTCGGTGTTTACGTGATCGTTGTACACATGTTTCAAGTTGGTACCATCCTGCTTAAACAGAATCAGCAGATTCGCATTGTCGCGTATAAGATGTTTGGGAATTTTTGCATACGTCTGACAGAGATAGAAGCAGTCGACGTTCGAGTGGCGCCCCATTGCAAAGTATTCCCTTATCGTATCTTGCTTGTCGCATGCCACATCATCAAAGATAAAAATGGAATTCGGAAGCGATTCGCTCGGTGGGATGACGTCACTGTTATTCGAAAACGTAAAGTAGCCAATTTCATCTATCGGAGTCAATAAATTCTCCAAATATTGATATTTCGGCTGTTGCAACGACTTGGAATACACGTACACGTTCTCGAAGCGGACGCCGTGAGGACTTTCCAACAAGCTCACCAGCACGTTGGTCTTTCCACAATTTGATGGACCGCAAATGAGGGAACGGATAGTGTTTGGCAGCATGTTACCATGTTTGCGACTTTTTTTGTTCGAGGACATCATTTGTGATTTATCATCAAAATTTGTCACGCGTATCGTCGCAGGTTGTCGCACGAATCGCATACTCTCCGCGAACCATGAAAAATTATTTTGATACCTCGAAGCGGTGACGCGCTCTATTTATAGGCCCACACCGAAGCAAACCAGCTGAGTATTCAAAATGCTTCTGATCCTGTCGGATAATTGCGATATTCAAGACCTAACCTTTGAGCAGTTGCAATATATACCAAAGATTATTCTACTCCGCGAGTTTGGCAGACACATTGATCAGTTGTGGGACAGACTCCCCGAGCATATAAAAGCTGATTCTGAGGTTCAACAGTATCGTCGGTGCTTGGAACATTATAATCGCCCTTGGCAGCGAACGCATATCGACGGTCCAGCACCACTGATTAAAAACTGTGGTGAATGTCGCCGACAAGTGTAAAGAAAGGTTGTGGTTTGTTAAATCGGGCAATAAACGCGCTACCTATAGAATTACATATCCCGGGATATCAGTTTTGCGGTCCAGGAACTCATCTGGCAAAACGATTGGCTAGAGGTGATCAAGGTATAAATCCGTTGGACGCAGCGTGTCGCGAACACGATATTGCGTATTCCCGCAGCAACGATCTCAGTGAAAGACACGCAGCAGATAACGTACTCGCTGACAAAGCGCGAAAACGCATCGTTGCGCGAGACTCGACTCTGGGTGAAAGAGGCGCTGCTACAGCTGTTTGGGCGGCTATGAAGGCCAAGACGAAAATCGGAATGGGGATGAAAACAAAAACCCGTAAAAGGACTCCAAAGAGAGCGTCGCAAAAGCGGATTCTGCCGGTGGCAAAACGGGGTGGTATATTACCACTTCTCCCGCTGCTAGGTGTTCTCGGATCATTGGCTGGCGGAGCGGCGGGGATCGCCAAGGCGGTAAACGATAATAAGGCAGCGCAACGTCAGCTACAGGAAATGCAACGTCATAATCGCTCCATGGTAGGTCGCGGACTTTATCTCACACCATACAAGCGCGGACAGGGAATATCGAAACGAAAAAAAAAACGTCGAAAAGACATTAAAAATGCCTGTGGGCGTAACTACCGACAAGCAATTGGAGGATTTGGCAAAACATATGCGTATTCCATTCTTTAGAGGTGTTTTTATGCGCAACGCGCTACCAGCTGGAGGAGTGCGTCGAAACGAGAGCGGTATCGTAAATTTGGACAATGTCGAGGGGTCGGGGACTCATTGGGTGGCATATGCGAAGAGAGGGTGTCGAGCTGTATATTTCGACAGCTTTGGCAATCTTCGACCACCCAAGGAATTGGTGCAATATCTGGATAAAGATGCTGTAAAAATCGAATACAATCGAACGTCTTATCAGAAGTATGATCAGAGCAATTGTGGACAACTATGTCTACGCTTTCTACAAACGATCGACACCAAATTTAAGGGTTGACTTCCAACCGCTATGATTCAGTACTAGTCCAGTCGTACAGCTTGGAATATGTCGTTAACATTCACTCTAACCGGCAAGAGTAGCACCCTCGCGGTGAGCTATTTTCCACCCATAGATTTGAGTGATGATGATTACGAGCTTGGTCTAACAACCTTTGAAACTTATCATACAATACCGAACATCGACTCGAGCAATGATAAATTCTACTTCGTCGTAAACTATGACACCAACAGCAGCGTTGACGCCGACCATGAATACATTACGATTCCCCACGGCTCCTACGAACTAGACGCCATTGCCAAGTATTTGAAGCAGCGATTACTCGAGCGGTATCCTCAAAATCTCGGTGGTACCGATGCCCACGATGTTGGCGACAACGATGTGTATCCAATAGTGTTGCGCCCCAACAACAACACCATGAAAAGCGAGCTGTATTGTCGGTTCGCCGTAGACTTTACAAAGCCTATTAACATTGGATCGCTACTGGGATTCTCGACGAATCGGGTATTAGAACCGGGACAGTGGCATGAATCGGACAATCCAATTAATATCATGAATGTAAACATTATTCGCATAGAATGTAGCGTGACCGCTGGCGCGTACAATAATGGAAAGCGCGTACATACGATACATGAATTTTCTCCGAGAGTCCCGCCAGGATATAAGATATCGGAAACGCCCGCACAGATCATTTACCTTCCAATCACCGCACGGGTCATTACGGATCTAACGATACGCGTTGTGGATCAAGACGGACAGTTGCTTGATTTTCGAGGTGAAGAGATTACCATCAGACTGCACGTACGACGACGACGACGATAATACATGTGGTGCGAACGAATGAGATGCTTGTTTTGAACGACTTCAGAAACACGTTTCTTCCAAGCAGAATTGTTTGTAACAACAACAACAACAACAACAACAGCAGCTCTGATTACGCTAAAAAGAAGAGGCTCAGTGCTGTGAACATTGCTTTTTTGAAATCGCTGGGATTCATTGTACGCATTTAAGTTGAAAATGGCTGACATTCTAAGCATTGGAGGGAAGCCAACGTTTGATGATCGCATCGTCAAGCTTGAGACACACACATACAACCCATACGTCAACACAACGTTTGGACACAGCGATGAGATAAGAATACCTATACAGCAGCAGGATTTATACACATTACCGTGTGAAAGTTTCCTCTACATTGAGGGGAAATTGACGATAAATAAGCCAAATGATGCATTAACGGTGATGTTGGGAAATAATTGCATGGCGTTCATATTTGATGAGATTCGATATGAGCTGAATGGCGTGGAGATTGACCGTAACAGAAACGTTGGAATAACTAGCACGCTTAAAAACTATGTATCGCTGACATCTGACGAAGACAAGAATATGGAGAATGCTGGATGGGGCTTGAAACGACACGATGAGCTAATAGTGAAAAATCATTTCAATTTTTGCATCCCGCTCAAATATTTGCTGGGATTTTGCGAGGACTACAAACGCATGGTTATTAATGCGCGTCACGAATTGATTTTAATACGATCGCGCAACGATAACAATTCTCTAATAGGATCACCAACGTTGGAACCAGAAATTGAATTACTTAAAGTACAATTGCGGATGCCTCATGTGACGCTGAACGATGTTAATAAGCTATCGTTGCTACATGCTTTGGAAAGTGGACAAAACCTGAGCATTAGTTTTCGCTCCTGGGATCTGTATGAGTATCCTCTCTTACAGAGCACAACCAAGCACTCTTGGGCCGTGAAGGCAGCTGCACAGCTGGAGAAGCCGCGATACATTATCTTTGCTCTGCAGACTGCTCGAAAGAATGTGATGACCGAAGATGTTACTCGGTTCGACCACTGCAAATTGACCAATGTAAAACTTTTTCTCAATTCGGAATTTTACCCGTACGATGACATGAACTTGGACTTTGACAAGAATAGGCATGCCATCTTGTTTAACATGTATACACATTTCCGTAAATCGTATTATGGACATAGTTGCAACGAGGCATTATTCACCGTGGCCCAATTTTTACAATTTGGTCCCCTCGTGGTGATTGATTGCTCGCGACAAAATGAGTCGATCAAGAATAGCACCGTGGACGTGCGCATAGAATTCGATTGCAAAGAGAATGTGCCTGCAAATACTACAGCCTACTGCCTGATTCTACACGATCGGGTGGTTGAATACAATCCTCTGACAAACGTGGTGCGCAAAATCAATTAAATTGCCACGCTACTTGCCCGCCCTCTCCTGTGTCAAATTCGTACAAAATTTCATCGTGAAAATCGAGATGCTTTACAAGAAAGATTGCATTCTCCTGTCTGTCTTGGAAGCGAACGGACCTTTACATTGTACCGATAATGGCTGTACCAACATTTGTTGACCTGCAAGGGTTCATCGTTGATGGAAGATTTATCGTGAAGGAAGTGGCAGTCCTACGAAAGGGAACAATTCTCTCGCACTATATTTTTGGGAGTTCGATGCCACAATTTCTTCTCACGAAATCTGACAAATCGAGCATCCGGTGGTTGGTGGCAAAACATCATGGACTACGGTGGGAAGGTGGGGACGTTCCATACAGTATGGCTAAACAGCTAATTACGAAAGCTGTAGCTGATGCTATCGACGAAGAAGATGACACATCCCATATCATATACGTTAAAGGGCTGCAGAAACGCGACTGGCTTGTGGAATTCCTCGATGAAAATACGAGAGCGGACGTGGTCATTGAGACACTCGACATTGACTACGAGGATATCAAATCTCTAAATAAGCTAAATGTAGTTAATACTCTGCGATGTGGCAGACACGCAAAGCATTGTGCTTTGCAAAATGTATTTAAAATATTTAACTGGTGGTCTAAACACCAGAGAGAAATGCGTAAATAAATATAATCAATTTTTTAATGCATAAATGTTTTTTTCTTCACTCTCCCCAACCCAAACTCCTAAATATAATGTACGCTAGATTAAGTCGATGGTTATAATTATGTAGAAGTGGTTCAATACACATTCGATACACGTTAAAAGTGGTATGATTGATGTTCAATACATGTTCAAAGTGGATCGATAGATGATCGGTACACGTTCAAAGTGGTACGATTGATGTTCAATACACGTTCAAAGTGGATTGATAGATGATCAATATATGTTCAAAGTGGTACGATTGATGTTCAATACACGTTCAAAGTGGATTGATAGATGATCAATATATGTTCAAAGTGGTACGATTGATGTTCAATACACGTTCGATACACGTTCAAAGTGGATCGATAGATGATCGATACACGTTCAAAGTGGTTCGTTAGATGTTCGATACACGTTCAAAGTGGATTGATAGATGATCAATATATGTTCAAAGTGGTACGATTGATGTTCAATACACGTTCGATACACGTTCAAAGTGGATCGATAGATGATCGATACACGTTCAAAGTGGTTCGTTAGATGTTCGATACACGTTCAAAGTGGATTGATAGATGTTCGATAGATGTGTCCAAGAAAGAATGGGAAGCGGTTTGGCTCAAGCAAATGATGAGTGTGATGAAGATAATAAATGCACCGAGGATAGGCAGCGTATAATTCTGAGAAGATGCACTGAGGATGGGCAGCGAATAATTCGAAGAAGATGCATGTGAAGAACAAAGGCATCCTACTTTTGCAAAGCTTTGCAACTTTAGACATGGGCCTACAGGCGAGAGCCTGGAGATGCTACGAGACCAGTTGCTCTTCAATTGTGGGAGGCGATTGTAGCCCCCTTTGACAGTTTTGACAGTTTTGACAAGTAAAAAATATGGGATACTATCGCGACGTTAATTTCACGTGGCAAGAGTGGCAGGATCGCCTGGAGGTATGTATCTAATACTGACCACTGTTTCATGAACTTTGATATTTATTATGTTTTTTTTTTTTTTTTAATATGTTAATATTATATCATCGTTTGTTGTATTCTAGAACTCGCCACCCACATCACCATCGTGGTCGCCGCCGCCGTCGCCTGTATGGTCCGATGATTGGGGGTCGGTACCATCGCCCCCTTCGTCGGCGCCCTCGCCGCCGCCACCGTCGCACTCACCGCCGCCTCCAGTGGTATGTAGTACTTTGCAGTGTGTGCGTTTGCGTGTGCGTGTGTGCGTGCGTGCGTGCGTGTGTTTGTGTGTGTGTGTGTGTGTGTGTGTGTGTGTGTGTGTGTGTGTTTTGCTGTATTAGTGTTATATCGATGTTTATGTTCTAGGACCAGGAACAGCTACAGGCGCAGCTGAGGTTCTTGGCGCAGGCCCTGGTGGAGGCTGCGGAGATGGGGATGCGGCGGCAGCGGCGACAAGAGCAGGGTGGATGAAGGTGGGCCCCATACTGGGTGCTGGGGCCCCCTTCGCCAACATCGCCACCACCACAGGTATGTAATACACTACATTGTTTTGTATGTTTCATGTTTAATACGATTGATGTGTCATTATTATATCGATGTTGTATGTTCTAGACGGCGGGACCCCCATCACCGCCACCATCACCCCCTTCATCGCTGCCGCCATCACCCCCACCACCGGACGCGTTTTAGCTATTAGTTTTTTTATTTTTATATATTATTCATTTTTTTTATTTTTATATTTATTATTATATATTTCATTTTATTTTATATTCATTTTTTTATTATATATTTCATTTTATTTTATATTCATTTTTTATTATATATATTTTATATTCATATTTATATTTATATTCATTTTTTTTATATTTTTATATTTATTCTTATCTTATATTTTTATATTTTTTTTATATTTTTATGTTCATATTGTATTGTATTTTATTTTATTTTATTCAATTTTTGTATTATACATTATATTATCATTATTATATATTCATATTTATACTATTATTATATATATATATATCCTTTTTATATATTCTTTTTTATTGTAATAATATATCATTTTTTAAACGTATATTATTTGTCCATTTCATTTTCCTATCATCTTCCATCTCTCTAGCATTCAAATAATGCTCTGCCTCTTTTCCTCCTCCACATACGTTTAGCTTTAAAATAATGCTCTGTCTCTTTCCCTCCTCCAAATACGTGGTGTGTAAAAACGCCGATCTTTCCCGACATTGTCCGACATCATCCGAAAAAGTATTAAACAATTTCAGCTTCATTATGGTTTGAAAAAAAAATATTTGGGGGTCATTCCCCCCTCGGCCAGGTCTAAAAATATTTCGGGGGTGGGCCAAGGTCTGAAAAAGACTTTGGGGGTGGGCCTCTCCCTCCGCGGAAATTTCCAGCGGTGGGTCCGATGTGGAGAGGTCTCCGCGGCAGCTCGGCCCGGACTGATCCCCTCCATCATCGCGGCTTCCCCCACTCCGCGGTTCGTGCGCGCGCAACCGGTCTTCCTCTCCCCGCAAGCCCCGTGCCCATGTTTCCCTCCGCCGCGCTCCACCGCGCGCCCTCACTTCCTCCGTCCCCGCACCCCCCCTCATTGCCCCATGGGTTAGAACTCTCCTAGACATACTACTCGAGTCAAACGAGTCAAACGAGTCAAACGACTCAAACGAGTCAAACGAGTCAAACGAGTCAAACGTGTGAAACGTGTCAAACGGGTCGAACAGGACAATCGAGTCAAGCGAGTCAAACGAGTCAAACGAGTCGAACGAGTCGATCGAGTCGAACGAGTCAAACGAGTCGAACGAGTCAAACGTGTCGAACGAGTCAAACGAGGCAGACGAGGCAGACGAGGCAGACGAGGCGGACGAGGCGGACGAGGCAGACGAGGCGGACGAGGCGGACGAGGCGGACGAGGCGGACGAGGCGGACGAGGCGGACGAGGCGGACGAGGCGGACGAGGCGGACGAGGCGGACGAGGCGGACGAGGCGGACGAGGCGGACGAGGCGGACGAGGCGGACGAGGCGGACGAGGCGGACGAGGCGGACGAGGCGGACGAGGCGGACGAGGCGGACGAGGCGGACGAGGCGGACGAGGCGGACGAGGCGGACGAGGCGGACGAGGCGGACGAGGCGGACGAGGCGGACGAGGCGGACGAGGCGGACGAGGCGGACGAGGCGGACGAGGCGGACGAGGCGGACGAGGCGGACGAGGCGGACGAGGCGGACGAGGCGGACGAGGCGGACGAGGCGGACGAGGCGGACGAGGCGGACGAGTCAAACGAGTCAAACGAGTCGGACGAGTCAAACGAGTCAAACGAGTCGGACGAGTCAAACGAGTCGGACGAGTCAAACGAGTCGGACGAGTCAAACGAGTCGGACGAGTCAAACGAGTCGGACGAGTCAAACGAGTCGGACGAGTCAAACGAGTCGGACGTGTCAAACGGGTCGAACAGGACAATCGAGTCAACCGAGTCAACCGAGTCAAACGAGTCAATCGAGTCAATCGAGTCAATCGAGTCAAACGAGGCAGACGAGGCAGACGAGGCAGACGAGGCAGACGAGGCAGACGAGGCAGACGAGGCAGACGAGGCAGACGAGGCAGACGAGGCAGACGAGGCAGACGAGGCAGACGAGGCAGACGAGGCAGACGAGGCAGACGAGGCAGACGAGGCAGACGAGGCAGACGAGGCAGACGAGGCAGACGAGGCAGACGAGGCAGACGAGGCAGACGGGGCAGACGAGGCAGACGAGGCAGACGAGGCAGACGAGGCAGACGAGGCAGACGAGGCAGACGAGGCAGACGAGGCAGACGAGGCAGACGAGGCAGACGAGGCAGACGAGGCAGACGAGGCAGACGAGGCAGACGAGGCAGACGAGGCAGACGAGGCAGACGAGGCAGACGAGGCAGACGAGGCAGACGAGGCAGACGAGGCAGACGAGGCAGACGAGGCAGACGAGGCAGACGAGGCAGACGAGGCAGACGAGGCAGACGAGGCAGACGAGGCAGACGAGGCAGACGAGGCAGACGAGGCAGACGAGGCAGACGAGGCAGACGAGGCAGACGAGGCAGACGAGGCAGACGAGGCAGACGAGGCAGACGAGGCAGACGAGGCAGACGAGGCAGACGAGGCAGACGAGGCAGACGAGGCAGACGAGGCAGACGAGGCAGACGAGGCAGACGAGGCAGACGAGGCAGACGAGGCAGACGAGGCAGACGAGGCAGACGAGGCAGACGAGGCAGACGAGGCAGACGAGGCAGACGAGGCAGACGAGGCAGACGAGGCAGACGAGAGCAGACGAGGCAGACGAGGCAGACGAGGCAGACGAGGCAGACGAGGCAGACGAGGCAGACGAGGCAGACGAGGCAGACGAGGCAGACGAGGCAGACGAGGCAGACGAGGCAGACGAGGCAGACGAGGCAGACGAGGCAGACGAGGCAGACGAGGCAGACGAGGCAGACGAGGCAGACGAGGCAGACGAGGCAGACGAGGCAGACGAGGCAGACGAGGCAGACGAGGCAGACGAGGCAGACGAGGCAGACGAGGCAGACGAGGCAGACGAGGCAGACGAGGCAGACGAGGCAGACGAGGCAGACGAGGCAGACGAGGCAGACGAGGCAGACGAGGCAGACGAGGCAGACGAGGCAGACGAGGCAGACGAGGCAGACGAGGCAGACGAGGCAGACGAGGCAGACGAGGCAGACGAGGCAGACGAGGCAGACGAGGCAGACGAGGCAGACGAGGCAGACGAGGCAGACGAGGCAGACGAGGCAGACGAGGCAGACGAGGCAGACGAGGCAGACGAGGCAGACGAGGCAGACGAGGCAGACGAGGCAGACGAGGCAGACGAGGCAGACGAGGCAGACGAGGCAGACGAGGCAGACGAGGCAGACGAGGCAGACGAGGCAGACGAGGCAGACGAGGCAGACGAGGCAGACGAGGCAGACGAGGCAGACGAGGCAGACGAGTCAGACGAGGCAGACGAGGCAGACGAGGCAGACGAGGCAGACGAGGCAGACGAGGCAGACGAGGCAGACGAGGCAGACGAGGCAGACGAGGCAGACGAGGCAGACGAGGCAGACGAGGCAGACGAGGCAGACGAGGCAGACGAGGCAGACGAGGCAGACGAGGCAGACGAGGCAGACGAGGCAGACGAGGCAGACGAGGCAGACGAGGCAGACGAGGCAGACGAGGCAGACGAGGCAGACGAGGCAGACGAGGCAGACGAGGCAGACGAGGCAGACGAGGCAGACGAGGCAGACGAGGCAGACGAGGCAGACGAGGCAGACGAGGCAGACGAGTCAGACGAGTCAGACGAGTCAGACGAGTCAGACGAGTCAGACGAGTCAGACGAGTCAGACGAGTCAGACGAGTCAGACGAGTCAGACGAGTCAGACGAGTCAGACGAGTCAGACGAGTCAGACGAGTCAGACGAGTCAGACGAGTCAGACGAGTCAGACGAGTCAGACGAGTCAGACGAGTCAGACGAGTCAGACGAGTCAGACGAGTCAGACGAGTCAGACGAGTCAGACGAGTCAGACGAGTCAGACGAGTCAGACGAGTCAGACGAGTCAGACGAGTCAGACGAGTCAGACGAGTCAGACGAGTCAGACGAGTCAGACGAGTCAGACGAGTCAGACGAGTCAGACGAGTCAGACGAGTCAGACGAGTCAGACGAGTCAGACGAGTCAGACGAGTCAGACGAGTCAGACGAGTCAGACGAGTCAGACGAGTCAGACGAGTCAGACGAGTCAGACGAGTCAGACGAGTCAGACGAGTCAGACGAGTCAGACGAGTCAGACGAGTCAGACGAGTCAGACGAGTCAGACGAGTCAGACGAGTCAGACGAGTCAGACGAGTCAGACGAGTCAGACGAGTCAGACGAGTCAGACGAGTCAGACGAGTCAGACGAGTCAGACGAGTCAGACGAGTCAGACGAGTCAGACGAGTCAGACGAGTCAGACGAGTCAGACGAGTCAGACGAGTCAGACGAGTCAGACGAGTCAGACGAGTCAGACGAGTCAGACGAGTCAGACGAGTCAGACGTGTCAAACGGGTCGAACAGGACAATCGAGTCAAACGAGTCAAACGAGTCAATCGAGTCGAACAGGACAATCGAGTCAAACGAGTCAAACGAGTCAAACGAGTCAAACGAGTCAAACGAGTCAAACGAGTCAAACGAGTCAAACGAGTCAAACGAGTCAAACGAGTCAAACGAGTCAAACGAGTCAAACGAGTCAAACGAGTCAAACGAGTCAAACGAGTCAAACGAGTCAAACGAGTCAAACGAGTCAAACGAGTCAAACGAGTCAAACGAGTCAAACGAGTCAAACGAGTCAAACGAGTCAAACGAGTCAAACGAGTCAAACGAGTCAAACGAGTCAAACGAGTCAAACGAGTCAAACGAGTCAAACGAGTCAAACGAGTCAAACGAGTCAAACGAGTCAAACGAGTCAAACGAGTCAAACGAGTCAAACGAGTCAAACGAGTCAAACGAGTCAAACGAGTCAAACGAGACAAACGAGTCAAACGAGTCAAACGAGTCAAACGGGTCGGACAGGACAATCGAGTCAAGCTAGTTAAACGAGCCAAACGAGTCAAACGAGTCAAACGAGTCAAACGAGTCAAACGAGTCAAACGCGTCAAACGAATCAAACGAGTCTGTTAGCAATTTGACGGAGCACGCGCGTGTGGAACGTGGGATTAATCCGCTCTTAGGATTATTGAACGTAGATTTAGAACACTTGAACTAATCTGTATTTATACTATGTACAGTACACTAAGGTGTGAATAAACGGCCGGAATGTCTGATTTACACTAATTAAGCGTCGTTATTAAGCGTTTGTTAAGCAAGCAGGTGGCGGTAAGCGTTTACAAGCACAGTGAATAAAGCAATAGCGTAGTCCACTACGACGCTTCGAACTTTCGCGAACACGCGGTAGCAAACCGTTACAATTAGTCACGTAAGCAAGCAGATTAATTAATGCTACGACGGTCGCGAGAGAAGAGAGCGACGATCAGCCGCGATTCCGCGAATCGAGAGCGGTCCCCTTCCATCGATCGCCGATCGATGGAAGGGGGGGAGGATCGATTCCTCGCAGGAGCCTGGGCGCCGCGCCGGAGTGATCGCGTTCGAACGATCGAGTCCGGGAGATGGCGATACTAGTATGATTTTCTGAACATCCCGCCCGCCTTCGTCCATCGACGAAATGATCCGCTGATCCTACTGCGATGAGTGAGACAGGCGGCGTGACCAGGCCCGGGAAGGATCGTCCTCTCGTCAGTGTATTAGTGTGAAGCGGCGGCCATCGTCGCAGTTGGCTCATCGTCCTGTGCAAACGGTAAGTATATTAGTTTGGTGATAGGTCGTACAAATTCTGATCGCGCAGTCTTAATACGAGCGACGCGTGTAAGGCCGTCACTCCCAGGGTTCAAGCTTATAATACGGGCCAGTGGCCACTTGTTAGGCGGCAGCAGTTCGTTCTTCAACAAGCACATATCTCCCACTCGTGGCTGTGGATGAAGCCGCATCCACTTATTACGGGCTTGGAGAGATTGCAGGTACTCCCGTGACCAACTGCGCCAATACTGCAGTCGCATGTGCTGCAGTAAATGCCAGCGGGACAGACGTGATACCCTAACATCCTCTACAGGCGGATCCGGGACGGCCAGCAGCGCATCGCCTATGAGGAAATGCCCAGGAGTGAGCGCCGTGAGGTCCCCGGGATCATCCGTGAGCGGCTGTAATGGTCGCGAGTTCAAGCATGCCTCGATCTGGGTCAGGAGAGTCGTCATTTCCTCGAACGTTAGATGCTGCTCGCCGACGACTCACCGAAGGTGGTGCTTCGTGGATTTGACGGCAGCCTCCCAAATTCCACCGAAATGTGGGGCCGAGGGTGGGTTAAACAGCCAGTCGATGCCGTCTCGCAAGAGGTGGGACCGTATAACCTCACTTTCTTGGCGTTGTCTCAGGAGGTCCCGCAGTTCTCTGGCGGCGCCCACGAAGTTGGTTCCCTGATCGCTGCGGATAACGGTACAGAGGCCGCGCCTAGAAGTAAAACGACGTAGCGCCGCAAGAAATGACTCAGTACTATAATCGGAAACCAATTCCAGGTGAGCTGCTCGAGTAGCGAGACAGATAAACACGGCGACATAACCCTTATGTGTTCGTTGTCCTCTACCCCGAGAAGCCAGCAGAGGGAAAGGGCCGGCGTAATCCAGGCCCACCTGCAAGAAGGGTCGCACAGGAGTGACTCGACACGACGGTAAATCTCCCATCAGTTGCTGGCCCGTTGCAGCGCGCCAACGAACGCAAGTGACACATCTGTGGATGTGGGTCTTGACTCTTTGTCGCCCTTGCAGGACCCAATACCTTTGACGTAATGCAGCCAAGGTAAGCTGTGTCCCGCCGTGCAGCGTCCTCTGATGAGCCTCGTCAATAAGCAGTCCCGTGAAGTGTCCTTCCTTGGGCAAGATGACGGGGTACTTCTCCCAGCTCGGCAATTGGGAGTGCTTCAGTCTCCCGCCCACTCGTAGCAGCCCTTGTGAATCCAGGAATGGCGTAAGGCGTAGAAGCTTGCTGCGACTGCCTATGGGAACTCCCTGTTGTAGCTGCCGCAGGTCGTCAGGGAATGTCTGACGTTGGATCAGCTTGATCCAGTGAGTGCGTGCGGCTTCCAATTCCATGGGGGCCAGGCAGGGACCAGTGCCACCTCGCGCATGACGCCGCACTGGCCAGCGTAGGCACCAGGCTGTAATTCTCAAAAGTCTCTGTAAGAACGAATAAGCATTTAAAAAGTAGTTCTGAGTGGTCTCGTCCTTGTTTGTAGCTAGGTTAGACACCGCTCTAGCCTCCAGATCTGTATATTCCTCTGCCTCCGTGGCACTGATTGTCCAATGGTTAGGCTGCGTCAGCCAATCCGGGCCCATCCACCAGAGTGCGAAGGCAGGAAATTGATTTGGGGGCAACCCTCGTGATGCACAGTCGGCACGGTTCTCACTGCCCGCCACATGATGCCAGCAGGCATCAGGAAGTTCCCGCTGTACGTCCGCCACCCGATTAGCCACATAGGTTTTCCATCGGGAAGGGTGGCCTCGTATCCAATCTAGGACGATCCTAGAGTCACTCCAGAGGTGAGTCTCGACGTCGTCCAATTCCAACGCGCTTCTGGTAACTGCAACGAGACGACTCAATAGGACGGCCGCGCATAGTTCCAGCCTGGGTAGTGTGACTCGTTGCAGGGGAGCCACCTTTGTCTTGGCGGTAATCAAGTGCGCCTGGGCCACGTCGTCAGAATCCACGGTCAGCAGGTAAACCACGGCGGCGAAGGCCCTTTCGGAGGCGTCAGCGAATCCATGGAGCTCTAGGCGCTTGATAGTAGGGTGCAATCCAACCCAACGGGGTACCCGGACCTCATCAAGGCAAGGTAGTTCTCTCAGGAACTGTGTCCACTCCGTAGCCTCTGCGGGGGGCAGCGGTGTGTCCCAGTCGATTTTCAGTAACCACAATGATTGCAGGAAGATTTTAGCGGTCACGGTGACTGGCGCGAGAAAACCAAGTGGGTCGAAAATGCGGGCTATACGAGAGAGGACTGTACGACGGGTTACTTGCGTGCATGGAGTCCTGGGCAGCACCTGGACTCGGAAGCAGTCGTCTCGCACGCTCCAATGGACACCTAAGGCCGTGTGGATGGTGTCCTCCTCCCATCTAACCGCCGAGATCGCCGCCTCACCAGGAACGTTCTCCATTAAGGTCGGTGTGTTCGCCCGCCCTGCAGAGTTGACGTAGTTCCCTCTGAAGGCTGCGTGCCTCACTTTCTGAGTCGGCCCCGGTGAGAACGTCGTCCATATATACATCTCGTCGCAGGATTGCAGCCGCACGCGGGAATTGCGCCTGCTCGTCCAGTGCGAGTTGGTGGTCACCGTAAGTGACGGTGTTTAACTCGTAGTCGCTCACGGTCTCCTCGCCATGCCGGCGCCAGAGGAGCCTCTGGAATCGACGATCATCGGGGTGGACCAGTACCTGCCTAAACATCTTCTCCACATCGGCCGTCAAGCAGATCCTGTGGACTCGCCATCGGAGCGACACCTGAGGTAGACTCGGTAATAAGTTGGGTCCGATCATCAGGAGATCGTTCAGGGATTTCCCTGAGCTGGTAGCGTAGGATCCGTTGAACACCACGCGGAGTTTGGTGGTGGTACTGCTTGCCTTCAGGACGCCATGGTGCGGCAGGTAGAAACTCCCGCCGTCTAAATGAGAAGGACAAGTCTTAGTCATATGAGAGAGCGTCTCGTACTCACTCATAAACGCATGGTAGGCCTCTTTGAATTCCAGATTCCGGTTGCATTTGGTCTCCATGCGCTGTAGCATGCGAGCGGCCCCGGCCCGAGACTCGCCCAACCTCTCCGTCATCTTGAATGGGAGTCGCACCATGTAACGTCCCGAGGGCAGGCGTCGATGAGTCTTCACGAAGTGATCCTCGCACTCCTGGTCCTCGGATGTGAGCGTTGGAGGCAGCTTCACCTCCTCCTGTTCCCAAAATCGCTGGACCATTGGAGCGAGGTCGCCGTCCGTCGCACACTTCAGCGTGACGAGCCCGCCTGAAGTGAGTGAATCACCCTGCTTCCCTGAGGCAACAAGACCGGATACTATCCATCCTAACGCAGTTTTTTGGGCAATAGGTGCGCCTACTCGCCTCTTCCGGAAGCCAGCCTCTAAGATCAGGGAGTAAACATCAGCACCCTACAGCACGTCGATCTGGGTGCCGTCCGCAAAGTCTGGGTCAGCCAAGGGGAGTCCATGCAGGTGAGTCCAAGACGCCTCCTTTGATCCAATGCGGGGCGCGTAGGCCGTGATCCGGGGCAATACCAACGCTGTGGTCGTTTGTCGTGGTCCGCCGCCAACATGTGGCGCGAAATCTAATCGGACACTCCCCCGTACACGTTCTGTCCGTTGGTTGCCTATACCAATGACCTGGACGTTCGAGGGCCTCCGTGTCAACCTCAGCAACTGCGCCAGCGTCTCACTAACCAAAGAGACTTCACTGCCCTGATCGATTAGTGCCCGTACGCGTTTCGGCTCACCATCCGGAGAAAACACTACTATTCGAGCAGTAGCTAAAAGCACGGTCGGGAGGCACTCCTTTGGTGTGGACCTTCCCGCGTTGACCGAGAAATCATGTTGGTGGGGTGGATCAGAGCTGTCGACCCCGGTGTGGATCGAAGTGTGATGCTTCTGATTAAACTCCTGGCACCGCTTATCTGATTTACAGTCAGTGGCCCAATGTCTGCCCAGACAATTAAAGCAGAGCTGCTTTGCCAGGAGCATGTCGCGACGCTCGCTGGCGCTTTTAGATTTATACTCCGCACAGAATAATATGAAATGGTCTGCACCGCAAAGGCTGCACTGCTCAGGTGAGCGCTTATACTTACTCATCTGATGCACCTTGGGTGTTTTCTTTAATTCTGCAGAGCGAGTCGTCCGTCCCTCAGATTTGGGGTTTTCCTTCTCCAATGCCACGACGATGTGAATTCGGGACACCAGGAAGGCTCGAAGTTCGGCGAAGGTCGGAGGATGCTTCTGCTTTCCCAGGCTGGTTTCCCACTCACGCCTCGACTGAGAGTCCAGCCTCTCCACCACCAGATGCACTAACCAGTCCCCCGAAGCATCGAAGGGACGTTTCAGGGCTGCTAGGGCTGTGACGCGGTCGCACAGGTCGAAGACGAAACGCTTGAGCTCCGAGCTCGATTCGTGTTTGATGGTCGGTAAGTTAAAAATGGCCGTCATCTGTGCCTTTATCTGTAGTCGCTCGTTCTCATATTGCTCTTCTAACAAGGCCCAGGTATTCTCAAAATTCTCCTCGAGGACCGGCAGATTTCTGAGGACAAGGAGTGCATCGTCGCTCAAACAGCCTCGCAGATAATGTAAGCGTTCCACCTCCGAGAGCGTAGTATCCTTCACCACGAGCGATCGGAACAGATCACGAAAGCCAGGCCACGCATCGTACTGGCCGTCGAACGTGGGCAACGGAATACGCGGCAGTGAAGCGCGTGATCGAGTGGTCGTTTCGGAAGGTGTCGACGCAGCTCCTGACGACCCCGCAACACTTTCTCGACCCTTCGCCCCTCTGGAAAGATCCTTTAATTTTTCCAAAAACAGCGCCTCCTCTACTAGGAACACTTCCTCCGTAAGGGTGAGGTGATCGTCCTGGAAATAAGCCTGTTCCTGCAACTCGGGGTCCTCTAGTTTGAGAAGTTCATCGTGCTGCTGCTCAAATTTCTGCCAATTCCGCCGCAGTTGTTCCAATCGCGTCTCCACCGCGGTAATCGTAATTTTACTCACACCCAACTTCTTTAGATTGTCAAACGCCCGAGTGATTCGACCGTTAAGCTCCAGTTGACTTGTTAGCAGGTAAGCCATTGTTGTAGCGTATGGAGGTCACGCCCGACGGTTACGAAGGCTCAAGCACAATCCCGAAAGTTCCAGAAACAGCAGACTCCAACGGCGCGGATCCGGCTCGAAGGACCAAAAATGTTAGCAATTTGACGGAGCACGCGCGTGTGGAACGTGGGATTAATCCGCTCTTAGGATTATTGAACGTAGATTTAGAACACTTGAACTAATCTGTATTTATACTATGTACAGTACACTAAGGTGTGAATAAACGGCCGGAATGTCTGATTTACACTAATTAAGCGTCGATATTAAGCGTTTGTTAAGCAAGCAGGTGGCGGTAAGCGTTTACAAGCACAGTGAATAAAGCAATAGCGTAGTCCAGTAGGACGCTTCGAACTTTCGCGAACACGCGGTAGCAAACCGTTACAATTAGTCACGTAAGCAAGCAGAGCAATTAATGCTACGACGGTCGCGAGAGAAGAGAGCGACGATCAGCCGCGATTCCGCGAACCGAGAGCGGTCCCCTTCCATCGATCGCCGATCGATGGAAGGGGGAGAGGATCGGTTCCTCGCAGGAGCCTGGGCGCCGCGCCGGAGTGATCGCGTTCGAACGATCGAGTCCGGGAGATGGCGATACTAGTATGATTTTCTGAACAGAGTCAAACGAGTCAATCGAGTCAAACGAGTCAAACGAGTCAAACGAGTCAAACGTGTCAAACGAGTTAAAAGAGTCAAACGAGTCAAACGAGTCAAACGAGTCAAACGAGTCAAACGAGTCAAACCAGTCAATCGGGTCGAACAGGACAATCGAGTCAAGCGAGTCAAACAGGTCAAACGAGTCAAACGAGTCAAACGAGTCAAACGAGTCAAAAGTGTCAAACGAGTGAAGCGGGTCGAACAGGACAATCGAGTCAAGCGAGTTGAACGAGCCAAACGAGTCAAACGAGTCAAACGAGTCAAACGAGTCAAACGAGTTGAACGAGCCAAACGAGTCAAACGAGTCAAACGAGTCAAACGAGTCAAACGAGTCAAACGAGTCAAACGAGTCAAACGAGTCAAACGAGTCAAACGAGTCAAACGAGTCAAACGAGTCAAACGAGTCAAACGAGTCAAACGAGCCAAACGAGCCAAGCGAGCCAAACGAGCCAAACGAGTCAAACGAGTCAAACGAGTCAAACGAGTCAAACGAGTCAAACGAGTCAAACGAGTCAAACGAGTCAAACGAGTCAAACGAGTCAAACGAGTCAAACGAGTCAAACGAGTCAAACGAGTCAAACGAGTCAAACGAGTCAAACGAGTCAAACGAGTCAAACGAGTCAAACGAGTCAAACGAGTCAAACGAGTCAAACGAGTCAAACGAGTCAAACGAGTCAAACGAGTCAAACGAGTCAAACGAGTCAAACGAGTCAAACGAGTCAAACGAGTCAAACGAGTCAAACGAGTCAAACGAGTCAAACGAGTCAAACGAGTCAAACGAGTCAAACGAGTCAAACGAGTCAAACGAGTCAAACGAGTCAAACGAGTCAAACGAGTCAAACGAGTCAAACGAGTCAAACGAGTCAAACGAGTCAAACGAGTCAAACGAGTCAAACGAGTCAAACGAGTCAAACGAGTCAAACGAGTCAAACGAGTCAAACGAGTCAAACGAGTCAAACGAGTCAAACGAGTCAAACGAGTCAAACGAGTCAAACGAGTCCATCGAGTCAAACGGGTCGAACAGGACAATCGAGTCAAGCGAGTTGAATGAGCCAAACGAGTCAAACGAGTCAAACGAGTCAAACGAGTCAATCGGGTCAAACGAGTCAATCGAGTCAAACGAGTCAAACGAGTCAAACGTGTGAAACGAGTCAAACGAGTGAAACGAGTCAAACGAGTCAATCGAGTCAAACGAGTCAAACGAGTCAAACGAGTCAAACGAGTCAAACGTGTCAAACGAGTCAAACGAGTCAAACGAGTCAAACGAGTCAAACGAGTCAAACGAGCCAAGCGAGTCAAACGAGTCAAACGAGTCAAACGAGTCAAACGAGTCAAACGAGTCAAACGAGTCAAACGAGTCAAACGAGTCAAACGAGTCAAACGAGTCAAACGAGTCAAACGAGTCAAACGAGTCAAACGTGTCAAACGAGTCAAACGAGTCAAACGAGTCAAACGAGTCAAACGAGTCAAACGAGCCAAGCGAGTCAAACGAGTCAAACGAGTCAAACGAGTCAAACGAGTCAAACGAGTCAAACGAGTCAAACGAGTCAAACGAGTCAAACGAGTCAAACGAGTCAAACGAGTCAAACGAGTCAAACGAGTCAAACGAGTCAAACGAGTCAAACGAGTCAAACGAGTCAAACGAGTCAAACGAGTCAAACGAGTCAAACGAGTCAAACGAGTCAAACGAGTCAAACGAGTCAAACGAGTCAAACGAGTCAAACGAGTCAAACGAGTCAAACGAGTCAAACGAGTCAAACGAGTCAAACGAGTCAAACGAGTCAAACGAGTCAAACGAGTCAAACGAGTCAAACGAGTCAAACGAGTCAAACGAGTCAAACGAGTCAAACGAGTCAAACGAGTCAAACGAGTCAAACGAGTCAAACGAGTCAAACGAGTCAAACGAGTCAAACGAGTCAAACGAGTCAAACGAGTCAAACGAGTCAAACGAGTCAAACGAGTCAAACGAGTCAAACGAGTCAAACGAGTCCATCGAGTCAAACGGGTCGAACAGGACAATCGAGTCAAGCGAGTTGAATGAGCCAAACGAGTCAAACGAGTCAAACGAGTCAAACGAGTCAATCGGGTCAAACGAGTCAATCGAGTCAAACGAGTCAAACGTGTCAAACGAGTCAAACGAGTGAAACGAGTCAAACGAGTCAATCGAGTCAAACGAGTCAAACGAGTCAAACGAGTCAAACGAGTCAAACGAGTCAAACGAGTCAAACGAGTCAAACGAGTCAAACGAGTCAAACGGGTCGAACAGGACAATCGAGTCAAGCGAGTTGAACGAGCCAAACGAGTCAAACGGGTCAAACGGGTCGAACAGGACAATCGAGTCAAACGAGTCAATCGAGTCAAACGAGTCAAACGAGTCAAACGAGTCAAACGAGTCAAACGGGTCGAACAGGACTGTCGCGGCCAAAATGTCGTCTTTAGATTTGGAGGGTGTAAGTCTCCGACAACACAATGTCGCACTCCGTGCGGTTTTTTATGCCACACGAGTTCACTAATTGATGGTGATTGAGTTGTGATAGGTTTGTTGTGAAATAAATCTCAGATACTACAGCACGTAACAGTTAACACTTATTGTATATTAAACTCAAAACTTATTGATGTACAGAATTGGTTGTACTGGCGTTATACGTGTGATATACATTGACTGTAATGCCTCAAAAGGCTATTTGCGACTTGTCGATGCTGACAGTGCAAAGGTTTAGTTTTATCTGAACTGAAACTGTCCTCGCAGTCGCTACGAAGACCACGAAAAACCCTTGCGGGGGTGTGACTTAACCAGGAGGTGGTATAAACTATTGCCTATTGGTTGAAACTGATGTGACTTGAACGATGGAAAACGAATGGAAAGGGAACTGTGATTTCGGCGAAACCGAACCGATCAGCGCGACGCTGCACCGTCTGTTTGTTATTCGTACAGTCTGGAGCCACGTAATCTCGACTTAGTCTAAGAGCCCCTTTTCTACGCCGTCGGCTGTAAATTATCGGGCCCACGCTGTTAGGCTGGACGGACAGACCAAATGTCTGCCACGTGCGGATTGACAATTCACAGAACACTCTACGAGTTACAAAGATGCCATCGTAACGCTCAACATACCGCCCCCTCTTGAACGGTTACGTTCAATACAATTTAAGAAACCGTGTACATAGCATACTCTCCATGACCCGAGTAAACTTGTCCCGGTTTTGCACGCATGGCACTGGAATTAGCTTTAGCTTAAATGATAAACTAATAAGAAAACGTACATACGTTGAACAAACTATTATATATACGATACTTAGAATAGAACACCCACCACATGAAAACCCGAATCGCGTCATATAAACATGCCGACGCATAATACACAAAGTGGTAAATATAAACCGATCAATTTAAACCGACTAAAGATAATCGCCTACAAGCTACGGTTATATGATGCGCTATAACTACAAAATACAGGTAATGTCTCAATTGTCATTTACAGGTAAGGGACTTAATCTTTTAACGCTGCGCTTATATTCCCCGGTCACCGTTCGCACAGTCGCCACTCGAACAATACCATCGTCGCCAGGATGAGTAGCAACAATTCGTCCCATAGGCCAACATAACGGAGGTGTGTTGTCTTCCTTCAGAACGACTAGCATTCCCTCCGTAATCTGGGTGGTTCGTTCGTCATGCCACTTCTTCCGGACGGTCAGCTCATTAAGGTATTCTTTATACCACCTTGACCAAAAGTGCTGACGAATTTGCTGGTTGTGCTGCCAAGAGGAGAGTCGACCTATTTTGACACTTGTAAAATCGCACTCAGGAGTGCTTGTTAACGAGTCACCTATTAAAAAATGACCAGGAGTTAATGGACTAAGGTCGTTCGGATCAGCTGACAAAGGAGTTAATGGTCTAGAATTAAGGATTGCTTCGATTTCCGCGAGACATGTGGCGAACCCCTCGAACGTGAGCACAGTGTTCCCCACAACACGCATGAGATGATGCTTCATTGATTTGACCGCAGCTTCCCATAATCCCCCGAAATGTGGAGCACGCGGAGGAATAAAATGCCATCGAACGTGTTCATCTAATAAATATTTATGAAATTGACCCTTAGGATCTTGTATACAAATTGCGTCATGTATTCTTTGCAATTCTCGACTGGCACCAACGAAATTAGTTCCGTTGTCACAATATAAATCGGTACACTTTCCTCGTCTTGCAAAAAATCGTTTTAATGCAGCAAGGAACGCGTCTGCCGTCATATCACTAACGAGTTCTAAGTGTACTGCTTTAGTGCTGAAACATACGAATACTGCCACATACGTTTTGACTGCCTTCGTGTTCCGGAGTTTCTTTTCTTTTATGTTAAACGGACCGCAATAATCAACCCCCGTTGTCAAAAACGGTCGGCTAAATACAACTCTGTCCTTCGGAAGTTGGCCCATTGGGTACTGAGGAACTATGGCCGAGAGTTTACGACACGTAATGCACTTCCGAAGAACCGATTTGACCGCCATCATACCGTTCACCGGCCAATACTGCCGACGCACCGCGTGCAACGTGCCTTGCGCCCCAATGTGACCGTGTTTCACATGGATTTCCCGAATTATTAATTCCGTAAGAAAATGGTTTTGAGGTACTAATAATGGGTGCTTCATCGAGTAGGATAGTAATGAATGCTTCAATCTACCACCCACTCTCAGAAGCCCATCTGTATCCAAAAATGGGCATAATGCACTGAATCGCGTTCCGCATTTAGTGATCTCACCATTAGACAGATCCCGAATCTCCCTCGCAAATACCGATTCCTGCAGTAACTGAATTATTCGCAGATGTGCCTTTGTTAATTCCTCAGAAGTGAGTGGTCCTACACGCCTCGGCTTATGAATGGTATTGTAGTGAAATCTAAAACAGTATGCCGTAACGCGTTGTAACCGCATGAATGAAGAAAACTTCTTCAACAATTGGAATTCCGCATTGGTCGTTGCATGCAGCACCACAACTTTCCGTTTTTCGGGAACGTCTATTGGCTGCATGTCATGATGCGGCCAAGTATCTTCTGACTGAGATAACCACTCAGGTCCGCTAAACCAGCTGGTTGTCGAAATAAAATCTTGGATGCTGGCCCCCCGTGATAATAAATCAGCGGCGTTATGTTCGGAAGGAACATGCAGCCATTGATTGGGAGTACTGTGTTGCTGTATTTGGCTCACTCTGTTTGCAACAAACGTTTTGAGCGTATGTGGTGCGGTACGGATCCATTGCAGCGTGATTGTCGAATCCGACCAAAACACTACTTTGTCAAATGGCACATTTATAGCTTTAGTAACAATGTTGTATAATTTAATTAGCAATACCGCACCACACAATTCCAATCGTGGCAGAGATTGAGTTTTCAAAGGTGCGACCTTTGATTTTGACGACACGAGTTGTACGCTATACCTTTGGCCATCACACGTCGTACGAATGTATATGCACGCACCGTATGCTTGTTCGCTAGCATCGCAGAATCCGTGTAACTGCAAATGTGTGTGAACCCCGGAAATAACGCGCCTTGGAATTTGAACTTGTTGAATCAAGGGTAATTGTGACTGAAAATTAATCCACGCGCCATAAATGTCTACTGGAACAGATTCGTCCCAGTCGAGCTTGCATTTCCAAAGACTTTGCAACAGAATCTTAGCCTGCACAATAACAGGCCCTAGTAACCCTAAAGGGTCGAAGAGTTGGGCAATGCGTGACAACATGCCTCGTTTGGTGACCTTCTGTAAAGGTTCTACCTGCTTAATGGTATACCCCAGCACATCCCGTTCAGCCTTCCAGTATAACCCCAACGTCTTTTTGTCATCAGACGCGTTCAAGATCATGTGATCGTGGATACTAGCATCCTGGAATGACTCGAGTAATTGCGGTTCATTCGACACCCACTGTCGTAGTTGAAAACCTCCCTTCGCGGCTAAACGAATCAACTCATTCCGAAGAATCAGAGCCTCGTCCACCGAATCCGCTCCTGTGAGCACGTCGTCAACATAAAAGTCTTTAAGAAACGCATTTGCAGCTATTGGATGATTGTTAATCTCGTCCTGCGCTAACCGTGTTTAATTCGTACGTTTTTATCGGGTAGTTAGAGTTCTCGCGCCATAAAATCCGTTGATATTTTCGATCTACCGCACGTACATCGACTTGCCGATACATTTTCGCTATATCGGCGGTTAGCACATATTTATGTAACCGAAACCGCGTGATTAGACTGACCAGATCGTCTTGGATCGTTGGTCCCACCATCAAAGTATCATTCAACGACAACCCGGATGATGAACACGCTGATGCATCAAATACTACCCTGACCTTTGTAGTCAAACTATTGTCCTTGACCACTGGATGATGTGGCAGATAGGTACCTATGATGCTCTTGTCTGTAACCTCCGTCATGTGACCTAAACGTTCGTACTCTTTAAGGAATTCGATATATTGACTCTTGATAGCATGATTTTTATCAAGAGACCGCTCTAAGGACAGAAATCGTTTTAGTGCTATCTGATGTGATTCACCAAGCTTCTCCTTCTGATCGTTAAACGGAAGAGCGACTGTGTATCGACCGGTTATTACGTCGCGAGTTGTATGAGATGTGTAGTGGCTTTCACACGCTTGTTCTTCGGGAGACAACAGTTTAACGGACGGGCATTCCTCAAGATTCCAAAATTTATGTATGTCCGTTTGGAGATCGTTAAGCGTCAAATTACAAGTCGTTGATTGAATTGACGGTTTATCCGGTACATGTCCAACCACTAGCCAACCGAACTGAGTTTTTTGCAACCTAGTGCATTGATTCGCGAGAACTATTCGGCCAATGCACATCAAGTCCCAAAAGAATTGACCACCAAGAATTCCGTCTATGTTACCGGGCATATGAAAATCTGGATCTGCTAAATGTATCCCAACCGGAATCTTCAATGCTTGCCTATCAATTAAGTCATGAGGTAATGGTTGTGAAACCTCTCGAACTATCAAGAATGTGACCTTCTTTGAATAACGAGAATTTCGCGATTTAATTTGTGCCCGAGTGAGTTTAGTGCTAGCTGAATGCATGGCGTTTGTGCCACAAAGAGGTATGTTCACAGCTTCTGTGGGTAAATTGAGTTGTCGGCACATTCTTTCCGATAGAAAATGCGACTCGGCGCATGAATCTAATAGCACCCTGCATTTATGAGTTTTCCCGAACCGGTCAACAATGTCGATGACCGCCGTACACAAAATTACCGTCGGCCGAGCGTTTATTACCGAGCAGGTATTATTTACCTGCACAGCTGCTGGTGTGGGGGTAGCATCTACGTGCAATAAGGTATGATGCCGTTTGTGGCACCGTCGGCAGGTACTCGCCTGACAGTCTCTCACCGAATGGTTTGACCGTAAGCAATTAAAACAAAGATGATTTTCCTTCACCAATTTCGATCTTTCTGGTACGGAAAGACTCAGGAGTTTGCCACAATTTTGCGAAAAGTGTGGCTCTCGACAAAAACTGCACAATATCGCGTTCTGGGTAGAATGAATTTGAGAGTTTGATCGTAATTCCCTTGTCGCGGGCTTGTTACGACATTGTACGCCTTGTCGATTTCGTACACTTCCGTGAGCCACGGCAGGAGGCACGGCAGGACTCACGGCGGTGGATTCTCCGCCGCCGACGGGTTCGATCATCTTGTATCGATCGTGCAAAAAAGTAAATAACTCTTCTAAACTCGGAAAGGCAACACCACGCGTGTGCTCCTTCCACTTGAGTGCGGATTCCTCGTCCAGTTTAGACACCATCAAATGTATAAGCACGGTATCGGCACTAGGCTGCTGCAGAGATTGTAACGCGCGGTAATGAGCCTCCATGAGGTTCAAAAACGTTCTGAACTCGCGATATGATGGCTTTTGCAACAACGGTACGTCAACGATTGCCCTCAAATGATTGGTTACGATGGTCGCGGGTTGATTATACCGTTTCTCTAAAAGTTTCCAGGCTACTGTGTAATTGGCAGCGGAATTTCCTACCGACTCTATTGCTTTTGCTGCTTCGTCCTTTAAACATGATCTAAGATATAACAGTTTCTTGCATTCGCTAATGCGTGCGTTTTCGTGAATCGACGACTGAAACTGGTCAGAAAACCCGGGCCAGTCCTCGTATGCCCCAGCAAAGCTTGGCAAATTGATCTTAGGCAAGTATACGTCTTTATCGACAGTCTCGACGGTTGATTGCGGCGACGCTCGCAAACTTAGTGATTCGACGCCCAGTCCACCTCCAGACTGTGCACGAGGTTGAAGTTTATTCAAAATATCCATCGCTCGTGCTTTGCAAGTACTGAACGCGGATTTTAAGGCTATTCGTTCGCGCATTAACTCCCCGGTGGAATCCGCGGCATCTAGATCCGATTGCGTTTTACAGAACACTGCATATTCACTCTCGAGTTCGTCAAAATGCACCTGAATTTGACTGCCCGAATCTCCCGATTCGGTACTATCTACTAATAGTTGAAACGTTTCAAGTTCCAATTTGAACGCTTCACGCTTCAACTTTAAGGTTGTTCGTTTTTCTTCTGGAGTTGGTGCCATAACTAAGTTTTACCACGATATAGACGCGGGAACGAGGTAGTAGGAGTTGACAATTCAATAGATGACTCACAAACAACAACTGAGTGCAACTTACGTGATCGAGGTCTTCGGCTAGTCCCCTCGGCTTGTCAAAGATAGGCGATGCGAATGATGCTGGCAGCAACGTCCTCGACGTTGGCTCCCGCTGATGTCCGTGCCGTCGACTCGGCACAGCTGTGATGCTGGTTACGCCGACCCCTGATGCTCAGGTACTGCTCCTGATGCTGATGAGTTATGCGAGGTTACGACCTGGTGTCGTTGTCCCTCGGCTGCTGGGCCCCTTGACGATGAGGTGTTCTGCGGAATTCCGCTCCCTGGTTACTGGACTCCTTGACGATGAGGTGTTCTGCCGAGTTCCGCTCCCTGGTTACTGGACTCCTTGACGATTGTGTGTGCTGTCCTTCCCACAGCACTGGATATGTTGTCCAAATAGGTGCGAATCAAGGCTCTTCAGGCACTTGTATCCGGCTCGAAGGACCAAAATGTCGCGGCCAAAATGTCGTCTTTAGATTTGGAGGGTGTAAGTCTCCGACAACACAATGTCGCACTCCGTGCGGTTTTTTATGCCACACGAGTTCACTAATTGATGGTGATTGAGTTGTGATAGGTTAGTTGTGAAATAAAACTCAGACACTACAGCACGTAACAGTTAACACTTATTGTATATTAAACTCAAAACTTATTGATGTACAGAATTGGTTGTACTGGCGTTATACGTGTGATATACATTGACTGTAATGCCTCAAAAGGCTATTTGCGACTTGTCGATGCTGACAGTGCAAAGGTTTAGTTTTATCTGAACTGAAACTGTCCTCGCAGGCGCTACGAAGACCACGAAAAACCCTTGCGGGGGTGTGACTTAACCAGGAGGTGGTATAAACTATTGCCTATTGGTTGAAACTGATGTGACTTGAACGATGGAAAACGAATGGAAAGGGAACTGTGATTTCGGCGAAACCGAACCGATCAGCGCGACGCTGCACCGTCTGTTTGTTATTCGTACAGTCTGGAGCCACGTAATCTCGACTTAGTCTAAGAGCCCCTTTTCTACGCCGTCGGCTGTAAATTATCGGGCCCACGCTGTTAGGCTGGACGGACAGACCAAATGTCTGCCACGTGCGGATTGACAATTCACAGAACACTCTACGAGTTACAAAGATGCCATCGTAACGCTCAACAAGGACAAACGAGTCGAACGAGTCGAACGGGTCGAACAGGACAATCGAGTCAAACGAGTCAAACGAGTCAAACGAGTCAAACGAGTCAAACGAGTCAAACGAGTCAAACGAGTCAAACGAGTCAAACGAGTCAAACGAGTCAAACGAGTCAAACGAGTCAAACGAGTCAAACGAGTCAAACGAGTCAAACGAGTCAATCCAGTCAAACGAGTCAAACGAGTCAAACGAGTCAAACGAGTCAAACGGGTCGAACGGGTCGAACAGGACAATCGAGTCAAGCGAGTCAAACGAGCCAAACGAGTCAAACGAGTCAAACGAGTCAAAGGAGTCAAACGAGTCAAACGAGTCAAACGAGTCAAACGAGTCAAACGAGTCAAACGAGTCAAACGAGTCAAACGAGTCAAACGAGTCAAACGAGTCAAACGAGTCAAACGAGTCAAACGAGTCAAACGAGTCAAACGAGTCAAACGAGTCAAACGAGTCAAACGAGTCAATCCAGTCAAACGAGTCAAACGAGTCAAACGAGTCAAACGAGTCAAACGGGTCGAACGGGTCGAACAGGACAATCGAGTCAAGCGAGTCAAACGAGCCAAACGAGTCAAACGAGTCAAACGAGTCAAAGGAGTCAAACGAGTCAAACGAGTCAAACGAGTCAAACGAGTCAAACGAGTCAAACGAGTCAAACGAGTCAAACGAGTCAAACGAGTCAATCGAGTCAATCGAGTCAAACGAGTCAAACGAGTCAAACGAGTCAAACGAGTCAAACGAGTCGAACGAGTCGAACGAGTCGAACGAGTCGAACGAGTCGAACGAGTCGAACGGGTCGGACAGGACAATCGAGTCGAACGAGCCAAACGAGCCAAACGAGTCAACAGAGTCAACAGAGTCAACAGAGTCAACAGAGTCAACAGAGTCAACAGAGTCAACAGAGTCAACAGAGTCAACAGTGTCAACAGTGTAACGTTCTCGAACGAGACGTTGCCGTTAGTTACAGGAAGTTCCACAAGTAGAGCGGTTTACCTGTAGAATAGTGGGATTGGTTCGGGTGGCGTGCGATAAAGAAATGAATTTCACGAACGAGAGTCCTTCTTTTAACAGTAAATAACAAAAATAGTTTATTCAAAAATTATAGTGTGACGTAATGTCATGAAATTATAATGTAATTAACAAAAATGACTTGTTGGTCGGTAACACAGAATACTGTTTGATTTTTCGTTCGCGACGCTAGGTCGGTAAGTGATAGAACGCAAATTAACTAACTTAAATGTCGCCTCGTTTGTTCGGTCAAGGAATTTGAGGCGATCTTTAGTCGAAATGAAATTATAATTGACGCTTAGTCGAAATAGAAATAATAGTTTACGCTTAGTCGAAATAGAAATAATAGTTGACGCTTAGTCGAAATAGAATTTGACGCTTAGTCGAAATAGAATTTGACGCTTTGGTCGAAATAGAAACATAAATTGACGCTTTGGTCGAAATAGAAATATAGAACATAAATCGTGGCTGATCGGAATTACGACGCCTTTGATTATTGAAATATAGGTTAAACTTGTGTATTGGATAAGGTCACGACACTAAGTCGTTATGGTTTAACACAGAGGGATTGACGCTTTTCTGGTCGATTTAATGTTAAGTGAGAATTAGAGAGTTCCTTCCTTCGGTATTGGATTGCTTCCAGTTGCCTATCAGCTGGTCCACGCTTTCTAGGATTGTTGCCAAGGTGCCTCGTTCCAAAGCGGCCTCGGTTGTAGATTTCTCGTTGCTTAGGTGCCTGTTCGAGCGGCCTAAGATGGTAGCCAAGGTTTTAATTGTTTGCCTCAGTTGTAGAATGTTATTGGGTAGGATATTGTAAGGAACTCAAGGTGCCTCGTTCCAAAGCGGCCTCGAGCGCAGGAAGGTGAATTTTGTTGAGGTGCCGGTTCAAGCGCCTCGGAAAGAAAGGTATCGAATACTGGGTTGTCTCTAGGATTGTCTCTCGATGTCCTTTCTTGAGGATCTCTCGGAGCTCTGCGTCGACTGCTGCTGGCGGGCCTCTACTTATACTCATTTGTGGAACTTGGCCCGCTCCAATCACTCGACGCGCTCTACGCGCACCAATTAGCATGCGTATTTGGTTTACGCAGTCAAGCGTAACACTCGCGTTCACTAGGCGTTCGAATGATCGTACATTTTTACGCATGCGCACTCGATCCGTTCGCGATCTGCACTCGGTTCGCTTGCTCGGTTGAATGACACTGCGCATGCGTTCACTTCACTTAGTTTTTCCACTGACCGCCAGATTGCATCCATCCATACGTGCATTCATGTCTTATAGCTAATACAAACGTCTTAAGTGTAATATAATATAGTATAAAGGTAATAAGAATTAGTATTTAAAGTAAAGGAAAAAGAATTTTTAATGGCGACTCGTCGCGGAACGTTACAACAGAGTCAACAGAGTCAACAGTGTCAACAGAGTCAACAGAGTCAACAGAGTCAACAGAGTCAACAGAGTCAACAGAGTCAACAGAGTCAACAGAGTCAACAGTGTCAACAGAGTCAACAGAGTCAACAGAGTCAACAGAGTCAACAGTGTAACGTTCTCTAACGTGACGTTGCCGTTAATTACAGGTGTTTTCACAAGTAGAGCGGTTTACCTGTGAAATTGTGGGATTGGTTCGTTTGGCATGCGATTAAGAATTGAATTTCAAGAAACCAGAGTCCTTCCTTTAACAATAATAACAATGATTTATTCTAAATAGTGGTTTTTGACGCTAGGTCGATTTGTACATATGATTCGACTCTCAGTCGTTTGAATATAATGAACATTAATTGATTATGTCGCTACTCGTCTGTCGAACATTTAAGTAATTGTGATTATGCGCTAAACGGATCTAGAAATTAACTAATAATTCGCTTGGTCGGTTAAACGGAATACAAATCGACTAACTCTTATTATAAATTAATAGTATGATATAGTTTACGATTCTAAATCGTAAATGAACATGAATCTCGATACTAAGTCGATATTATAGAAATGACTCTTGGTCAAAATATAGTTTAATGTTTGAGAGGATTACTTCTCTCGGAGTATAAAGTTTACTGGTGCCTATAACGGCTGGCCCAACGCTTTATAGATTGGAATTGTGGAGCTAATTAAAGCTTCCTTGGATTTAGGAATTATGGAGCTAGCTAAAGCTTCCTTGGATTTGGTAATTATGGAGCTAGTAAAAGCTACCTTGGATTTGGTAATTATGGAGCTAGTAAAAGCTACCTTGGATTTGGTAATTATGGAGCTAGTAAAAGCTTCCTTGGATTTGGTAATTATGGAGCTAGTAAAAGCTTCCTTGGATTTAGGAGTTACGGAGCTAGTTAAAGCTTCCTTGAAAGGAGTTGTAAACGTTCTGGGAAAGGTTGGGTGTCAGGACACAATCTTGACTGCACTGCTTGACTGCTGTAGGCAAGCCTATATTTATACTCCTCGGTGGAGCTAATTCCGCACCAATGAGATGCTGTGCGATTACGCGCACCAATAGTAATTCGCTTCCGGTTCCCGCCGGTCGTATACAACGCTGGGTTTAATCGGCGTCCGGTAGAACGTGCGGTTTGCGCGTGCGCGGTTAAGTCGTTTGCGGCGCTGAATTGGGTTTGAACGGGCGGTTGCGCGCATGCGTTGCGCGTGAATGAATTTAGGTATTTCCCGCTATGGGCGTGACGCCCGCAAGAGTTAGTTTATCTTAATACTAATATAATAATACAGAAACAATTAAAAAGGGGAAAAAAATGTGGTGGTGGGTAGCGGTACGTTACTTCTCACCGCCCGGTTTTTCTCTCGTCCTCGAGAGATGCTGCATGGACCACGGGGTTGAGTGAGGCGGTCTGGCGATCTACTTCCTCTTCGATGTCCTTGAATGCCTCAGCTTCCTTGTTTTCCTTGACCGGTCCTCCAGTGGTCGGGGGTGGTGCGTTTCCCGTCCCGAATAGAAATATATATTTCCACGCACGCCTCCGTGGATCAGAATGGGTTAGTTGGGTGTATGGCTGCCAATCCACCTCTGGTATAGTTATTGTTTGTAATTTCCAGGGTGTAGAGCTCGACGGTTTTGTAACTAATCGCGTTGGATTTGACTGGGAAAAACTTAAATGAGTAAAACTGGGTGGGGTTAAAGCTAGCGCTGCTTTTAATTTCCTTATTTTTCTTCCCGCTCGTTTGGGCATTTTGATTTAATTATATGAATTTATTTCGACTATACACGACTGAGTCTCACGATCGAATGAAGCTTACTGTAACGATATCCTTTCAATACCTATCATTCTCCTTACGCGGTATTATTATGAATCTATCCCTGTATTGCCTACACATTCCCCTAAATATTCTGTCTCTTTTTATTTACTATCGGCTCTATTCGCACAACGTTCTTATTCCGCTAGTCCTTATAAAATTCCGAGAAAGTCCCTTGTCCTGCTTTATTTACAATGCTACCCTATTTCTTAATGTTTCAGGAGTACACGGTTTGTTTACATCGCGAGCTTGCTGACCTCTGTCTATGACTATCCTTCTTACGCTTAATAATAATTGTTCTCGCTCATTTGGATGGGGTACGAAGATAGGATAGAATAATTTGAATAGGTATGTGGAAAAAATATAAATTTATTATTGAGGCCTTGTTTCGCCTCTCTCATGGGCTTCTAGGACATTGAGAGAAAGCCCCAAATTTAAAGCTTCTTCATTGTTAGCACTTATGTGCAAGAAGGTTTCGATACAGTCGGGGCATTGTGCCGCTACACCTATCTTATAGATTGGTCTAGTACAAATTATGCAATATTTGAAATTTGTTATATTTCTCCTGAGGGTTAGCAGGTGTCGGATAGCTGGTGAATAATATTGAGTTTCCTCAGCAAAAAGGTTCTTGTAGCACGGATAGCAGATCTTTCTTCTATATAAGTCACTCCTGTCGGTCCGTAAACCGGGCCACTTCGCTTTGAGGCAGATCATCCCTAGGAGTCTTAAATACGGGTCTTCTAATCTCTCCTCCTCGCGAGGGCGGTGAATATAATTTTCTTCTGGCGATTTTACCATATCTCTGTGTCGGCACACCACGCGTTCATTTTAATAATTTGATTTGATTTGCATATTTTTAGTTTTTTAATTAATATTTGTTTATTGCTGTTCCTACCTTACTTCCTTCTCGACTGGAGAGCTCCTGAATCTTTTCTTTAATAATTTTTCTTTCTTCGATTTTGTTGCAAAAATTACGTGCGCACGGCAGGCTATCAGTTTTCGAAATGGGAGCTTGGGTACTCCCCACCACTTTGAGTTTAGCGGTGCGAAGTTGCTAGTGCTTTGTTAAATTGTCCCTAGGGACGCCATGTTCTGGTGGAGTGTAGGCGTTTTTAATTCTGTCCTGATGGACAACCTTAGTACTACGGGGGCTCACAGCTATCTTTACATTGTTGTTTTCTAAGATCTCCATGATTGTGTACGGCCCGCTGTATTCGTCGCTGAATTTGTTCCTTTTTGAGTTTAAAAGCAAAACTTTTTCGCCCTTGTGATACTTGATTGAAGATATTTTACGGTCATAGTAGTATTTTTGTCGATATTTTGAGCCTTCTAAATTGCGTCGTCCCAGTTCGCGAATATTCAACAACTTTGTAACTAACCTATCTACAAAATCCGGATATGTTGTTATTCTGTCATTTGGTGTTAAACTTGACGGTTGTCTGGCCTTTTTACCGTATATTAGCTCATAGGGAGTGTATTTAGTTCCCTCATGTACACTAGTGTTATAAGAGAACATGGCCTGTGGTAACCACTGGTCCCATTGTTTCTCTTTTGTGATATAATGCTTTAAATATTCAATCAAAACATGATGGCTTCTTTCCAGGGAACCGTTTGACTGTGGATGGAATGCTGAGGTTTTGTACTGCTTTATGTTGAGAGCCTTTGCGAATTTCCGCATGAGAGAGCTAATGAATGATGATCCCTGATCCGTGAGGATGGCTTTTGGGCATCCGTATTGACATATAAAGTGTGTGGTGAATGCTTGGGCTATTTCTTCGCTTGTAAATGAGACTAATGGTATAGCTAACGAGAATTTTGTTAAATTATCCTGTACGGTAAGTATGTATGTTTTCCCTGATTTTGTGAGTGGCAGTGGTCCCACAATATCCATGGATATTTTGTCAAAAGCGTCTAGTGGTGTGTCTGTTATTATCATTGGCTCTTTAGTTTTTACTCGCACGAGCTTTTTCTTTTGGCAACTTATGCATGTTTTAATAAACTGCCTTACTTCTTTTTTCATATTTGGCCAATGGTACAAATTTCTAATTCTGTTATAGGTTTTTCTTACTCCTTTATGTCCCCCTACTGGTGACTCGTGGTTTTCTTTTATTATCGTTAAACGATCCTGTTCTGTTGGCAGCTGTACAGTACCATTGCAGATCGTAATGCTGATATTTGTTAGTAAGAACCTTAAATTAATCATATGTTTTAACTTTTCCCATGCTATATTAATTTCTGTTTTCGGTAATGAAATTTTATTAATGTTTTCTTGTGTTAATTTATTATATAGGTTTCGAATTATGGTATGATAAGCTTCTTCATTTGGAGGATCTGGCATTACCATTCCTAAGATGGTCTGTCCTGGTTTGTGAATTTCTATTATACTTCCTGCCTGGAGTGGTAGGGGTAAGGTAATTTTAATTTGTTCCTTAATTATGAATTCTTTGCTTTCCTTGCCCACTGGTTTCCCATACGTTGTAATGAATATTCCTGCAGTTTCCCTTCTCATCCATAGGTGATCTCCAATTTCCTTGATCCTGCCTTGAATTGGTTCCTGGTTAACTATTTTTGGTAATGTTCGTTGTTGAGGAGGTATTTGCTGTCGCGGTAATCCTTGTCGTGGTAGTCCGTGTCGTCGCGATGATATTTGTTGTCGGGGTGGTCCCGTAAATGCCTTGAAATTGTTATTTGAATCTCTTCTTATTGTTACTGGAGATAATGGTCCGGTGAGTGTTCCACTGGAATCTCTACTACAGTACTTCCTACCTCTTATTGGTGGGCTATTCTTTTTACTGCTGCTACTATTGCTAGAGTTTATTTTGGGAGGCTCTCTATATGTATGACTCCTAGGAATATTTACGTTTTCGCTTATTTCCATTATTTCATCAAAATCGTTCTTCGTTATTTCAATTTCCATTCGTTGTGGAGGGTGGTTGTCCATGGTTGGTCTAGGCACTGGTGGTGTAGAACTGGTTTGTCCAGCAGTGGTGGGGTGAACCTCTACTGATAGCTGGATGTCCTTTCTTACTTCAAAGCTGTCGGTAGATACATCCATTTCCGCTGATTTCCTTTTTGGTGTGATTCCTCTTTTTTTATTACCGGTCGACTTGACGATGTGGTTGTTGTGGTTTTTAGCTTTCTCTTTAATTTCCTTTTGACTGGTATCTGTCTGGGATTGAATTCGGATGACGAAGTGGAGGATGAATTGTCTCCTTTTGGTTGCTTCATGGGGGTTGGGTTTGGGGATCCGGGAGTCGTTATGGATTGGGAGCGTGATCGTTTCCCTTCTATTTGTAATGGGAGTGCATATACTGGGTTTCGTGATAGTGCATCCGCATTAGTGTTATATCTTCCTAGCTTGTATATTTGTCTATTAATTTCTTCTTTATGAACTTGGGGATATCGATACTGTTTTATGTTAACCGGTGCCTCATTTTCGGTTATTATTCTGTGAGACACAGCGTTCGTTGCTTCTAATTCGCTACTAGGGAGATGAAATCTGTCCGCATATTTTTCGATTAAGTTTTCAATATTAGCTCTTTCTTCAGGATTTAAGTGATTTAAACGAAGTAGTTCGAGTACTTGTTTAATATGGTTTGGAGATGCTAATTCCCCTTCGAATTTTACTTCCTCGAATGGTTGTATATCTACGGTTGGTATTTCTATTTTTATTTCTTTGGATGATGTGTTAATGACGAACAAATATCCTATTCCGTCGTTATTTGATACTATCGCGTCTCCTATTAGTATATCTGGGTGTATATCTAATCTGGGTACATATCCCGTCTTTAGATGCGTGCTTTTAATTTTAATTGGTATTTGGTATCTCATTCGGGGTGGTACTGCTATTTCCCCGTCTTTAAATGGAAGTAACTCGTTTCCTATTATGACACCTAGCCTAGAGTAATCTATCGTCGCTCCGTTGTCCCTGAAAAAATCTGTTCCCAAAATTCCATCCTGTCCTAGACGGAGAGTCTTGACTACATGGATCTCTACTTCCGTGCTTAGTATTCTCGCTTTTATATACCCCACAGTTGGTAGTGAACCTTCTGTTATTCCCCTTAGATCATATACTACGTCTGTATGGATTGGTGTGCCTGGAGAGACGGTTTCTTCTTTTATAACGCTTAAATCTGCTCCTGTGTCTATCATCATTAATGCCTTGTTTTGTTTAAATTCCGGACTGGACAATGCTATACTTGGGGCTATCCCAATTTCTAGGGGTTTAAGTGTGAGTACGGCTTGTCTGCGTGTAGGATTTTTGGAAGGATTCGATGTTTGCTGGCTGAAATTAGGTGGTTCCTCGGAATTTCTCCTGTTGTTATACATTTTCTTACGACATTCTTCGATACTATGTCCCCTGTTTTTGCAATATTTACATTCTATTTGTGATTGACGCGGCGCGGGATTACGCGGCATCATTCGCGACCCAGTATTGTACGACCACGGCCTTGACCCAGAGCTATATTGTGTTGATCGCGGTGCGGTGTTTATCTTTCGACATTCCTGAATATTATGACCTACCTTTCGGCAATGATCGCAATATATTGTTTGCCAACTAAATTGAGCTATTTGCCCTACTGGAATTTTACTGCTACAATCACTCGTTGAATGCCCGTACCCGTAGCAATTAGTACACTGCCCGGAGTGCGATAGACCTTCTGCGAATCTATTTCTCATTATGTTTTCCTGACACTCGGCCTCTGCTTTGATTGCGGTGCTAATTGCGGTATCGAGGTCGGCGAATTCGACAATACGCATTCGTGCGTAGATTTCTGGTTTTAAACCCAGAATTGTCCTGTTCGACCCGTTTGACTCGTTCGACTCGTTCGACTCGTTCGACACGTTCGACTCGTTCGACTCGTTCGACTCGTTGGATTCGTTGGACTCGTTGGACTCGTTCGACTCGTTCGACTCGTTCGACTCGCTCGACTCGCTCGACTCGCTCGACTCGCTCGACTCGCTCGACTCGCTCGACTCGCTCGACTCGCTCGACTCGCTCGACTCGCTCGACTCGCTCGACTCGCTCGACTCGCTCGACTCGCTCGACTCGCTCGACTCGCTCGACTCGCTCGACTCGCTCGACTCGCTCGACTCGCTCGACTCGCTCGACTCGCTCGACTCGCTCGACTCGCTCGACTCGCTCGACTCGCTCGACTCGCTCGACTCGCTCGACTCGTTCGACTCGTTCGACCCGTTCGACCCGTTCGACCCGTTCGACTCGTTCGACTCGTTCGACTCGTTCGACTCGTTCGACTCGTTCGACTCGTTCGACTCGTTCGACTCGTTCGACTCGTTCGACTCGTTCGACTCGTTCGACTCGTTCGACTCGTTCGACCCGTTCGACTCGTTCCACTCGTTTGACTCGTTTGACTCGTTTGACTCGTTTGACTCGTTTGACTCGTTTGACTCGTTTGACTCGTTTGACCCGATTGACTCGATTGACTCGTTTGACTCGTTTGACTCGTTTGACTCGATTGACTCGATTGACTCGTTTGACTCGTTTGACTCGTTTGACTCGTTTGACTCGTTTGACTCGTTTGACTCGTTTGACTCGTTTGAGACGTTTTACTCGTTTGAGTCGATTGACTCGATTGACTCGTATAACTCGTTTGACTCGTTTGACTCGTTTGACTCGTTTGACTCGTTTGACTCGTTTGACTCGTTTGACTCGTTTGACTCGTTTGACTCGTTTGACTCGTTTGACTCGTTTGACTCGTTTGACTCGTTTGACTCGTTTGACTCGTTTGACTCGTTTGACTCGTTTGACTCGTTTGACTCGTTTGACTCGTTTGACTCGTTTGACTCGTTTGACTCGTTTGACTCGTTTGACTCGTTTGACTCGTTTGACTCGTTTGACTCGTTTGACTCGTTTGACTCGTTTGACTCGTTTGACTCGTTTGACTCGTTTGACTCGTTTGACTCGTTTGACTCGTTTGACTCGTTTGACTCGTTTGACTCGTTTGACTCGTTTGACTCGTTTGACTCGTTTGACTCGTTTGACTCGTTTGACTCGTTTGACTCGTTTGACTCGTTTGACTCGTTTGACTCGTTTGACTCGTTTGACTCGTTTGACTCGTTTGACTCGTTTGACTCGTTTGACTCGTTTGACTCGTTTGACTCGTTTGACTCGTTTGACCCGTTTGGCCCGTTTGGCCCGTTTGACTCGTTCCACCCGTTTGACTCGTTTGACTCGTCTGACTCGTTTGACTCGTATGACTCGTTTGACTCGTTTGACTCGTTTGACTCGTTTGGCTCGTTCGACTCGCTTGACACGATTGTCCTGTTCGACCCGTTTGACTCGTTTGACTCGTTTGACTCGTTTGACTCGTTTGACTCGTTTGACTCGTTTGACTCGTTTGACTCGTTTGACTCGTTTGACTCGTTTGACTCGTTTGACTCGTTTGACTCGTTTGACTCGTTTGACTCGTTTGACTCGTTTGACTCGATTGTCCTGTTCGACCCGTTTGACCCGTTTGACACGTTTGACCCGTTTGACCCGTTTGACTCGTTTGACTCGTTTGACTCGTTTGACTCGTTTGACTCGTTTGACTCGTTTGACTCGTTTGACTCGTTTGACTCGTTTGACTCGTTTGACTCGTTTGACTCGTTTGACTCGTTTGACTCGTTTGACTCGTTTGACTCGTTTGACTCGTTTGACTCGTTTGACTCGTTTGACTCGTTTGACTCGTTCGACTCGTTTGACCCGTTTGACTCGTTCCACTCGTTTGACTCGTTTGACTCGTTTGACTCGTTTGACTCGTTTGACTCGTTTGACTCGTTTGACTCGTTTGACTCGTTTGACTCGTTTGACTCGTTTGACCCGATTGACTCGATTGACTCGTTTGACTCGTTTGACTCGTTTGACTCGATTGACTCGTTTGACTCGTTTGACTCGTTTGACTCGTTTGACTCGTTTGAGACGTTTTACTCGTTTGAGTCGATTGACTCGATTGACTCGTATAACTCGTTTGACTCGTTTGACTCGTTTGACTCGTTTGACTCGTTTGACTCGTTTGACTCGTTTGACTCGTTTGACTCGTTTGACTCGTTTGACTCGTTTGACTCGTTTGACTCGTTTGACTCGTTTGACCCGTGTGACTCGTTTGACTCGTTTGACTCGTTTGACCCGTTTCACTCGTTCCACCCGTTTAACTCGTTTGACTCGTCTGACTCGTTTGACTCGTATGACTCGTTTGACTCGTTTGACTCGTTTGGCTCGTTCAACTCGCTTGACTCGATTGTCCTGTTCGACTCGTTTGACTCGTTTGACTCGTTTGACTCGTTTGACTCGTTTGACTCGTTTGACTCGTTTGACTCGTTTGACTCGTTTGACTCGTTGGACTCGTTTGAGTCGTTTGACTCGTATGACTCGTTTGACTCGTTTGACTCGTTTGACTCGTTGGACTCGTTTGAGTCGTTTGACTCGTATGACTCGTTTGACTCGTTTGACTCGTTTGACTCGTTTGACTCGTTTGACTCGTTTGACTCGATTGACTCGTTTGACTCGATTGTCCTGTTCGTCCCGTTTGACCCGTTTAAAACGTATGACTCGTTTGACTCGTTTGACTCGTTTGACTCGTTTGACAAGTTTGACTCGTTTGACTCCTTTGACTCGTTTGACTCGTTAGACTCGTTTGACTCGTTAGACTCGTTTGACACGTTTGACTCGTTTGACTCGTTTGACTCGTTTGACTCGTTTGACTCGTTTGACTCGTTTGACTCGTTTGACTCGATTGTCCTGTTCGACCCGTTTGACCCGTTTGACACGTTTGACACGTTTGACTCGTTTGACTCGTTTGACTCGTTTGACTCGTTTGGCTCGTTCAACTCGCTTGACTCGATTGTCCTG
This sequence comes from Andrena haemorrhoa, assembly GCA_910592295.1. Taxonomy (NCBI): domain Eukaryota; kingdom Metazoa; phylum Arthropoda; class Insecta; order Hymenoptera; family Andrenidae; genus Andrena; species Andrena haemorrhoa. The sequence continues at coordinate 764,414 of CAJUZA010000142.1, forward strand.
TTCGACCCGTTTGACTCGTTTGACTCGTTTGACTCGTTTGACTCGTTTGACTCGTTTGACTCGTTTGACTCGTTTGACTCGTTTGACTCGTTTGACTCGTTTGACTCGTTTGACTCGTTTGACTCGTTTGACTCGTTTGACTCGTTTGACTCGTTTGACTCGTTTGACTCGTTTGACTCGTTTGACTCGTTTGACTCGTTTGACTCGTTGGACTCGTTGGACTCGTTTGAGTCGTTTGACTCGTATGAATCGTTTGACTCGTTTGACTCGTTTGACTCGTTTGACTCGTTTGACTCGATTGTCCTGTTCGTCCCGTTTGACCCGTTTAAAACGTATGACTCGTTTGACTCGTTTGACTCGTTTGACTCGTTTGACACGTTTGACTCGTTTGACTCGTTTGACTCGTTTGACTCGTTAGACTCGTTTGACTCGTTAGACTCGTTTGACACGTTTGACTCGTTTGACTCGTTTGACTCGTTTGACTCGTTTGACTCGTTTGACTCGTTTGACTCGTTTGACTCGATTGTCCTGTTCGACCCGTTTGACCCGTTTGACACGTTTGACACGTTTGACTCGTTTGACTCGTTTGACTCGTTTGACTCGTTTGGCTCGTTCAACTCGCTTGACTCGATTGTCCTGTTCGACCCGTTTGACTCGTTTGACTCGTTTGACTCGTTTGACTCGTTTGACTCGTTTGACTCGTTTGACTCGTTTGACTTGTTGGACTCGTTTGAGTCGTTTGACTCGTATGACTCGTTTGACTCGTTTGACTCGTTTGACTCGTTTGACTCGATTGTCCTGTTCGTCCCGTTTGACCCGTTTGAAACGTTTGACTCGTTTGACTCGTTTGACTCGTTTGACTCGTTTGACACGTTTGGCTCGTTTGACACGTTAGACTCGTTTGACTCGTTTGAATCGTTTGACTCGTTTGACGCGTTTGACTCGTTTGACTCGTTTGACTCGTTTGACTCCTTAGACTCCTTTGACTCTGTTTGACTCGTTTGACTCGTTTGACTCGTTTGACTCGTTTGACTCGTTTGACTCGTTTGACTCGTTTGACTCGTTTGACTCGTTTGACTCGTTTGACTCGTTTGCCTCGTTTGCCTCGTTTGACTCGTTTGACCCGTTTGACTCGTTTGACTCGTTTGACTCGTTTGACCCGTTTCACTCGTTCCACCCGTTTGACTCGTTTGACTCGTCTGACTCGTTTGACTCGTATGACTCGTTTGACTCGTTTGACTCGTTTGGCTCGTTCAACTCGCTTGACTCGATTGTCCTGTTCGACCCGTTTGACTCGTTTGACTCGTTTGACTCGTTTGACTCGTTTGACTCGTTTGACTCGTTTGACTCGTTTGACTCGTTTGACTCGTTGGACTCGTTTGAGTCGTTTGACTCGTATGACTCGTTTGACTCGTTTGACTCGTTTGACTCGTTTGACTCGTTTGACTCGATTGTCCTGTTCGTCCCGCTTGACCCGTTTGAAACGTTTGACTCGTTTGACTCGTTTGACTCGTTTGACTCGTTTGACACGTTTGACTCGTTTGACACGTTAGACTCGTTTGTCTCGTTTGAATCGTTTGACTCGTTTGACGCGTTTGACTCGTTTGACTCGTTTGACTCGTTTGACTCCTTAGACTCCTTTGACTCTGTTTGAGATTCACTCAGTTCTTCTCAACGCCACACTCACGCTCTTGGCAGCACCTCGCGGCAGCATGATTGCAACGAAGATCAACGATCGATCCACCACTCATAGACGCGGATCGAGCGCGATCCGCCAATCAGCGTGGATCGATCAGCCAATCAGCGCGCCTCTTCGACTTTCCAGCGGAAGCGACGCGGCGTGCGGACGGAAGTGCTGCCAAGATCACTCTCGTACGAAAAGTTCAGCGTAACGGACGCGACGCGTAGAATTTGCTGTTCTTGTTCGATTCTCAATTCTCAGTCTTTACTTGCGTAAACTACGTTTACATTGTACTCATCTCACTCTCTCACATCACTCTGTTCTCACTTACCCATACAATCAAATATTACCAGCGCGAGTATTTTCCCATGCGAGGGTTTGTACTTCGCATGTGGCAGTGCACGTGCAACCGTTACACCGATTCGCTCATCGTCGTGCATTACTATCATCTCACAAACCGCGAACTCTCTAGTGCATTCTCACCGACTCACGATCAGTGTATCTCAACAGTTTTATAATAATTTGACCACAATCTCATTTAAGTGCAGTGTCATAAGCCCTTCTCACCGTCGAATCCTAACCTCACTCACCAGCTTATACAACCGGTCTCATTCTTGAACATTTTGGTCCTTCGAGCCGGATCGACGGTGAAGGTGCTGTGATTTCAAGCTCAAGCTCACCCTTCGCGCTCAATCCGAAGGTTATTCTCAACTTCAAGCTCAGCTCACACTCTTCATCATCACAATGAGTGAATGTGCCGCGGAATCTCGCAACGACGATTCCATAGCTCATCATGAGGCTGCTGCCTCCAAGGGAGAAGGCGTGTCGTCCGCGGCAACATCTCCAGTTGAGCTACCGGCCTCGCTCAAACTCAAATTCTCAACGCAGGCAAATCGTTTGGAAGCCCTGCAACAACTCAATGAGTGGCCGGCCTTCAAGACAGAGTTCACCACCCTGATCATTAAGGATCAGCGACTCAATGATGAGGAAAGGTTGAGCTTCCTCATGAAGAGCTTGAAGAAGGAGCCGGCTCAGTTTCTCAAGGGGCATAGGCTCACCTCATCATCCTTCACCACTGCCTGGGAATCACTAATAGCCAGGTATGAGAACAGGCGACGCCCAATCAACTCTCTGCTTGACAAGCTGCTTCAGATCTCTCAAGCCTCTTCCACGAGCGCTACAGCACTCAAGACACTGCTCACCATCTCAACCGAGCTCAATGTGGCAATTACTTCATTGGGATTGGCAGATCCCATGTGGAATTGTCTACTTGTCCATCAAGTAGAACGCAGCTTGAGTAAAAGCACACGTGAGGCCTGGGAAGCCTCGCTTAGCTCAGCTCATATCAGTATCAACTCACACCCAGTCGCAGCAAATCTCATCTCACCACCCTCAACGAGGGGATCTCAGCTCACAAATTCAAGGCGCAGGACTCACCATCTTCAACATCAAACCCAGGTGGGTCGTTTCAATACTTTACAAGCCATTTGATGGCAACATTCTCACGTACATTCACTCACGGCTCACTCCTCGACGAGTGAGCTTCGAGCTCACCTACGTCTTGAAGTTTCGCATCAATCATCTCAACGCTCAGCTCAGCCTTCATCCGTCAACATCATTGACATTGAGTGCTCCGAAATTTACTCAACCTCGAATGGCCTCAAGATGGCCACTGATCAAGAGCCTCAAAGTGGAAGTAGGACTTTGCAAGTTCAGACCCACTGATTCACCAATCACGCGTCCCCACGTCGGTCGAGCTGCAAGGAGACTCAAGACGCCGCGTAATGGACGTCATCATCCATATTCAAATTCTATCCTGTTCACATCGTGTAAACGAAAGGACGTGTCGTTCGCGAATCAGTCTCAGTAACTTTAACGTGTGAATTTATTCACCAGTGCTTTGCAATTCAGCTCACCGTTCAACAGACAGGAATTCGATGTCAGTTCATTCATCTTCATTATCACAGGGTGCAACCTCAATTGATTGTGGACTGGCACCCAGCTATCATTCTTGGAGTGTTTCGTTCTTGGGCCAATGAAGGTGTTCCTCAATTGGATCCACGAAGAGCAACCTAATGATACATCACGCACAACTCACCCCTGAAGAACAGGAGTGTGAGGATCACCGTCGGTGCGATACACACTCGTCATTCTTCAGGAAGATACAACGAGATTATCTCTCTCAACTCATTCGAAGATGAAGGGACAACTCAGTCATCAGCTCCCGTGCCTGTATACAGGCATGCTCATCAACTTCAACGAAGACCAATGAGTATCGTATCAGCCATCATGAATTCAAGAAGGAATTCGAAGATCTCATCCACATGGTAAGATCACCATTCATTTCATCTAACATCAATAGCTGCTCAAATCTCGGCACCTATAATGCATGCTGGATGCATCGACGACGCATCTGGCAATGCTGAAACAGCTGACGAACTCATTGGTACAGCTCATCCGGTACAAAGACCTTTGCGACGCGGGCAGCGTCTCAACACACTTCTCAATGAATACTTCCACTCTTCAGGAGTGGACTCACAAATGGGAGACTCCCAATCATCTCGATCGACGACTGCCCGACAGAGCATTCAAGTTCAAAAGAACATCCTCACATCCTCACCCACAACTTCAATCTCTCGTCCTCAACTTCGATGTCAGCATTGAAGTTTACATCATCGATCAACGCTCTATCATAATCATCACCTTCAATTCACCTTCCAAGTCAACGACTCCCAATCATCAAGTCTCTATCATCCCAGAAGTAGCAATTCTGTGATCCATTTAGCATCTTATCACTGGTCACGATTCAAGCAAGGACGAGTGCAAGAGTCTACACCTAATCCATTGGGATGATCCACTGCCATCCCAATTCATTTCTCAATGGCTGAGCATCAGAGAAGACATCACAAGCTTGCAAGCGCTCATGCTCTAAGTGGCTCAACGCCCACAGCGACTCATCAGTGGAATTACTCTGCTTCTCCGATGTTCATCAACACGTCTAGACGACGGTAATTACATTACCGTGACCTCACCGTCCACAAATCACAAGTGTCGACACTCGATGCCTTTTAAAGGCATTCACTAGTGTGCTCCATGGCCAAGGCAGCACCGTGTACTCAACTCAACTCTACTGCAGTAATGTTGGCACGACGTGCCAGACACATTTAATCAACCCTCAGCTCACTCAACCCTCACTTCAATTTTGCTACTACCCAAGTGTGGACGGACCCTCAAGCTACATACACAAATGGATCACTTCTCGAACATCAAACAGGAAGGTTTACAATGGAACTGATTGATTGCACCTCACGAGGCTCAACCACATTACATCTTCAACATCAAAGGCTGTGGTGTGCTGGAACACCATGGTCTCCTCGACCCAGGAACCCAGGGTCTCCTCAACCAATTCAGCAGGACTCGTGATGTTGCACCAACTCCAACCATCAGCTCAAGCCGAATTTTCAACTCGGTCACACTACAATTGCATTTTGTAACCGAGTCTGGACGTATCATCAAACCAATCTCGGATCACGTCAACAAGAGGGATTCGCTAGCAGACCATGCAACGCTGGCTGCTTTCGACCTCACGCTCAGTCTTGTCAGCAGTACACTTCGCAGGAAGTGCACTTGTTCTCACTCGTGGCCAGATGTGCTCTCACGACTTACAACCGGGAGGTTCATAGCACGTGGACGCCACCTGGCAATCGCCTCTGGTATTGACAACTCAGAGGAGCTCAAGCAATCAGTGCAATCACCATCGCACTAAGCTAGTCCAGACTCTGCCTCACTTCAAATCCAACATTCAAGTATCACTTGACTTCACATACAAATTTGCAATCCTCATCCACACATTCACCTCAATTCAGTTTGTTTCAGATTTAGCTCAAGGTTGTCGAGGTTCCATTTCATGATCACTCTTCTCATCTATCAACGGTGATCACAAAAGGGCAACAAGTTGCCTAAGCAAGATGAATCACCATCTGCATACCAACGGAATGCAACGCTCACACTTCAAGCCCTCTCAACCTTCAGCAACTCTGTCATCAACCTATGACCTTCGTCAACGACCAAGGACATAGCATCCACTAGAGATGCAATCAACTCCACCTCATCGACACCATGGGTGAAATCACGTGGTGCCGTGCCTCACCTATCATGGCCGACGGTCACTTGCATTGCTTCCATTAACCATAACAAACTGCAAATTCTCTGCTCAGACTCAACCTTGCCATCGGCTCATGCCTTTCATCGATTGGCGGCAGTCAGCGAAGTCTAAGGAGCCATTCTGACTGGAGCCAGCCTGGACAAACGCTCACCTGGTTATGCAAGCAATACTCACAAAACTTTTCTCACCTCCCACGTCTGTTGGATCACGCTCAAAATGACCTCATGTACCAACTCAGCTATAACTCATCAGCATTGGACGAACACACTGGACCGTCTTGTGGCGAGCTCCAGTGAGAAGCCAACGCCATCGGTGTGTGGTGTGTGCTCAAGAGAGGGGGATCCGTGTTCATTTGATGAGCCAACTACCTCTCTCGAGAGCCACACCCGCACAGCATCCACCATGATGGACATCATCGGTCACAACGTGATCTGCTGATTGTCAGCACGTGACTCACCACTCACAACTACATCTGACTCGGTCACCTAGTCTGCACTCAGGATGGAGTAACACTTTGTCTTGTCATCGCATCCATGCATTGTGAATCAATTCAATGCTGAAGTGAGCTCACGTGCAATTCAACGCCGCTCACACTTCATGGTACCGTTCAACAACACTCCAGACGTGGTGAGGACGAGGCTCGTCGTCTATGCCTGAGACAGCTGTTAAGCTCACCATGCTAGCACTCTGAGCCAGAGCGCACATTAGTCAGCGAGAAGATGCATCGACTTGCTGCTCTCATCACTCAATAACATCTCCATGACAACAGCTGTCCAGCACAATTGACATCCTCAGTGATTCAAGATCAGCTCACTGACGCTCACCACCCACTTCATACTGAATGGGGTGGATCAGTTCAACCACCATCAACTGTGACATAATTAATCAAGCCAATCGCGAGGTTGGCGGATTGTTTGTTTCAGATTAACAATCAACATCTCCTTCAAGCTGTTGATGGGGGGAGCATGTTTGAGATTCACTCAGTTCTTCTCAACGCCACACTCACGCTCATGGCAGCACCTCGCGGCAGCATGATTGCAACGAAGATCAACGATCGATCCACCACTCAGAGACGCGGATCGAGCGCGATCCGCCAATCAGCGTGGATCGATCAGCCAATCAGCGCGCCTCTTCGACTTTCCAGCGGAAGCGACGCGGCGTGCGGACGGAAGTGCTGCCAAGAACACTCTCGTACGAAAAGTTCAGCGTAACGGACGCGACGCGTAGAATTTGCTGTTCTTGTTCGATTCTCAATTCTCAGTCTTTACTTGCGTAAACTACGTTTACATTGTACTCATCTCACTCTCTCACATCACTCTGTTCTCACTTACCCATACAATCAAATATTACCAGCGCGAGTATTTTCCCATGCGAGGGTTTGTACTTCGCATGTGGCAGTGCACGTGCAACCGTTACACCGATTCGCTCATCGTCGTGCATTACTATCATCTCACAAACCGCGAACTCTCTAGTGCATTCTCACCGACTCACGATCAGTGTATCTCAACAGTTTTATAATAAATTGACCACAATCTCATTTAAGTGCAGTGTCATAAGCCCTTCTCACCGTCGAATCCTAACCTCACTCACCAGCTCATACAACCGGTCTCATTCTTGAACAGACTCCTTTGACTCCTTTGACTCGTTCGACTCGTTCGACTCGTTCGACTCGTTCGACTCGTTCGACTCGTTCGACTCGTTCGACTCGTTCGACTCGTTCGACTCGTTCGACTCGTTCGACTCGTTCGACTCGTTCGACTCGTTCGACTCGTTCGACTCGTTCGACTCGTTCGACTCGTTCGACTCGTTCGACTCGTTCGACTCGTTCGACTCGTTCGACTCGTTCGACTCGTTCGACTCGTTCGACTCGTTCGACTCGTTCGACTCGTTCGACTCGTTCGACTCGTTCGACTCGTTCGACTCGTTCGACTCGTTCGACTCGTTCGACTCGTTCGACTCGTTCGACTCGTTCGACTCGTTCGACTCGTTCGACTCGTTCGACTCGTTCGACTCGTTCGACTCGTTCGACTCGTTCGACTCGTTCGACTCGTTCGACTCGTTCGACTCGTTCGACTCGTTCGACTCGTTCGACTCGTTCGACTCGTTCGACTCGTTCGACTCGTTCGACTCGTTCGACTCGTTCGACTCGTTCGACTCGTTCGACTCGTTCGACTCGTTCGACTCGTTCGACTCGTTCGACTCGTTCGACTCGTTCGACTCGTTCGACTCGTTCGACTCGTTCGACTCGTTCGACTCGTTCGACTCGTTCGACTCGTTCGACTCGTTCGACTCGTTCGACTCGTTCGACTCGTTCGACTCGTTCGACTCGTTCGACTCGTTCGACTCGTTCGACTCGTTCGACTCGTTCGACTCGTTCGACTCGTTCGACTCGTTCGACTCGTTCGACTCGTTCGACTCGTTCGACTCGTTCGACTCGTTCGACTCGTTCGACTCGTTCGACTCGTTCGACTCGTTCGACTCGTTCGACTCGTTCGACTCGTTCGACTCGTTCGACTCGTTCGACTCGTTCGACTCGTTCGACTCGTTCGACTCGTTCGACTCGTTCGACTCGTTCGACTCGTTCGACTCGTTCGACTCGTTCGACTCGTTCGACTCGTTCGACTCGTTCGACTCGTTCGACTCGTTCGACTCGTTCGACTCGTTCGACTCGTTCGACTCGTTCGACTCGTTCGACTCGTTCGACTCGTTCGACTCGTTCGACTCGTTCGACTCGTTCGACTCGTTCGACTCGTTCGACTCGTTCGACTCGTTCGACTCGTTCGACTCGTTCGACTCGTTCGACTCGTTCGACTCGTTCGACTCGTTCGACTCGTTCGACTCGTTCGACTCGTTCGACTCGTTCGACTCGTTCGACTCGTTCGACTCGTTCGACTCGTTCGACTCGTTCGACTCGTTCGACTCGTTCGACTCGTTCGACTCGTTCGACTCGTTCGACTCGTTCGACTCGTTCGACTCGTTCGACTCGTTCGACTCGTTCGACTCGTTCGACTCGTTCGACTCGTTCGACTCGTTCGACTCGTTCGACTCGTTCGACTCGTTCGACTCGTTCGACTCGTTCGACTCGTTCGACTCGTTCGACTCGTTCGACTCGTTCGACTCGTTCGACTCGTTCGACTCGTTCGACTCGTTCGACTCGTTCGACTCGTTCGACTCGTTCGACTCGTTCGACTCGTTCGACTCGTTCGACTCGTTCGACTCGTTCGACTCGTTCGACTCGTTCGACTCGTTCGACTCGTTCGACTCGTTCGACTCGTTCGACTCGTTCGACTCGTTCGACTCGTTCGACTCGTTCGACTCGTTCGACTCGTTCGACTCGTTCGACTCGTTCGACTCGTTCGACTCGTTCGACTCGTTCGACTCGTTCGACTCGTTCGACTCGTTCGACTCGTTCGACTCGTTCGACTCGTTCGACTCGTTCGACTCGTTCGACTCGTTCGACTCGTTCGACTCGTTCGACTCGTTCGACTCGTTCGACTCGTTCGACTCGTTCGACTCGTTCGACTCGTTCGACTCGTTCGACTCGTTCGACTCGTTCGACTCGTTCGACTCGTTCGACTCGTTCGACTCGTTCGACTCGTTCGACTCGTTCGACTCGTTCGACTCGTTCGACTCGTTCGACTCGTTCGACTCGTTCGACTCGTTCGACTCGTTCGACTCGTTCGACTCGTTCGACTCGTTCGACTCGTTCGACTCGTTCGACTCGTTCGACTCGTTCGACTCGTTCGACTCGTTCGACTCGTTCGACTCGTTCGACTCGTTCGACTCGTTCGACTCGTTCGACTCGTTCGACTCGTTCGACTCGTTCGACTCGTTCGACTCGTTCGACTCGTTCGACTCGTTCGACTCGTTCGACTCGTTCGACTCGTTCGACTCGTTCGACTCGTTCGACTCGTTCGACTCGTTCGACTCGTTCGACTCGTTCGACTCGTTCGACTCGATCGACTCGTTCGACTCGTTCGACTCGTTCGACTCGTTCGACTCGATCGACTCGTTCGACTCGTTCGACTCGTTCGACTCGTTCGACTCGTTCGACTCGTTCGACTCGTTCGACTCGTTCGACTCGTTTGACTCCATTGTCCTGTTCGACCCGTTTGACCCGTTTGACTCGATTGACTCGTTTGACTCGTTTGACTCGTTTGACTCGTTTGACTCGTTTGACTCGTTTGACTCGTATGACTCGTTTGACTCCTTTGACTCGTTTGACACGTTTGACTCGATTGACTCGTTTGACTCGTTTGACTCGTTTGACTCGTTTGACTCGTTTGACTCGTTTGACTCGTTTGACTCGTTTGACTCGTTTGACTCGTTTGACTCGTTTGACTCGTTTGACTCGTTTGACTCGTTTGACTCGTTTGACTCGTTTGACACGTTTGACTCGTTTGACTCGTTTGACTCGTTTGACTCGTTCGACTCGTTTGACTCGTTTGACTCGTTTGACTCGTTTGACTCGTTTGACTCGTTTGACTCGATTGACTCGTTTGACTCGTTTGACTCGTTTGACTCGTTTGACTCGATTGTCCTGTTCGACCCGTTTGACCCGTTTGACACGTTTGACACGTTTGACTCGTTTGAGTCGTTTGACTCGAATGACTCGATTGACTCGTTTGACTCGTTTGACTCGTTTGACTCGTTTGACTCGTTTGACTCGTTTGACTCGTTTGACTCGTTTGACTCGTTTGACTCGTTTGACTCGTTTGACTCGTTTGACTCGTTTGACTCGTTTGACTCGTTTGACTCGTTTGACTCGTTTGACTCGATTGTCCTGTTCGACCCGTTTGACCCGTTTGACACGTTTGACACGTTTGACTCGTTTGACTCGTTTGACTCGTTTGACTCGATTGACTCGTTTGACTCGTTTGACTCGTTTGACTCGTTTGACTGGTTTGACTGGTTTGACTCGTTTGACACGTTTCACTCGTTTGACTCATTTGACTCGTTTGGCTCGTTCAACGCGCTTGACTCGATTGTCCTGTTCGACCCGTTTGACTCGTTTTACGTCCCTACTTCCTTATTTAAGTGCGATTTCTAGGGAATTTATATTTTCTATCCGCTTTTGAACTAATCCTGGGAATTAACGCTCTGGGATAGTTGAGAATGATTGTTACGCGTATTATTGAACATACTTACTTTTTATAATTCGATGAGTCGCCAGGGGATGGGAGCGTTCGGAATGCCGTTAATTTCTAGAGCTGCGTTGGATTTCTGTTGGGCCCAATCGCCGCAGTAGATCGTGATTCCCTTAACCCTTGGCTTGATGTTTTTTATTACGGGAGTTGGGGTGACTCCCAACAAGGATCCTATTGCTGGGGCGCACTTATGATTATAGTTTATTCTTCGTAGTTGTACCTTTCGCCCGGCACGATTGCTTTTAGGCATCTGGGAATTAATTAAATCTTTTAGTTTTGTTCAAATGGAACTCGGTTTACGCTTACACTCCAGAGGACACTGGTGGGCAGCTGTCTGCGCGCCAGTGATTCTAAAGAAATCAGCTCAAACCATAGTCGTTAATTATTCATTTTTTTTATGAATTGATGGATCGATTAGTATTAAATTGACCGCGTATACAGATTGATCTCTAGTATCTAGTGACATAGTGGGCAGCTGACTGCTCGCCAATGACACTTTCAACAGAGGAGAATCTGGATTTCTTTATTCTCATTTCTACGGTAACTCAAAAAACACTCCGAATGCCCAAAAGCTTAGGAAGGCTAGTAAAACACTTGGAACGCGTTAAATATGATTTTATCACTTTTATTAATAATAAAAACTTCACTTACAACTTTTACACTTTGAAAAATAAAACGTGGACACTGAAGCGAATGTTTTAGATGATTCCGGTAATTATTATGGTAATGAGCTCCGCGGGTGGTCAGTCCCTTTTTATAGGGCAATTGGTCACTCCTACTCTAGGATTTGTCACATGACAAATCATAGGTGGGAGAGCCCACCCCACAGCCTCCACCTGGGATCTTCCAGGGAGAATCTTCCCATCGCGCTATCTGAGAATCTGTTTACGATTTAGTCACGTTCCTCCGTGGCCTTTTATGTGTCTTTCCTCGCGACTAATATGTATTATTTTTAGATTCCCAGCGGCGACGATAGCAAGATTCTTTATACATATTTAGATTTATATGTTTATTATATTTTCTGTACGGTTGATTCCGTGCGGCTTACGTACTAGGGTCTGAAGTTAAATACATGATATGGGTATCGGTGATCGAGTATCGGGAAATAAATGGGAGGGCAATCTTCTGGCGAGGACCAGGGGCACAGCTCTGCGAAGGTGGTGTCGACTCCGCTGGTTGATAAGGCCCTCCGTCCCATGCTGAACGTCAGCTGGTGTTGACTGGGCCTCTTTCGTGTGCGTGCGGTCAACGAGCTGGTTTACTGCTGACTGTCCGCTACCTCCTTGATGCTGGCTGTCCTGTTCGCTGTTGCCGTTCGAATATCCCTTGCTCGATCTCTTCTTATTGTAACTTATTATGATAATGCCTTATCGGCAATTTGTTGCACAATATTTAGTATGATGTTTTCATACGAGGTTGTTATACTACCTCAGAGTACGGAATAGTAAATAAAATGAATTAAAGGTTAAATAATATTTGATTCTACGTCGCGGGACGTGACACCTCCCCCTTTAGAAAGCAAATTTCCAGAAGAAATTTGTTTTAATTCTTGGATGGCTTCTTTGAATTCTCTTGCCGCTGGAGTCGGTTGTCGTCCCTCGTCAGTTGTTGCTGGTTGATTTGCATTCTGCGATGATGGTTGTTTTTTCTTGGCCAAATATAATATTAAAGTTGTTATGGAGGTCCAAATTGCTCCTAACAAGTGTAATCCGCATCCGTAGACTGCATGTATTTGATATCCGTGTATAATGGTATCAAATATTGTTTTTATTATTTTAATGATAATAAAAACTCCAAGGAGTCCTGCGGTGACTGTTCCAAATTTAAGGAATCCGTTCCAGAATTTGGCTGCTGCATTCTCGGCTAATGTGGTGATCGTTTCTTCGTCCATAATTCCCATTATTGAAATTGATCCTGCGGGAATATTTTTCCCGGATACTCCTCTGGCGAGTGTGTTTAATACGGCTGCCTTTTCAGCAGGGAACATAATGTGGTCCCTTAAATTTTCCAGTTCCTTCTGTGTATATATCCCGCTGGTTGCGAGATCCGAAGGAGATGTGTAGTGCCAACTGAGTTTTGTTTTTGGATGTAATAATTGAGGTGGACGGACTTCAATCGGATGTGGTGAAATTCTGTGCCATGCTTGGTCGATTTCATACATGACTGGTAGAATGGGACTACATTCTCTATGTGTCCCTTGAGTGGTTAAAATATGTGTCTTCGGTGTTAAGAACATTGAATTATTTTTTAACCATACAGGCAATTCTATATAGCATTCATCTGTTTGGCGTATTTTAACTTGAACAGAAATGCATTTTATAATGTGAATCACTTCGCCAGCTACTAGTGCCATATGTCCCGGTGTTTTCGTGACTATATTAGCAAATTCGTCTGGTTTCAGCATAGCAATTATCAGAGCATTGCTTAATATTTGTTGTTCCAATAAGCATTTTTGTAAAATGATGTCTCTGTATAGGGTTTTCAATTCAGTTCTTATATGTTTCTCCACGTAGACAAATTTGGAATTCACGTACGTGAAAATATCTAAATTTTCTACTGGGATTTTGTGTAAAGATGCAAAAATTCTTTCCTTCGTTGTTTCCAAGATAAATAATTTTGGATGTTCCGTTTGTATGAGCGTATAACCACATAGATGTTGCTCTCCTATTGGAGTTAAAGCGAACGTAATATCTTGTGTAGTCAATGCATATACGGAAGGTGATTTTTCTTCGGCTTGGCTGGTATCGGTAATTTTGGATGCCAGCCCTTCGTAGAGTACATCATAGCGATCGAATTTGCAAGTCGATGGTGGAAAGGAGTGCCAGAACGTGTGTCCGTCCTCGTTGTCCACGCAAAATCCGTTTTGAAAATAGCATATAGTTCCAGATTTCAATATGATTTTGTTGTGCTCCAGTCGTACTGGTACTAGAGCAGTTTTGAGTGTTATTTTCGCCATTGCTTGTACTACTACCTTTTCCCATGATCCATAAGGGTCGGAAAATTGTGCTCCGGTACATTTTCCATCTGCGGTGAGTGATCCAGCCATGGTGAATGTCCGGGTTGATGTTTGGTTCATTTTGAGTCCTACCAAATAGACGTTGTTACCAATGACGGTGGATCCGTATCCATGCATATCTCGGCATTGACGTTCGGTTAAATCTTCGAGGTATTCATTTAATCCGTTGTGTACTGCGGAAATGTGTGAATGCATTCCGCAATAATAAATGGTTCTTGAAATTATCAGCTTGCATTGGATGACTTCCACGTAGTTGAAGTCCGAGAGTTGCAGAAGTTGAATGTAGATTTCCTTTGTAGTTGTGGAGATTGGGTTGATTTCGCAATCTCCTACTGAATTTAATGAGACGGTTGTCACGTTTAAATGTTGCCCATTGCAATCGTATCCAATGAGGGCCCAAACGAGATTTACGTTGATTAGAATTATCCATGGCAAAATCATGGTAATTCCCCTTTTAACAAAAAAAATAAATAAAACTTGTTTTGATCTATCGTTATTTTAATAACGATTCATAATATTCCCTTTAGTATTTCGTACTCTAAGTATTTGATCGTTTAATTACTTTGTATATGATTTTGTTTTAATTACTAATTAACCTGGATTAGACCTAATATATGCAAGTTTAAGTTTATTTATATGTACTGTACGGGTTGTCCCATCAGATAATATTTTGACATTCTGATTTGGTAACAATTCAAGTACTTTATACGGTCCTGAGTACTGATCTGCGAACTTTGTCCTCCGAGGTTCTTTCATGAGATATACTAAGTCTCCTGCTTTAAAATTTTGCGGATTAATTTTCCGATCATAATACTGTTTAGATTTGGCTTTTGCCTTTATCAAATTTTCTCGGGCTTGAGTTTGCAGATTAGTTATTTTGCGAAATAAATCTCTAAGATATTCGGCATATGTGGGTTCCAAATCTTCACCAATAGGTTTTTCGCTCGAAGGTTCTCGTGCAATGCATCCGAAAACTAATTCATGCGGTGAAAATTTAGTACCCTCGTGTACTGCGGTATTATATGAAAACATTGCTAAATCTATCCAATCGTCCCAATTTTCGTCGTTCGTCGTATATTGTTTTAAATATTCGGTTAATACGTGATGCGATCTTTCTATCGAACCGTTACTCTGTGGATGATAGGCTGTAGTAACATAACGCTTAATTTTGAATCGTTTAGCGACGATTTTTATCAAGTTTGAAGTAAAATTTGTTCCTTGATCGGTTAAAATAGCTTTAGGTGATCCGAATCGGCAAATAAACCGTTTTATAAATACATCCGCTATATCGGCAGAGGTGGTTCGAGCTAAAGGTATTGCTATTGAATATTTTGTTAACAAATCTTGTATTGTTAATATGTGTGTTCTTCCTTTTCTAGTTTTTGGTAATGGTCCAACAATGTCCATACTGATTTTGTCGAACGCTTTGCCTGGAGTGTCTGTCAAGACCATTGGTTGTTTTGTTTTTATTCTCGTCAATTTCCTCATTTGACAGTCTTGACATTCTCTAATGAATTTTTGAATTTCCTTTTTCATATTCTCCCAATAATAATTTTGACGTATTCTGTGGTAGGTTTTTGTAACTCCCTTGTGTCCTCCACTGGACGACGTATGTTTTTCTTTTATTATGTGTTCCCTCAGATTTTCGGGTGGTGTTACTACATCACCCGTACAAATTGTAATTGTTATTGGTAGTTCTTTGAAGACGTCTTTTAGTCTGTTTATAATATATTTCCATGGTACGTCCTCTATATTATGAGTTCTACTTATGGAAAATGATTGTAGGTTAAATTCCGTAACTGTGTCCCATAAAGACACTAGACTATTTAAAATGTTATCAGGTTGTATAGGAGTTCTTGAATCCTTTTTGATTGGTAGACTTATTATATATTTCGTTCCATCTGGTACTGACCGTGCCCTTTCTAGGGTAAGTTCTACATGATTTGGTAGCAAATTTTCTGTTTCTAATTCTTTGGCACCTCTATCAATTGGATTGCCATCCAATCCAATGAAAATGACTCTATTATCTTTTATTTTTGCCAAAGAATCTCTAGATTCTCTTATCACTAATTGGTTTTGATGAGGGATTGTATCCTCGCTTCTACTTGTCGTTGTTCTAGGTGATAATTGAGGTGGTGATGGAGGTGTATCTATTGTTTCTATTGATTCTTCTTCTTGTGGTGTTTCCGTGGTTTCAATTGATTCTTCTTCTAGTGACGTTTCTGTAATCTCTATTGGCTCCTCTACAGGTTTCCTTTTTAATGAAGGACCAGCTATTGGTGAATCACTTGATAGAGTTCTTTTCCGTTTTTGTTCCAAACTTCGAGATGTTTCTGATAATAATGTATTTAATTCCATATCTTCATCTTCTGATTCTTCTTGTATTGGTATTCGTTTACGTCTTCTTTTTGGGAATTCTAAATGTTTGAGTTCCCTATTTGGAAAAGCCAAATGTCTACTTCTCGTCATTGGTCCTTTAAAGTCTTCCGGTAAAATTAACGGTAAGTTTTTCTTTTGAGGTGGTTCGCCTTCTGGAGGATCCTCCTCCTCCCTTGCTCTTATTGGTAGGCATACTTCTGGTGGGTTTCGAGACAACGCATCAGCGTTGAGGTTACTTTTTCCTTTTTTATAGTTTATTTCGAATTCGTAATCAGATAGTTTAAGTTTCCATTTCCAAATTCGAGAATTTGGATCTTTTATTGAATTCATCCATACCAGAGGTTTGTGGTCTGTTTCTATTTTAAATTTACGACCATATAAATAAGGTCGAAAATGTGTTACGCAGTAAATAATTGCTAAACATTCCTTTTCAATCGTGGAATATTTTTGTTCTGCTGAATTTAATAAGCGGGACGCATAAGCAATAGGAAGATCGTCGCCGGTAAAATCCTGACTAAGCACTCCTCCTATGGCGTAACCTGAAGCGTCCGTCGTTACCTTGAACGGCTGTGAAAAATCTGGATATTGAAGTATTGGTTTGGATATTAGAGCCTTCTTTAATATTTGGAATGCTTCCTCTTCTTCTTTGCCCCAAATAAATTTCGTTGTCTTTTTCAATAAGTTAGTTAGTGGTTTCGATTTTCTTGAGAATTCCGGTATAAATCGTCTATAGTATCCGATTAATCCCAAAAATTGTTTAATGTTCTTTGGTGTTTTGGGTTTAGGAAAATTCTCTGCTGCTTCAATCTTCTTCGGATCTGGTTTTACTCCGTGTTCGTCAATTATGTGTCCTAAGTACATCACTTCACGTCGTAAGAATTCACATTTATCCGGTTGAAGCATTAATTTTGCATCTCGTAGTCTTTTCATTAATCTTGTAAATTTTATTTCGTGTTCACGAAGAGATCTGGAATATATTACAATGTCATCCAGATAAACAAAAAGTTCGGTTCCTTGAAGTCCCGATAGAACATTATTCATGAGGCGTTGAAATGTTGCAGGTGCATTTTTCAAACCAAAGGGCATTCTTGTAAACTGATAATGTCCATATGGTGTAGAAAATGCTGTCTTGTGTGCGTCTTCTGGTGCCATCTTAATCTGATGAAACCCTGATGCTAAGTCGAATGTAGAGAAATATTTTGCACTCCCTAATTGATCTAATATCTCAGTAATATTTGGTAGGGGATACGCATCGCCTATCGTCTTTTCATTTAATTTTCGATAATCGATTACTAATCTCCATCGTTTTTTACCTTTTGAATCTGGTTTTTTAGGAACGATCCATAATGGAGAATTATATGGAGATGTGGATGATTCTACCACACCAGTTTCCAATAGTTCTTTTATTTGTTGATTTATTTCGTCTTTATGAATTGGTGGATATCGATACTGCCGAGTATTTATCGGTATATCATCCGTAGTATGAATTCTATGTTGTATACTATCTGTTCCTTCCAAAGTTTCTCCTGTTAAATGATATCGATCTTCATTTTCCTTTATTAGTTGCATCACATTTTCTTTTTCTTCCTCGTTTAAGTGATCTAATCGCAGTAGTTTCAAGATTTCCTCAAATCGATTTTCCTTCGATATCTTGGGGGACCGAAGTTTGGTTTATTTTGGGGTACCGACGGGTACCCTCTCTGATCGCGGGACACGGGTTGTTGACGGTTATACGAACTTGTCTTCATTCTTTCGTCTTCAATTTTGACTTCTTTATCTATTTTAACGGCTAGAGCATAGATCTCATCCAGCTCTAGTTCTTGACTCTCCTGTCTCAAGCGTAAAGAAATTTCTCGAGGTAATCCTTTAATAAAAGCTTCCTGTGTGTCCGTATTAATGTTTTCTTGAATTGTAGCGGATATTTCCTCATGATCTCGTTTTTCTCCGTCCATTATAGCTAAACGCAAATCTTGAACGCGAGTTATATAATCGAGAATATTTTCTCCTGGTTTTTTAAACGTATTCCCCAATTCGCCTTTATACTGATTAACATTTTTACACGGCGCGAAGTACTGTTTCAATTTATTTCCGAATTCGTCTAAAGTAGTTAGATCGGAGTCGCCTATCGCAATTAAAGCATGTCCGCGTAATTTGTTCATTAGTAATTTTGTTAATTGCATTTCTTGCTGAGGGGCTAACATTGATTTTGCCCGTTCACATGCTTTTAAAAATTGAAAAACAGATGGTCGATAGCCATCAAATAAAGGAACTGCTTCTAACGCGAGTTTAATTGGAATTTTTCCGTCCGTCGGATCCTGTTTAGGTTTAGAGTCGCTAATTTCCAATTCACGCGATACTGGACGTTTTTCGACCGGATGTGGGGTAATTATTTCAGATTTGATACTGTGAATGTCTTCGGTGCCTTTTTTCTCTAGTCTTTTCACTCTTGCTGTTATTGTTTCTAAATGCTCGAATTTTTCATCCCACAATGTTAATATTGTGAGGAGTTGAGATAAAGTTTCGGCAGGGGATAAATCACTCCTAGCTTCTAAAGCTGACTTTGCTTGTCGAATTATTTCTGTTTGCCTTCGCAATTCCTCCTCGTCGTCGTTTTCACCGTGGTCCGACATGATTCTTGATTTTACTGATTTTACTTCTCAACTATTGCGGATTATCCCACCGCTGCCACCATTTTTATTAGCTATTTTTATTGTTACGTCCCTACTTCCTTATTTAAGTGCGATTTCTAGGGAATTTATATGTTCTATCCGCTTTTGAACTAATCCTGGGACTTAACGCTCTGGGATAGTTGAGAATGATTGTTACGCGTATTATTGAACATACTTACTTTTTATAATTCGATGAGTCGCCAGGGGATGGGAGCGTTGGGAATGCCGTTAATTTCTAGAGCTGCGTTGGATTTCTGTTGGGCCCAATCGCCGCAGTAGATCGTGATTCCCTTAACCCTTGGCTTGATGTTTTTTATTACGGGAGTTGGGGTGACTCCCAACAAGGATCCTATTGCTGGGGCGCACTTATGATTATAGTTTATTCTTCGTAGTTGTACCTTTCGCCCGGCACGATTGCTTTTAGGCATCTGGGAATTAATTAAATCTTTTAGTTTTGTTCAAATGGAACTCGGTTTACGCTTACACTCCAGAGGACGCTGGTGGGCAGCTGTCTGCGCGCCAGTGATTCTAAAGAAATCAGCTCAAACCATAGTTCGTTAATTATTCATTTTTTTTATGAATTGATGGATCGATTAGTATTAAATTGACCGCGTATACAGATTGATCTCTAGTATCTAGTGACATAGTGGGCAGCTGACTGCTCGCCAATGACACTTTCAACAGAGGAGAATCTGGATTTCTTTATTCTCATTTCTACGGTAACTCAAAAACACTCCGAATGCCCAAAAGCTTAGGAAGACCTAGTAAAACACTTGGAACGCGTTAAATATGATTTTATCACTTTTATTAATAATAAAAACTTCACTTACAACTTTTACACTTTGAAAAATAAAACGTGGACACTGAAGCGAATGTTTTAGATGATTCCGGTAATTATTATGGTAATGAGCTCCGCGGGTGGTCAGTCCCTTTTTATAGGGCAATTGGTCACTCCTACTCTAGGATTTGTCACATGACAAATCATAGGTGGGAGAGCCCACCCCACAGCCTCCACCTGGGATCTTCCAGGGAGAATCTTCCCATCGCGCTATCTGAGAATCTGTTTACGATTTAGTCACGTTCCTCCGTGGCCTTTTATGTGTCTTTCCTCGCGACTAATATGTATTATTTTTAGATTCCCAGCGGCGACGATAGCAAGATTCTTTATACATATTTAGATTTATATGTTTATTATATTTTCTGTACGGTTGATTCCGTGCGGCTTACGTACTAGGGTCTGAAGTTAAATACATGATATGTGTATCGGTGATCGAGTATCGGGAAATAAATGGGAGGGCAATCTTCTGGCGAGGACCAGGGGCACAGCTCTGCGAAGGTGGTGTCGACTCCGCTGGTTGATAAGGCCCTCCGTCCCATGCTGAACGTCAGCTGGTGTTGACTGGGCCTCTTTCGTGTGCGTGCGGTCAACGAGCTGGTGTACTGCTGACTGTCCGCTACCTCCTTGATGCTGGCTGTCCTGTTCGCTGTTGCCGTTCGAATATCCCTTGCTCGATCTCTTCTTATTGTAACTTATTATGATAATGCCTTATCGGCAATTTGTTGCACAATATTTAGTATGATGTTTTCATACGAGGTTGTTATACTACCTCAGAGTACGGAATAGTAAATAAAATGAATTAAAGGTTAAATAATATTTGATTCTACGTCGCGGGACGTGACACTCGTTCGACTCGTTCGACTCGTTCGACTCGTTCGACTCGTTCGACTCGTTCGACTCGTTCGACTCGTTCGACTCGTTCGACTCGTTCGACTCGTTCGACTCGTTCGACTCGTTCGACTCGTTCGACTCGTTCGACTCGTTCGACTCGTTCGACTCGTTCGACTCGTTCGACTCGTTCGACTCGTTCGACTCGTTCGACTCGTTCGACTCGTTCGACTCGTTCGACTCGTTCGACTCGTTCGACTCGTTCGACTCGTTCGACTCGTTCGACTCGTTCGACTCGTTCGACTCGTTCGACTCGTTCGACTCGTTCGACTCGTTCGACTCGTTCGACTCGTTCGACTCGTTCGACTCGTTCGACTCGTTCGACTCGTTCGACTCGTTCGACTCGTTCGACTCGTTCGACTCGTTCGACTCGTTCGACTCGTTCGACTCGTTCGACTCGTTCGACTCGTTCGACTCGTTCGACTCGTTCGACTCGTTCGACTCGTTCGACTCGTTCGACTCGTTCGACTCGTTCGACTCGTTCGACTCGTTCGACTCGTTCGACTCGTTCGACTCGTTCGACTCGTTCGACTCGTTCGACTCGTATGACTCGTTCGACTCGTTTGACTCGTTTGACTCGTTTGACTCGTTTGACTCGTTTGGCTCATTCAACTCGCATGACTCGATTGTCCTGTTCGACCCGTTCGACCCGTTTGACTCGTTTGACTCGTTTGACTCGTTTGACTCGTTTGACTCGTTTGACTCGATTGACTCGTTTGACTCGTTTGACTCGATTGTCCTGTTCGACCCGTTTGACCCGTTTGACTCGTTTGGCTCGTTTGGCTCGTTCAACTCGCTTGACTCGATTGTCCTGTTCGACCCGTTTGACTCGTTTGACTCGTTTGACTCGTTTGACTCGTTTGACTCGTTCGACCCGTTTGACCCGTTTGACACGTTTGACTCGTTTGACTCGTTTGACTCGTTTGAGTCGATTGACTCGTTTGACTCGATTGACTCGTTCGACTCGTTGGACTCGTTTGACTCGTTTGACTCGATTGACTCGTTCGACCCGTTTGACCCGTTTGACACGTTTGACTCGTTTGACTCGTTTGACTCGTTTGACTCGTTTGACTCGTTTGACTCGTTTGACTCGTTTGACTCGTTTGACTCGTTTGACTCGTTTGACCCGTTTGACTCGTTTGACCCGTTTGACTCGATTGACTCGTTTGACTCGTTTGACGCGTTCGAATCGTATGACTCGTTCGACTCGTTTGACTCGTTTGACTCGTTTGACTCGTTTGACTCGTTTGACTCGTTTGACTCGTTTGACTCGTTTGACTCGTTTGACTCGTTTGACTCGTTTGACTCGTTTGACTCGTTTGACTCGTTTGACTCGTTTGACTCGTTTGACTCGTTTGACTCGTTTGACTCGTTTGACTCGTTTGACTCGTTTGACTCGTTTGACTCGTTTGACTCGTTTGACTCGTTTGACTCGTTTGACTCGATTGTCCTGTTCGACATGTTCGTCCCGTTTGACACGTTTGACTCGTTTTACTCGTTTGACTCGTTTGACTCGTTTGACTCGTTTGACTCGTTTGACTCGTTTGACTCGATTGACTCGTTTGACTCGATTGACTCGTTTGACTCGTTTGACTCGTTTGACCCGTTTGACTCGTTTGACTCGTTTGACTCGTTTGGCTCATTCAAATCGCATGACTCGATTGTCCTGTTCGACCCGTTTGACTCGATGGACTCGTTTGACTCGTTTGACTCGTTTGACTCAATTGACTCGTTTGACCCGTTTGACTCGTTTGACTCGTTTGACTCGATTGACCTGTTCGACCCGTTTGACCCGTTTGACACGTTTGACTCGTTTGACACGTTTGACTCGTTTGACTCGTTTGACTCGTTTGACTCGTTTGACTCGTTTGACTCGTTTGACTCGTATGACTCGTTTGACTCGTTTGACTCGTTTGACTCGTTTGACTCGTTTGACTCGTTTGACTCGTTTGACTCGTTTGACTCGTTTGACTCGTTTGACTCGTTTGACTCGTTTGACTCGTTTGACTCGTTTGACTCGTTTGACTCGTTTGACTCGTTTGACTCGTTTGACTCGTTTGACTCGTTTGACTCGTTTGACTCGTTTGACTCGTTTGACTCGTTTGACTCGTTTGACTCGTTTGACTCGTTTGACTCGATTGTCCTGTTCGACCCGTTTGACCCGTTTGACACGTTTGACTCGTTTGACACGTTTGACACGTTTGACTCGTTTGACTCGTTTGACTCGTTTGACTCGTTTGACTCGATTGTCCTGTTCGACCCGTTTGACCCGTTTGACACGTTTGACTCGTTTGACACGTTTGACACGTTTGACTCGTTTGACTCGTTTGACTCGTTTGACTCGTTTGACTCGTTTGACTCGTTTGACTCGTTTGACTCGTTTGACTCGTTTGACTCGTTTGACTCGTTTGACTCGTTTGACTCGTTTGACTCGTTTGACTCGTTTGACTCGTTTGACTCGTTTGACTCGTTTGACTCGTTTGACTCGTTTGACTCGTTTGACTCGTTTGACTCGTTTGACTCGTTTGACTCGTTTGACTCGTTTGACTCGTTTGACTCGTTTGACTCGTTTGACTCGATTGTCCTGTTCGACCCGTTTGACACGTTTGACTCGTTTGACACGTTTGACACGTTTGACTCGTTTGACTCGTTTGACTCGATTGTCCTGTTCGACCCGTTTGACCCGTTTGACACGTTTGACTCGTTTGACACGTTTGACACGTTTGACTCGTTTGACACGTTTGACTCGTTTGACTCGTTTGACTCGTTTGACTCGTTTGACTCGTTTGACTCGTTTGACTCGTTTGACTCGTTTGACTCGTTTGACTCGTTTGACTCGTTCGACTCGTTCGACTCGTTCGACTCGTTCGACTCGTTCGACTCGTTCGACTCGTTCGACTCGTTCGACTCGTTCGACTCGTTCGACTCGTTCGACTCGTTCGACTCGTTCGACTCGTTCGACTCGTTCGACTCGTTCGACTCGTTCGACTCGTTCGACTCGTTCGACTCGTTCGACTCGTTCGACTCGTTCGACTCGTTCGACTCGTTCGACTCGTTCGACTCGTTCGACTCGTTCGACTCGTTCGACTCGTTCGACTCGTTCGACTCGTTCGACTCGTTCGACTCGTTCGACTCGTTCGACTCGTTCGACTCGTTCGACTCGTTCGACTCGTTCGACTCGAGTAGTAAGGCAAAGCGGGTTCTAGACCAGGTCCTGTGAGGGGAGCGTGGGGCGGTGAAGGAACTCAGGCGCGCGGGGGAGCGCGGCGGAGGGAAACATTGGCGCGGGGCCTGCGGGGAGAGGAAGATCGGTTGCGCGCGCACGAGCCGCGGAGTGGGGGAAGCCGCGATGATGGAGGGGATCAGTCCGGGCCGAGCTGCCGCGGAGACCTCTCCAGATCGGACCCACTGCTGGAAATTTCCGCGGAGGGAGAGGCCCACCCCCAAAGTCTTTTTCAGACCTTGGCCCACCCCCGAAATATTTTTAGACCTAGCCGAGGGAGGGAATGACCCCCAAATATTTTTTTCAAACCATTATGAAGCTGAAATTGTTTAATACTTTATCGGATGATGTCGGACAATGTCGGGAAAGATCGGCGTTTTTACACACCACGTATTTGGAGGAAAAGAGACAGAGCATTATTTTAAAGCTAAAATTCTAGGGAGGGAAAGAGAGAGCAATACTTAGTTATTTTAAAGCTAAATTCGGAGGAGGGAAAGAGAGAGCATTAAGATTTAACATGCAACATATCGCACGATCATGCATAATTTGGCCCCTCCGAGACAGCTGCGTGAAAGAGTATCATTTTCACGGTGTGAAGAATTAACAATATTTCACACATCGCAGCGTATCGCGCGATCATGCATAATTTGGTCACTCCGAGACAACTGCATGAAAGAGTATCATTTTCACAGTGCGAAGAATTAACCATATTTCGCACATCGACGTTTTTTCCTCCAACGCAGAGAATTAATAATAACTTTTTGAATCATCGATCTAACAAACCAATATGTAACAAACATACATTCTACAGCTAACCATATTTCACACATCGCAGCGTATCGCGATCATGCATAATTTGGCCCCTCCGAGACAACTGCGTGAAAGAGTATCATTTTTCACGGTGCGAAGAATTAACCATATTTCACATCGCAGCGTATCGCGCGATCATGCATAATTTGGCCACTCCGAGACAACTGCATGAAAGAGTATAATTTTCACGGTGCGAAGAATGTATGAACGAAATATAATAATTTTTTCAAACGTTGAATCTTAGACATATGGGGTGAGGAGAAAAGGAGGAAAAAAGACGATCAAATAAATGGAGAAATAATATATGTTGTGAAAATATATATTGTTACATAGTAAATACTATTTCAAAGTCTTATATGCATCACGAACGATTAATCCTAAACCTAATGCTAATAGTTCACAATCAATCAACGAGTTCGGCTCGTAGCAATCGCTTTCAGTTATGATTTTCTCATAGTCCTCCGTCGCTGTCGCAGCAGCACGTATAATATCGACAAAGGAGGCATACTTATTAGTTACAGAGTATAAAATTTCTGACAAACTTGAGAACATATAGTCAATACACTGAGCATATTTACACATTTGAATTATTGTAGGTTCAGACATGTATATGACTGAACTATTATCTGATATTTTAGCAATTTGTTCACTGTTTATTCGCATGAAATCGATACGCAAATGATCGATCATGATAGGATCTTGATACGATAATGGGGCAACAAGGCGGAAACGTCGAAGTATCTGTGACTCTTGATGAAGTAGAAGCTTCCACGTTGACATGGAGAAGCAAACCTCATGACATTTATTATCGGCTATTGCGATCTCAATGCGACACGAATCCTGTCCAATGCAAATGCCGATTATGAGATGTTTGTAGGCTGTAGCAGTCAGTGGATAATCACGCCCCATGATTCGTATGGTAGGTTTTTTCGATACTGCATTGCTGTAAAAACCACATATCCAGAGGTAATGATTCTGTTGGTTCCATATAAATCGAAAAATATGTAGAGGAGTACTATATATGTACCTTATATGCCGGTTTCGAAAATCCGTATTGTTCCACTGATTAGTCTGGTTTCCGTACATGTTGGAAGTACCATTCAAATGTCGGTTATACATTTTGAATAATGATAGAGTCTACTGAACGAGTGCGATCACTAATTGTGCGGACACGAACTCTACTGAACGGGCGCGGTTACTAATTGTGTGAACACGGACGTATGCAATGCAATTCCTCTCGGCTCCGCTTTTATAGCAGTTCATAGGTATAAATGTGCAGAAGTATGCTTTTTCTTTTTTGGGTGGGGAGGTGATAATAATGATAGAGATGTACAGCACCATCCCCACCATCTACCCTTCTCTTATTCCTCATATGTATCTGCTGTACACGTATTCAGATATTCTATTAAACTGGCTAATGAATTTCTGATGCAGCGCCATAGTCGACCAATCACACATTTATACAGGGTGTCCCAAAAATGTCGGAGTTCCTTGAAAGGGGTGACTCAGGGGGTGATTTGAAACAACTTTTTCCTTAGCGAAAATATTGTCCGAAGTTTCGTTTAGGAGATATTAACAAAAACCCCCGACCAATCAGAGCGCGCGCCTTCCGCCCGAGCTCCCGCGGTAGCGTTGGCTACGCGGTAGGCGGCTGCGCTTGTACTACGAACGTACGAACAAGCAAGTCGGCATGCATCGAAGTAAACCGCGTTACACAGACTTTTTTTTAAACAGAATCTTAAATAATAATTGTTTGAGGTGAGAGGACAAGAAATAGATCAATTTCATTTTCAAATAAGGCATAAACTAAATGGTAATGTAACAGAAAATGTACGACAAGTGATCGTAATTCGTTATTGAGGTAAAAATCCGTAGATTAATAACGGCCAACATAACTAAAGTTAAAAAATAATATCAGGTGTATGAATAAATTGTTTCCGACTGGATTTACATAATCAGTACAAAGCTACCGAATTTCTATCGCGGTGATGTTCGTAAGCTGCCAGAAAAATGGCGAAAGGTAATTAACAGTAATGGAAATTGTTTCGATGACTGAAATGTTTTCATATTTTTTAAATCAAACTGTTATTGTACCTACCCTAAAATCGAACAGAATTTATTTCTACACCTAATAATCACCAATAAATTAAATAAAACTCACCCTTTCGGACATTCGTTTCCTTTCTTTTCGGAAAGCTGTGTCACTAAGTAGGTCACTGTACCGATCCTGGTCATCGGTGGACGAAAAGTTTTATGGCAGGGTAGCGCCCGGTGCTCAGCTGATCGCAGGTATACGACACCACCCGAAGGTAAGGGTCGTAACGTCAAGTGCGTCCGGGTTAATGTACCGAATATTCACTTCACTGCACGGCCACTAACACTGATCACTTAATTTATTTTTCATGGAACGTGTTGTTCCTGCGTTATAAAAATTGTCTATCCACACCTCCGCACGTACGATCAGCTGTCTTTGGACGGCCTGCAAAGTGTGTGGTATTATGTTCGTCACCGCAGCGTGAATTCGCACAACGATGTTCAGAATAATTTTGACGCCAAACGCCGAATCGTACGCTAGCTTGGGGTTTGGATATGCGGGTACTCCCGTGAAAACGCTCGCACAGTAGCACTTGCGTCCCCGTTGTTCCGGGCGTACACCCAGAACATCGCGTAATAGGTATTATTGGGCCGTGAACATTTCTGCGACGAGATTGCTAGCTGACTGACAGGATTTTTCCCAAGCAACTTCCTCTACCGCCAAGTAGCTTCTCTCGTTCCATTATGAGTTAACTCCCACCAGGACAAGAGGCTTTAGGTAAAAAGAAGCCAGCACATTTTCGAAACACACGTGCTTCCCAGAAGTGCAACGAACGAACCGTCGTACACTTTCACAAAAGCCCGCGCTCCGTCCTTTTACTGCCATTGTACCCAATGCTTCGAGGTAGGCAGCAGACACCACGTGTTTCGGTTCGAAAGGGTCCGAAGAGAAGAGAAACAGAAAGTCTTCGAGTTGCTATAAAGAAGAAAATGCATACCATTCCTGTTTCCCCTTTCCGATATCCTGAATTCACGTCTGCTACGAGGCGGAACCAATTAAGTCATAAATTATCCAAAACTGTAGGCAACCGTTCTCTACCGCCGACTAGCGGGACAATACGGTCATAAACCGCGACCCTGGCGAAATACTCTGGCCGATCAGCCTGATTAATTTTGGGGAAGCAGAATTTAAAAAGTATTATCCAACATCAATACGCCTCGCGGAGACACACAGGAAGAAAAGGGGTAGGCCGCTGACAGCGCGTGGTCCCGCTTGCGTCGTCCTGTTCGCTGACAGCGCGTGATCCCGCCTGCGTCGTGCTTCCTTCAAATTAAAGTCAGATCCCTTATCTCTCGAGTATAAACACGCGCTCGATTTTCAAAACAAAAGCACGCGTTGACGTATTCCGTGCGAGAGAAGGTGGACTTTAAGTCCGATTGGTCCTAATCTAACCAATCTGCCCTGCATCCCTCCCGAACGGCCACTGTCTTGAAGAGGCCCACTTCACAGCAATATCTCTTGCCCGAGACCCACCTTCTCTCGCACGGAATACGTCGACGCGTGCTTTTGTTTTGAAATTCGAGCGCGTGTTTATACACGAGAGATAAGCAGGCCCGATTGGTTCGTTTAGGACCAATCGAACTTCAAGCCCACCTTCTCTCGCAAGGAATACGTCGTCGCGTGCTTTTGTTTTGAAAATCGAGGGCGTGTTTATACTGGTGGGCCTCGGGGAGGAGATATTGCTGTGAAGAGGGCCTCTTCAAGACAGTGGCCGTTTGGGCGGGATGCAGGGCAGATTGGTTCGGTCACGACCAATCGGTCTTCAAGCCCACCTTTTCTCGCACGGAATACGTCGAGGCGTGCTTTTGTTTTGAAATTCGAGCGCGTGTTTATACTCGGGAGATAAGGGATTCGTCTTTAATTTGAAGGTAGGACGTAGCAGGCGGAACTACGCGCAGTTTTGGGTAATTTATGGCTTAGTTGGTTCCGCCTCGTAGCAGACGTGAAATCAGGATATCGGAAAGGGGAAACAGGAATGGTATGCATTTTCTTCTTTATAGCAACTCGAAGACTTTCTGTTTCTCTTCTCTTCGGACCCTTTCGAACCGAAACACGTGGTGTCTGCTGCCTACCTCGAAGCATTGGGTACAATGGCAGTAAAAGGACGGAGCGCGGGCTTTTGTGAAAGTGTACGACGGTTCGTTCGTTGCACTTCTGGGAAGCACGTGTGTTTCGAAAATGTGCTGGCTTCTTTTTACCTAAAGCCTCTTGTCCTGGTGGGAGTTAACTCATAATGGAACGAGAGAAGCTACTTGGCGGTAGAGGAAGTTGCTTGGGAAAAATCCTGTCAGTCAGCTAGCAATCTCGTCGCAGAAATGTTCACGGCCCAATAATACCTATTACGCGATGTTCTGGGTGTACGCCCGGAACAACGGGGACGCAAGTGCTACTGTGCGAGCGTTTTCACGGGAGTACCCGCATATCCAAACCCCAAGCTAGGGTACGATTCGGCGTTTGACGTCAAAATTATTCTGAACATCGTTGTGCGAATTCACGCTGCGGTGACGATCATAATACCACACACTTTGCAGGCCGTCCAAAGACAGCTGATCGTACGTGCGGAGGTGTGGATAGACAATTTTTATAACGCAGGAACAACACGTTCCATGAAAAATAAATTAAGTGATCAGTGTTAGTGGCCGTGCAGTGAAGTGAATATTCGGTACATTAACCCGGACGCACTTGACGTTACGACCCTTACCTTCGGGTGGTGTCGTATACCTGCGATCAGCTGAGCACCGGGCGCTACCCTGCCATAAAACTTTTCGTCCACCGATGACCAGGATCGGTACAGTGACCTACTTAGTGACACAGCTTTCCGAAAAGAAAGGAAACGAATGTCCGAAAGGGTGAGTTTTATTTAATTTATTGGTGATTATTAGGTGTAGAAATAAATTCTGTTCGATTTTAGGGTAGGTACAATAACAGTTTGATTTAAAAAATATGAAAACATTTCAGTCATCGAAACAATTTCCATTACTGTTAATTACCTTTCGCCATTTTTCTGGCAGCTTACGAACATCACCGCGATAGAAATTCGGTAGCTTTGTACTGATTATGTAAATCCAGTCGGAAACAATTTATTCATACACCTGATATTATTTTTTAACTTTAGTTATGTTGGCCGTTATTAATCTACGGATTTTTACCTCAATAACGAATTACGATCACTTGTCGTACATTTTCTGTTACATTACCATTTAGTTTATGCCTTATTTGAAAATGAAATTGATCTATTTCTTGTCCTCTCACCTCAAACAATTATTATTTAAGATTCTGTTTAAAAAAAGTCTGTGTAACGCGGTTTACTTCGATGCATGCCGACTTGCTTGTTCGTACGTTCGTAGTACAAGCGCAGCCGCCTACCGCGTAGCCAACGCTACCGCGGGAGCTCGGGCGGAAGGCGCGCGCTCTGATTGGTCGGGGGTTTTTGTTAATATCTCCTAAACGAAACTTCGGACAATATTTTCGCTAAGGAAAAAGTTGTTTCAAATCACCCCCTGAGTCACCCCTTTCAAGGAACTCCGACATTTTTGGGACACCCTGTATGTCGGTTGGACAGTCATTGTTGAGAAACGATATCGATATGTAATATTTATACTTTTTACATTCACATATATTCTAAAATTTTTTTAAAACATTCTGATTTTGCGTTGCAACATATCACACGATCGTATGTAATTTGAAATCATCCGTAAGGATAATGCAGCTGTGTGAGATGACATCATTATTTTTTCACGGATGTGGTTACAATGTAATACATGCGGAAACGTCACACGTATGAATCATAGAAAGAATTATGCTGTATTGGCAGAAATTGCATCGAACGATGTGGGGCTGGATCATCGTTTATTGCATACATTTGAAGAGAGGGGGCATGCAGAAAGAGATAGACAGAGATAGCAAATCAGTGCATCAGCTATAAAAGTATGCTGTAAACTGTGCAAAGTCTCAAATCGTTGCAACGAGTTGCGTAGAAAAAACATTTTTACAATCATGGAAAAATTCGTGGAAGTAGAGCGCCAATTGTTAGATCAATCTGTACGATTGATGTCTGAAGAAGAATACCTCGCGTGGGAAGAACGTTGCAACCAGTGTATCGAATCTTTGGAAGAATGTGGTCGAGTGAAACGCTCTCGATTATCGATCGGTGTTCGACAATCATTGGTTGCACGAATTGTGCATCTCGAAGGGTTGAAATCTTTGCTGCGCAGACGTTTAGTGCATGAAGGCGCAGGACACTCGAGCACGAGACTTTTATGGCGCGAAATAGACATTGCTTTCGATAGTCGCGTATTAACTGGTGCCGTACTCAATTCGAATTACATCGAACCGCGTAACTTCCTCCAGGATGCAGAGACCATCGTGCTGGAACATGTGCGAAGCGCTTTGAGGAAACATCAGAACCTCAAAGTGAACACGATGTTCAATGGCGAATTTGTGGCTGGTGACAAACATGCTAGTAAAAGCATTAACACTCGAAATTATGAACTCTTCGATACATCTGATCTGCATGAGTGGTACCAGCGATACGTTGTTGAACCCACCCTGGCATCGCTGGAAGAGTTCCAAGAACGTGAAAGCGGTTGGGCATTGGCGAGAATCCTCAACCTGACCGTCAATGTGAACAAATACAATCCATTGCGCGCGGGATGTCACTGCAAGTTGCCGCGAGAATTATTGCTAAAGAAAGCAACGATTAGCGTACAATCTCCGGACAACTTCTGTTTCGCATGGGCAGTGGTCGCCGGTCTGCATCCTGCTGAAAGACAAGTTCATCGCTCAAGTTCATACCCTGACTATTCATCCATACTAAATCTCCAGGGTATCGAGTTTCCGATGTCTCTGAAGCAAATTGGAAAATTTGAGAGACAGAATGATATCTCGGTGAATGTATACAGCTTCATGACGGAGAAGAAAGGACCAACAGTCTTTCCGCTGCGCCTCACCAGTCAAAAGAGGGATCGACACATCAACCTGCTCTACACGCCGAATCAAGAACATGGCGATGTAGGGCACTTTGTGCTGATCAAAGACCTGTCTCGGCTAGTGAGCGCCCAGTTAAGCAAGAACAAGGCCAAGAAATTCATCTGTGATCGGTATGTATAGAAACTTCTGAAATGTTGAAATAAATGTTGAAATATCCCATGATAAATGTTGACTTTGCAGATGCATGCATTACTTCGGATCTCCCGAGAAATTGGAGGTCCATGCAGCTGACTGTGGGAAGATGAACGACTGTGCCATCGTGCTGCCCAGCGAAGATAACAGTTTGCTCAGCTTCAGCAATTACTGCAGGAAGGAGCGACTTCCCTTCATGGTATATGCTGATCTGGAGTGTATCATTGAGCCAACGGAGGACTGTCGGAATGGCGAGGCGGATCGAAAGTTATATACATACCAACACCACAAAGTACATAGCATTGCATATTATATGCATTGCTCGTACGATGCATCACTATCTATGTATCGATGTTGTCGCGACGAGGATTGTGTTTCATGGTTTGTCGAAGAACTAAAAAATTTGGCAGATTTTGCTAAACCTATTCTAGCCAATAATACTCCAATGCTAGATTTAACTAATGAACAGTGGATGGCATTTCGCAATGCCACACATTGTCATATTTGCGAGGAACCATTCATGACTGATGATATACGAGTTCGCGATCATTGTCATCTAACTGGACAGTTTAGAGGCTCAGCACATTCGGAGTGCAATTTAACTTATAAAAATGCGTTTTACATCCCCATAGTTTTTCATAATTTATCCGGCTATGATTCACATTTTATTATTGAGAAAATAGCTACCGCTTTCGAAGGCAGCGTTGACGTATTGCCTATAACTAAAGAAAAATATATTTCATTCACAAAAAATGTTGAAGATATGGCTGAAGAATCAGACTCGCGAAATTGTATTAAATTGCGATTCATTGATTCGTACAAATTCCTCAATACCAGTCTCGACAAATTAGCATCTTTTCTTAGTGTGGGTAAATTAAAAATTTTACGATCAAATTTTGAAACATTATCCAATGAGGATTTCAATTTATTAACGCGAAAGGGTGTATTTCCATATGAATATCATGATTGCGCGAACAAGCTGCAGGATCCATGTTTACCGCCGCGCGAGTCATTTTACAGTTCGTTAACAGGTGAGTCTGTATCCGAGAGCGATTATGTACATGCCGAGACTGTCTGGCGGCGTTTCAACATTAGAACCTTGGGCGAATACAGTGACTTGTATTTGAAAACAGATGTCTTATTATTGGCAGATATTTTTGAAAATTTTCGCGAAAGTTGCATAAAGAGTTATGGATTAGATTCTGCACATTATTATACTTTACCTGGTTTCACGTGGGATGCTCTGCTAAAACATACTAAAATTACATTCGAATTGCTCACAGACGTTGATATGGTTATGTTTATTGAACGCGGTATACGTGGGGGTTTAAGTCAATGTTCTGGAAGATATGCACATGCAAATAACAAGTACATGCCATCTTACGACGCATCGGAACAGTCATCGTACTTGATGTACTTTGATGTAAACAATTTGTATAGATGGGCAATGTGTCAACCCCTACCATATGCTGACTTTCAATGGGTCGAAGATGTTGCAAATTTTGATGTGTCTACAATCGCTATCGATTCGCCCACGGGATACATTCTTGAGGTAGATCTGGAATATCCGCAACGTCTGCATGACGCTCATGCTGATCTACCATTCTGTCCGACACGTGCCAAACCGCCAGGCAGTCGACAGGACAAATTACTCGCGACGGTATATGACAAGCAGCGTTACATTATCCACTATCGCAACCTGCAGCAGTGCACGCGCCATGGTCTTCATATTACAAAGATACACCGCGTGCTTCAATTCGCTCAATCCCCCTGGCTCCGCGATTACATCGAACTCAATACACGGTTTAGAACAAGCGCGACAAATGATTTTGAAAAAAATTTGTACAAATTGATGAATAATGCGGTATTTGGTAAAACTATGGAGAATGTGCGAAATCATGTAGATGTAAAACTTTTAACACATTGGGATGGTCGATATGGTGCGGAGGCAATGATTGCGAAACGGAATTTTCACAGCAGAAGTGTTTTTTCAGAAAATTTAATAGCTGTTGAATTGCGGAAACTCGAGGTGAAATTCAACAAACCGATATATGTGGGTATGTGCATTCTAGACATATCTAAAATTTGTTTGTATGAATTTCACCACGAGTATATGTCTCCACTGCATGGTCAAAATTGTAAAATTCTATATACAGACACCGACAGTCTCATTTATCACATTCGGTGCGAAGATATCTATGAGACCATGAAACACAATATCGATCGGTTCGACACAAGTGATTATCCTATTGGCAATACATATAATATACCACTTGTTAATAAGAAGGTTCCAGGGCTGATGAAGGATGAAAATAATGGTATGATAATGACCGAATTCGTAGGTCTTAGGGCGAAAATGTATGCACTTCGCGTAGATGGTAAAAAAGATACTAAAAAGGCGAAAGGTGTCAAGACCAACATCATAGCCAGAACGATAACTTTCGACGACTACGCGCAGTGTTTGCATAGGGAGATCGAAATGGTGCGCAGACAATCATGCATTCGGTCTAAATTGCATAAAGTGTACACCATTTCGGAATCCAAAATCGCTCTAAGCCCGTATGATAACAAGCGGTATATCGTACCCGATTCGGTTGACACTCTGCCCTGGGGTCATTATAAAATACCGCTGTAAATCAAAATTATTACTCATCCTTATAAATAGTAGAATTATGTAAAATCATTCGCACATGAATATATGCATCATTGTATTTAACCGTGTATTTATTTTCTGTATATCCAAATTATTGCACATCATTATAAAATAGTGGAATTATGTAAAAATAAAATTGTTCACACATGTATATGTATCATTGTATTTATTGAACTGGGTATTTTATTTACAATACAT
This sequence comes from Andrena haemorrhoa, assembly GCA_910592295.1. Taxonomy (NCBI): domain Eukaryota; kingdom Metazoa; phylum Arthropoda; class Insecta; order Hymenoptera; family Andrenidae; genus Andrena; species Andrena haemorrhoa. Next base: position 799,297 of record CAJUZA010000142.1, read on the forward strand.
TATTTTTATTTATCCAAGAATTGTGTGATTTATCAAACCCTAACCACTTGACGTATACCTTATCCCCATTCCTACGCAACACTTTTTCCACTAGATATACATCAGGATCGGTGACGCGTTGCAGCTCGTATTCGTAGAATCCTCCGGCAATAGGTTTTCCACAGGAATCGAGGAGCAGATACGTCGTGGGATTAGTTGCCTGTACTTTGGCTATCTCGAACACCTCCGTTGTCCAATTCGGTGTATAGCCTTTATCGAAGATGGTTTTAAATTTGCTCACGCGCACAAACTCGCCCAATTTGAATCTCGCTGGAGCAGCGATCTTTATGTTGCTGTATACGGTGGCTAGCAGCTTATCGGCGATTGCTGGGGTAACATCGCAAGGACGCATTCTGATGGTTCTATGTTTTCGTGCGTTATACTCTGCAAGTAGACGCTGTAGCGCATCCGTCCATTTATAGGTTCCATTGAGCGTAAACAGTTTCCACATATTGTTCTTCAAAGTTCGATTGAAACGTTCTACGACGGAGGCCTTCATCACCGAGTACGTCGAATAATGATTAATGTCATGCTCCTTCAAGAGTTTCTGCACATCGGCGTTGTAAAATTCTTTTCCTTGATCAGTTTGCAAATTTTTCGGATATCGATCTCTAAATATCTTTGCAAACGCTTTAGTCACCTCAGCACCACTTTTAGTCTTGAGCGGTACCGCCCATGCATATTTGCTCAGCACATCAATGATGGTGAGTATGTAGTGGTGACCCTGGTTGAATCGCGAGTATGGACGCATTTCTACAACGTCAGCTTGCCACTGATCATCGTATCCCTGCACTATGACGCGCCTCCGTGGGAAATGTCTTCGGGCTGGAGCATGCAATTCCTCAACGAGTTGTAGCTTCTTGCGACCATGGTTTCCTTTACTCTTGGATTTCGATAATGGCTGCATGTTTGATCGTAGAGGTGTCTTTGACATGAATGATTCGATAATTATCGTGTACGTGCATTATGTGCCGAGGAAATTCTGGACAAGTTCAATCGTCTCGCATGATTCTCCTTCGCAGCGCTGCTGTGGGATAGAATTCGACGCCTGCGATATCTTTTGAACGCTGTTTTGCAGCGTCATCATATCTCTCTGAAACACGACCAGCTTCCTCTCTAATTCTTCCTGCTGCTCTCTCAAAAGTTTAATGCTCTTTTCCATGTATAATTTATTGACGGCATCACTGTCAGCCGTGGGTTGCGCTACGCGTCGTATCTTACGTGATTTTGCATCAAAGTCTGCACCAGCCACGCAAAGAGTGTTATCTCGCATGTAATTTCGAATCACACCGTTCCATTTGTAATAGTCCATTCTAGCTGCTCCACTCTTCTCGAGCGATACTCCAAATTTGTTGATCGACATCTCGATGCATACAGTGCAAATCATCGACGCGCGGTTTAATTTATAATGAGACCTGCCTCGCGGAGTTCCTCGATAATCGATAGAATCTCGTTGTCATGCGAGTTGTTACCCGCCTGACGCGACGCTTCCAGCAAACGAAATCGGTCCACCAGCTCGTTGGGATCGTCCCAGTGCACGTAATCGATCTTGCTATCGTTTACCACCATGGCTCGCGGTGTTGTTAGACCTTTCCCAGCCTTACTGGTTGATACACGGGGGAGTAGTGGTGCAATTACATTTTTATACTTGTATCCCTTATTGCCCAATACGGGATTTTGAGCGTTATGACCGCGTCTGTAGGCATTTGTCGTCAGCAGAATGCTTTTGTATTTTTGTTTATCGGTATAGGTGTATATAGCATCATCAGGAATTCTCTTGAAAATCAGTTCGTAAAGGCCGGGCGTTCCCCCATATCTTACACCGTCTATGATTATATTATCATCCTTGTCTATATCGAAAGCCTTATCCCCAAGCATTGTTCCACTATTGCCAAAGTATACGCCGTACACATAGTCCATTGCTGTATCCCTATCACCACTTAGGATTGCACTCATGTATTTTTGCCCCAGCGGGCCGAAATGGCTGCGGAACGTTTCTTGTCCCTCGGATGTCTGGAATTGCTGTCTAATAGATGTTGCAAACGACTCATCGGGTGTAGTTTCGAAAACATCGTCCTCATCATTGGTTGTGAGCGATTGTACACGCAGAAATGTATTTATTGGTGTGGGAGGAACGGGTGAATCGTTTGATGCGACATTCTGTCGTTTTCGCTTCGATTGAATTGGTGTGGAGGATACAATTGATTTTTCCAATGACATGTATGGTTTCCTCTTTGTCTTGCGCGATGTGTTCCCTTTCGACCCGATTTTTGTTTTAGGCGTTAATGTTTCATTCCCTTCGATGTCTGTGCTCATCAGCGGTGACGTGTCAGCATCCACCGCTGTGGTATTTTCAACAATATGTTTTAAGGGTTCGACAACAGGTTTAAAGTATCTCTCCAACGCAATATCTTCATCCATCTTGCCAGTCTTCAAAGCCTGATGTTTCTTGCGAATGGCTTCACTAGTTTTTGCAATTTCCTTCGCTATTCTCTCGCGATCCTTAATCTCCAGATTATCGATGTCGATCATCATTGTACCGTAGACGTTGCTTTCTCGCCGGCGTGTTAATGACAATTGACCATCTCACGGTATCGCAAACTCGTTAAATCCCTTTCTATAACGTCCATTGGACATCGCACTATCCTTGTCTATTACCACGAAACCATACTCCCGCTGCCAACAATTACGACACAAACCACTGAAATCCTCGTAAGACATGTCGGTGTTTACATGATCGTTGTACACATGTTTCAAGTTGGTACCATCCTGTTTAAACAGAATCAGCAGATTCGCATTGTCGCGTATAAGATGTTTGGGAATCTTTGCATACGTCTGACAGAGATAGAAGCAGTCGACGTTCGAGTGGCGCCCCATTGCAAAGTATTCCCTTATCGTATCTTGCTTATCGCAAGCCACATCATCAAAGATAAAAATGGAATTCGGAAGCGATTCGCTCGGTGGGATGACGTCACTGTTATTCGAAAACGTAAAGTAGCCAATTTCATCTATCGGAGTCAATAAATTCTCCAAATATTGATATTTCGGCTGTTGCAACGACTTGGAATACACGTACACGTTCTCGAAGCGGACGCCGTGAGGACTTTCCAACAAGCTCACCAACACGTTGGTCTTTCCACAATTTGATGGGCCGCAAATGAGGGAACGGATAGTGTTTGGTAGCATGCTACCATGTCTGCGTCTTGTTTTTTTCGGGGACATCATTTGCGATTTATCGTCAAAATTTGTCACGCGTATCGCCACAGGTTGTCGCACGAATCGCATCCTATCCATGAACCGTGAAAAATGATTTTGATACGTCGAAGCGGCGACGCGTCCTATTTATAGGCCCACGCCGAAGCAAACCAGCTCAGTATTCAAAATGCTTCTGGTCCTGTCGGATAATTGCGATATTCGAGACCTAACCTCTGAGCAGTTGCAATATATACCAAAAATTATTCTACTCCGCGAGTTTGACAGACACATTGATCAGTTGTGGGACAGACTCCCCGAGCATATAAAAGCTGATTCTGAGGTTCGACAGTATCGTCGGTGCTTGGAACATTATAATCGCCCTTGGCAGCGAACGCATATCGACGGTCCAGCACCACTGATTAAAAACTGTGGCGAATGTCGCCGACGAGAGTAAAGAAAGGTTGTGGTTTGTTAAATCGCGCGATAAACGCACTACCCATCGAATTACATATCCCGGGATACCAGTTTTGTGGTCCAGGTACTCATCTGGCAAAACGATTGGCTAGAGGTGATCAAGGCATAAATCCGTTGGACGCAGCGTGTCGCGAACACGATATTGCGTATTCCCGCAGCAACGATCTCAGTGAAAGACACGCGGCAGATAACGTACTCGCTGACAAAGCGCGAAAACGCATCGTTGCGCGAGACTCGACTCTGGGTGAAAGAGGTGCTGCTACAGCTGTTTGGGCGGCTATGAAGGCCAAGACGAAAATCGGAATGGGGATGAAAACAAAAACCCGCAAAAGGACTCCAAAGAGAGCGTCGCAAAAGCGGATTCTTCCGGTGGCAAAACGGGGTGGTATATTACCACTTCTCCCGCTGCTAGGTGTTCTCGGATCATTGGCCGGCGGAGCGGCGGGGATCGCCAAGGCGGTAAACGATAATAAGGCGGCGCAACGTCAGCTACAGGAAATGCAACGTCATAATCGCTCCATGGAAGGTCGCGGACTTTATCTCACACCATACAAGCGCGGACAGGGAATATCGAAACGAAAAAAAAAACCGTCGAAAAGACATTAAAAATGCCTGTGGGCGTAACTACCGACAAGCAATTGGAGGATTTGGCAAAACGTATGCATATTCCATTCTTTAGAGGTGTTTTTATGCGCAACGCGCTACCAGCTGGAGGAGTGCATCGAAACGAGAGCGGTATCGTAAATTTGGACAATGTCGAGGGGTCGGGGACTCATTGGGTGGCATATGCGAAGAGAGGGTGTCGAGCTGTATATTTCGACAGCTTTGGCAATCTTCGACCGCCTAAGGAATTGGTGCAATATCTGGATAAAGATGCTGTAAAAATCGAATACAATCGAACGTCTTATCAGAAGTACGATCAGAGCAATTGTGGACAACTATGTCTACACTTTCTACAAACGATCGGCACCAAATTTAAGGGTTGATTTCCAACCGCTATGATTCAGTACTACTCGAGTCGTACAGCTCGGAATATGTCGTTAACATTCACTCTAACCGGCAAGAGTAGCACCCTCGCGGTGAGCTATTTTCCACCCATAGATTTCAGTGATGATAATTACGAGCTTGGTCTAACCACCTTTGAAACTTATCATACAATACCGAACATCGACTCGAGCAACGATAAATTCTACTTCGTCGTAAACTATGACACCAACAACAGCGTTGATGCCGACCATGAATACATTACGATTTCCCACGGCTCCTACGAACTAGACGCCATTGCCAAGTATTTGAAGCAACGATTACTCGAGCGATATCCTCAAAATCTCGGTGGTACCGATGCCCGTGATGTTGGCGACAACGATGTGTATCCAATAGTGTTGCGCCCCAACAACAACACCATGAAAAGCGAGCTGTATTGTCGGTTCGCCGTAGACTTTACAAAGCCCAATAACATTGGATCGCTACTGGGATTCTCGATGAATCGGGTATTAGAACCAGGACAGTGGCACGAATCGGACAATCCAATTAATATCATGAATGTAAACATTATTCGCATAGAATGTAGCGTGACCGCTGGCGCGTACAATAATGGAAAGCGCGTACATACGATACATGAATTTTCTCCGAGAGTCCCACCAGGATATAAGATATCGGAAACGCCCGCGCAGATCATTTACCTTCCAATCACCGCACGGGTCATTACGGATCTAACGATACGCGTTGTGGATCAAGACGGACAATTGCTCGATTTTCGAGGTGCAGAGATTACCATCAGACTGCACGTACGCCGACGACGATAATACACGTGGTGCGAACGAATGAGATGCTTGTTTTGAACGACTTCAGAAACACGTTTCTTCCAAGCGAAATTGTTTGTAACAACAGCAACAGCTCTGATTACGCTAAAAAGAAGAGGCTCAGTGCTGTGAACATTGCTTTTTTGAAATCGCTGGGATTCGTTGTACGGATTTAAGTTGAAAAATGGCTGACATTCTAAGCATTGGAGGGAAGTCGACGTTTGATGATCGCATCGTCAAGCTTGAGACACATACATACAACCCATACGTCAACACAACGTTTGGACACAGCGACGAGATAAGAATACCTATACAGCAACAGGATTTATACACATTACCGTGTGAAAGTTTCCTCTACATTGAGGGGAAATTGACGATAAATAAGCCAAATGATGCATTAACGGTGATGTTGGGAAATAATTGCATGGCGTTCATATTTGATGAGATTCGATATGAGCCGAATGGCGTGGAGATTGACCGTAACAGAAACGTTGGAATAACTAGCACGCTTAAAAACTATGTATCGCTGACATCTGACGAAGACAAGAATATGGAGAATGCTGGATGGGGCTTAAAACGGCATGATGAGCTAATAGTGAAAAATCAATTCAATTTTTGCATCCCGCTCAAATATTTGCTGGGATTTTGCGAGGACTACAAACGCATGGTTATTAATGCGCGTCACGAATTGATTTTAATACGATCGCGCAACGATAACAATTCTCTAATAGGATCACCAACGTTGGAACCAGATATTGAATTACTTAAAGTACAATGGCGGATGCCTCATGTGACGCTGAACGATGTTAATAAGCTATCGTTGCTACATGCTTTGGAAAGTGGACAAAACCTGAGCATTAGTTTTCGCTCCTGGGATCTGTATGAGTATCCTCTCTTACAGAGCACAACCAAGCACTCCTGGGCCGTGAAGGCAGCTGCACAGCTGGAGAAGCCGCGATACATTATCTTTGCTCTACAGACTGCTCGAAAGAATGTGATGACCGAAGATGTTACTCGGTTCGACCACTGCAAATTGACCAATGTAAAACTTTTTCTCAATTCGGAATTTTACCCGTACGATGACATGAACTTGGACTTTGACAAGAATAGGCATGCCATCTTGTTTAACATGTATACACATTTCCGTAAATCGTATTATGGACATAGTTGCAACGAGGCATTATTCACCGTGGCCCAATTTTTGCAATTTGGTCCCCTCGTGGTGATTGATTGCTCGCGACAAAATGAGTCGATCAAGAATAGCACCGTGGACGTGCGCATAGAATTCGATTGCAAAGAGAATGTGCCTGCAAATACTACAGCCTACTGCCTGATTCTACACGATCGGGTGGTTGAATACAATCCTCTGACAAACGTGGTGCGCAAAATCAATTAAATTGCCACGCTACTTGCCCGCCCTCTCCTGTGTCAAATTCGTACAAAATTTCATCGTGAAAATCGAGATGCTTTACAAGAAAGATTGCATTCTCCTGTCTGTCTTGGAAGCGAACGGACCTTTACATTGTACCGATAATGGTCGTACCAACATTTGTTGACCTGCAAGGGTTCATCGTTGATGGAAGATTTATCGTGAAGGAAGTGGCAGTCCTACGAAAGGGAACAATTCTCTCGCACTATATTTTTGGGAGTTCGATGCCGCAATTTCTTCTCACGAAATCTGACAAATCGAGCATCCGGTGGTTGGTGGCAAAACATCATGGACTACGGTGGGAAGATGGAGACGTTCCATACAGTATGGCTAAACAGCTAATTACGAAAGCTGTAGCTGATGCTATCGACGAAGAAGATGACACATCCCATATCGTATACGTTAAAGGGCTGCAGAAACGCGACTGGCTTGTGGAATTCCTCGATGAAAATACGAGAGCGGATGTGGTCATTGAGACACTCGACATTGACTATGGGGATATCAAATCTCTAAATAAGCTAAATGTAGTTAATACTCTGCGATGTGGTAGACACGCAAAGCATTGTGCTTTGCAAAATGTATTTAAAATATTTAATTGGTGGTCTAAACACCAGAGAGAAATGCGTAAATAAATATAATCAATTTTTTAATGCATAAATGTTTTTTCTTCACTCTCCCCAACCCAACCTCCTAAATATAATGTACGCTAGATTAAGTCGATGGTTACAATTATGTAGAAGTGGTTCAATACACATTCGATACACGTTAAAAGTGGTACGATTGATGTTCAATACACGTTCAAAGTGGTACGATAGACGTTCGATACATGTTCAAAGTGGTACGATTGATGTTCAATCCACGTTCAAAGTGGTACGATAGATGTTCAATACACGTTCAAAGTGATACGATTGATGTTCAATACACGTTCAAAGTGGTACGATTGATGTTCAATACACGTTCAAAGTGGTACGATTGATGTTCGATACATGTTCAAAGTGGTACGTTAGATGTTCGATAGATGTTCAAAGTGGTACGATAGATGTTCAATCCACGTTCAAAGTGGTGCGATAGATGTTCAATACATGTTCAGAGTGGTATGTTAGACGTTCAATACATGTTCAAAGTGGTACGATCGAATCAAATGATGTGTCCAAAGATGAAGGGAACGGTTCGGTTCAGTCAAATGGTGCATGTGAAGCAGAAAATGGAATGGTCAGCGAAGATAAAGGTGTGGAACAAAGCCATCATACTTTGCAATGCTATGCACTTCTCGGTTTCAAGATAAGTACCTGCATGCATGGAACTGCATGCATGAGTCTGGAGATGTTGCGAGTCCAGTCGTCTGTCAAACGATAATGGGTGTCACACGAATTGCTCCTGAATGCGACCCCGAGCTGTGTAGAGAGGACCCGGTGGTATGTACATAACAATACTTTGCAATGGTTTACATGTTTCTTAAATGTTACAATGTTATAACGAGGTTTCTATGTTTTATGATTTGTAGGACATATTCAATGATGATGATGATGATGATGATGATGATGATGGGCATAATGACATTGATAATGATGACGACGATGATGATGATGATGATGATGATGATGATGGTGACGATGATGATGGTGACGCTGGCGCGGGCGGCGTTGGTGGTGATCGCTTCGCCGCAGCCTTGGGTGATTTGTTGGTAAGTCATGGAATATTGTGATTCGACTTTGTGATTCGATTGTGTGGGATGTATCAATATTATATTGGGGTTTATGTGTTTTAGAACCTGCCACCACTGCCACCGCCACCGCAGGTAGGGCGTTTGCAGGACATCCTCCCTGCAATCGCTCGCGGCACCGCCAACGCCGCCCGCGGAGTACGATTTTTAAACATTTTATATTCATTTTTTTATTTATATTCTTTTATTTATATTTATATTCATTTTTTTTAAATATTTATATTCATTTTTTATATTTATATTTATATTCATTTTTTTAATATTTATATTTATATTCATTTTTTATATTTATATTTATATTCATTTTTTTATATTTATATTTATATTCATTTTTTATATTTATATTTATATTCATTTTTTTTATATTTATATTTATTTATTTTTATATTTATATTTATATTCATTTTTTTTTTATATATTTATATTAATTTTTTTATATATTAATATTCATTTTTTTTTGTAACAATATATATCTTAAACGTATATTATTTGTCAATTTTATTTACCCGTTTTCCTCCTTCTCTCCTCGCCACCTAATTCTAAGATTTGGCGTTTCCGAATTCTGCCGACGCTGCATAATTCTATTTCGTTCGAGCGTTCTTCGCGTCGTGAAAATGACGTCATCCTCCGCGGCTCCTCCAGAGGATTAAATTTACACGCGATCGCGCGAGACGCTGCGATGTTAAATCTTAATGCTCTCTCTTTCCCTCCTCCGAATTTTAGCTTTAAAATATTGCTCTGCCTCTTTCCCTCCCTAGAATTTTAGCTTTAAAATAATGCTCTGTCTCTTTTCCTCCTCCAAATACGTGGTGTGTAAAAACACCGATCCTTCCCGACATCATCCGATAAATTATTAAACAATTTCAGCTTCATAATGGTTTGAAAAAAATATTTGGGGGCATTCCCCCCTCGGCCAGGTCTAAAAATATTTCGGGGGTGGGCCAAGGTCTGAAAAAGACTTTGGGGGTGGGCCTCTCCCTCCGCGGAAATTTCCAGCGGTGGGTCCGATGTGGAGAGGTCTCCGCGGCAGCTCGGCCTGGAGCATGGTGGTATATAAAGGTGATGCAACAAAGCCACTTTTCCCTAGTAATAGTGTCTTCATAAGAGTTTAGTACAGATTATATGTAGCAGATGGCGTGTGTGCATGGATCCCACACAGATGGAGTCGACTTTGATTGTATAAGTGTAACGACGCCACGCTACCGTGTTCCGTGTACTGTGTTTCTTATATAAACTATTATTTTAACTAGCACTATGGTTAATCGGTGCAAAGTAGAGAATTGTGGTTTTACTACGTAACAATATATTATGTAACAATATATATATTTTCACAACATATATTATTTCTCCATTTATTTGATCGTCTTTTTCCTCCTTTTCTCCTCACCCCATATTTCTAAGATTCAACGTTTGAAAATTATTAATATTTGCTAGCACTCTCTGCTTTTTTACATTCCCCGTGTCCCACATTGCTTTTCCGCCCGCTTTCTCTTTTTTGCTTAAGATTCAGCGTTCTTCGCGCTCCCTCCGGCTAGGTCTAAAAATATTTCGGGGGTGGGTCAAGGTCTGAAAAAGACTTTGGGGGTGGCCCTCTCCCCTCCGCGGAAATTTCCAGCAGTGGGTCCGGGTCCGATCTGGAGAGGTCTCCGCGACAGCTCGGCCCGGACTGATCCCCTCCATCATCGCGGCTTCCCCCACTCCGCGACTCGTGCGCGCACCCGATCTTCCTCTCCCCGCAGGCCCCGCGCCCATGTTTCCCTCCGCCGCGCTCCCCGCGCGCCTGAGTTCCTTCACCGCCCCACGCTCCCCTCAGAGGACCTGGTCTAGAACCCGCTTTGCCTTACTACTGACCCGTTTGACTCGTTTAACTCGTTTGACTCGTTTGACTCGTATGACTTGATTGTCCTGTTCGACCCGTTTGACCCGTTTGACCCGTTTGACTCGTTTGACTCGTTTGACTCGTTTGACTCGTTTGACTCGTTTGACTCGTTTGACTCGTTTGACTCGTTTGACTCGTTTGATTCGTTTGACACGTTTGACTCGTTTGACTCGTTTGACTCGTTTGACTCGTTTGACGCGTTTGACTCGTTTGACTCGATTGACTCGTTTGACTCGTTTGACTCGTTTGACTCGTTTGGATCGTTTGACTCGTTTGGATCGTTTAACTCGCTTGACTCAATTGTCCTGTTCGACCAGTTTGACTCGTTTGACTCGATTGACTCGTCCGACTCGTTTGACTCGTCCGACTCGTCTGACTCGTCCGACTCGTCTGACTCGTCCGACTCGTCTGACTCGTCCGACTCGTCTGACTCGTCCGACTCGTCTGACTCGTTTGGCTCGTCTGACTCGTTTGGCTCGTTTGGCTCGTTTGGCTCGTTTGGCTCGTTTGGCTCGTTTGACTCGTTTGGCTCGTTTCACTCGTTTGACTCGTTTCACTCGTTTGGCTCGTTTGACTCGTTTGACTCGTTTGACTCGTTTGACTCGTTTGACTCGTTTGACTCGTTTGACTCGTTTGACTCGTTTGACTCGTTTGACTCGTTTGACTCGTTTCACTCGTTTGACTCGTTTGACTCGATTGTCCTGTTCGACCCGTTTGACTCGTTTGACTCGATTGACTCGTTTGACTCGTTTGACTCGTTTGATTCGTTTCACTCGTTTGACTCGATTTTCCTGTTCGACCCGTTTGACTCGTTTGACTCGTTTGACTCGTTTGACTCGTTTGACTCGTTTGACTCGTTTGACTCGTTTGACTCGTTTGACTCGTGTGACTCGTTTGACTCGTTTGACTCGTTTGACTCGTTTGACTCGTCTGACTCGTCTGACTCGTCTGACTCGTTTGACTCGATTGACTCGTTTGACTCGTTTGGCTCGTTTGACTCGTTTGACTCGTTTGACTCGTTTGACTCGTTTGACTCGTTTGACTGGTTTGACTCGTTTGACTCGTTTGACTGGTTTGACTCGTTTGACTCGTTTGACTCGTTTGACTCGTTTGACTCGTTTGACTCGTTTGACTCGTTTGACCCGTTTGACACGTGTGACTCGTTTGACTCGATTGACTCGTTTGACTCGTTTGACTCGTTTGACTCGTTTGACTCGTTTGACTCGTTTGACTCGTTTGACTCGTTTGACTCGTTTGACTCGTTTGACTCGTTTGACTCGTATGACTCGATTGACTCGTTTGACTCGTTTGACTCGTTTGACTCGTTTGACTCGTTTGACTCGTTTGACTCGTTTGACTCGATTGTCCTGTTCGACCCGTTTGACTCGTTCGACTCGTTCGACTCGTTTGACGCGTTCGACTCGTTTGACTCGATTGACTCGTTTGACTCGTTTGACTCGTTTGACTCGTTTGACTCGTTTGACTCGTATGACTCGTTTGATTCGTTTGACACGTTTGACTCGTTTGACTCGTTTGACTCGTTTGACTCGTTTGACACGTTTGACTCGTTTGACTCGTTTGACTCGTTTGACTCGTTTGACTCGTTTGACTCGTTTGACTTGTTTGACTCGTTTGACTCGTTTGACTCGTTTGACTCGTTTGACTCGTTTGACTCGTTTGACTCGATTGACTCGTTTGACTCGTTTGGATCGTTTAACTCGCTTGACTCAATTGTCCTGTTCGACCCGTTTGACTCGTTTAACTCGTTTGACTCGTTTGACTCGTTTGACTTGATAGTCCTGTTCGACCCGTTTGACCCGTTTGACCCGTTTGACTCGTTTGACTCGTTTGACTCGTTCGACCCGTTTGACCCGTTCGACTCGTTTGACTCGTTTGACTCGTTTGACTCGTTTGACACGTTTGACTCGTTTGACTCGTTTGACTCGTTTGACACGTTTGACTCGTTTGACTCGTTTGACTCGTTTGACTCGATTGACTCGTTTGACTCGTTTGACTCGTTTGACTCGTTTGACTCGTTTGACTCGTTTGACTCGTTTGACTCGTTTGACTCGTTTGACTCGTTTGACTCGTTTGACTCGTTTGACTCGATTGACTCGTTTGACTCGTTTGGATCGTTTAACTCGCTTGACTCAATTGTCCTGTTCGACCCGTTTGACTCGTTTAACTCGTTTGACTCGTTTGACTCGTTTGACTCGTTTGACTCGTTTGACTCGTTTGACTCGTTTGACTCGTTTGACTCGTTTGACTCGTTTGACTCGTTTGACTCGTTTGACTCGTTTGACTCGTTTGACTCGTTTGACTCGTTTGACTCGTTTGACTCGTTTGACTCGTTTGACTCGTTTGACTCGTTTGACTCGTTTGACTCGTTTGACTCGTTTGACTCGTTTGACTCGTTTGACTCGTTTGACTCGTTTGACTCGTTTGACTCGTTTGACTCGTTTGACTCGTTTGACTCGTTTGACTCGTTTGACTCGTTTGACTCGTTTGACACGTTTGACTCGATTGACTCGATTGACTCGTTTGACTCGTTTGGATCGTTTAACTCGCTTGACTCAATTGTCCTGTTCGACCCGTTTGACTCGTTTAACTCGTTTGACTCGTTTGACTCGTTTGACTTGATTGTCCTGTTCGACTCGTTTGACTCGTTTGACTCGTTTGACTCGTTTGACTCGTTTGACTCGTTTGACTCGTTTGACTCGTTTGACTCGTATGACTCGATTGACTCGTTTGACTCGTTTGGATCGTTTAACTCGCTTGACTCAATTGTCCTGTTCGACCCGTTTGACTCGTTTAACTCGTTTGACTCGTTTGACTCGTTTGACTTGATTGTCCTGTTCGACTCGTTTGACTCGTTTGACTCGTTTGACTCGTTTGACTCGTTTGAGTCGTTTCACGCGTTTGACTCGTTTGACTCGTTTGACTCGTTTGACTCGTTTGACTCGTTTGACTCGATTGACTCGTTTGACTCGTTTGGATCGTTTAACTCGCTTGACTCAATTGTCCTGTTCGACCCGTTTGACTCGTTTAACTCGTTTGACTCGTTTGACTCGTTTGACTCGTTTGACTCGTTTGACTCGTTTGACTCGTTTGACTCGTTTGACTCGTTTGACTCGTTTGACTCGTTTGACTCGTTTGACTCGTTTGACTCGTTTGACTCGTTTGACTCGTTTGACTCGTTTGACTCGTTTGACTCGTTTGACTCGTTTGACTCGTTTGACTCGTTTGACTCGTTTGACTCGTTTGACTCGTTTGACACGTTTGACTCGTTTGACTCGATTGACTCGTTTGACTCGTTTGGATCGTTTAACTCGCTTGACTCAATTGTCCTGTTCGACCCGTTTGACTCGTTTAACTCGTTTGACTCGTTTGACTCGTTTGACTTGATTGTCCTGTTCGACTCGTTTGACTCGTTTGACTCGTTTGACTCGTTTGACTCGTTTGAGTCGTTTGACGCGTTTGACTCGTTTGACTCGTTTGACTCGTTTGACTCGTTTGACTCGTTTGACTCGTTTGACTCGTTTGACTCGTTTGACTCGTTTGACTCGTTTGACTTGATTGTCCTGTTCGACCCGTTTGACCCGTTTGACTCGTTTGACTCGTTTGACTCGTTCGACTCGTTTCACTCGTTCGACTCGTTCGACTCGTTCGACTCGTTCGACTCGTTCGACTCGTTCGACTCGTTCGACTCGTTCGACTCGTTCGACTCGTTCGACTCGTTCGACTCGTTCGACTCGTTCGACTCGTTCGACTCGTTCGACTCGATCGACTCGTTCGACTCGTTCGACTCGTTCGACTCGTTCGACTCGTTCGACTCGTTCGACTCGTTCGACTCGTTCGACTCGTTCGACTCGTTCGACTCGTTCGACTCGTTCGACTCGTTCGACTCGTTCGACTCGTTCGACTCGTTCGACTCGTTCGACTCGTTCGACTCGTTCGACTCGTTCGACTCGTTCGACTCGTTCGACTCGTTCGACTCGTTCGACTCGTTCGACTCGTTCGACTCGTTCGACTCGTTCGACTCGTTCGACTCGTTCGACTCGTTCGACTCGTTCGACTCGTTCGACTCGTTTGACTCGTTCGACTCGTTTGACTCGTTTGACTCGTTTGACTCGTATGACTCGATTGACTCGTTTGACTCGTTTGGATCGTTTAACTCGCTTGACTCAATTGTCCTGTTCGACCCGTTTGACTCGTTTAACTCGTTTGACTCGTTTGACTCGTTTGACTTGATTGTCCTGTTCGACTCGTTTGACTCGTTTGACTCGTTTGACTCGTTTGACTCGTTTGAGTCGTTTCACGCGTTTGACTCGTTTGACTCGTTTGACTCGTTTGACTCGTTTGACTCGTTTGACTCGATTGACTCGTTTGACTCGTTTGGATCGTTTAACTCGCTTGACTCAATTGTCCTGTTCGACCCGTTTGACTCGTTTAACTCGTTTGACTCGTTTGACTCGTTTGACTCGTTTGACTCGTTTGACTCGTTTGACTCGTTTGACTCGTTTGACTCGTTTGACTCGTTTGACTCGTTTGACTCGTTTGACTCGTTTGACTCGTTTGACTCGTTTGACTCGTTTGACTCGTTTGACTCGTTTGACTCGTTTGACTCGTTTGACTCGTTTGACTCGTTTGACTCGTTTGACTCGTTTGACACGTTTGACTCGTTTGACTCGATTGACTCGTTTGACTCGTTTGGATCGTTTAACTCGCTTGACTCAATTGTCCTGTTCGACCCGTTTGACTCGTTTAACTCGTTTGACTCGTTTGACTCGTTTGACTTGATTGTCCTGTTCGACTCGTTTGACTCGTTTGACTCGTTTGACTCGTTTGACTCGTTTGAGTCGTTTGACGCGTTTGACTCGTTTGACTCGTTTGACTCGTTTGACTCGTTTGACTCGTTTGACTCGTTTGACTCGTTTGACTCGTTTGACTCGTTTGACTCGTTTGACTTGATTGTCCTGTTCGACCCGTTTGACCCGTTTGACTCGTTTGACTCGTTTGACTCGTTCGACTCGTTTCACTCGTTCGACTCGTTCGACTCGTTCGACTCGTTCGACTCGTTCGACTCGTTCGACTCGTTCGACTCGTTCGACTCGTTCGACTCGTTCGACTCGTTCGACTCGTTCGACTCGATCGACTCGTTCGACTCGTTCGACTCGTTCGACTCGTTCGACTCGTTCGACTCGTTCGACTCGTTCGACTCGTTCGACTCGTTCGACTCGTTCGACTCGTTCGACTCGTTCGACTCGTTCGACTCGTTCGACTCGTTCGACTCGTTCGACTCGTTCGACTCGTTCGACTCGTTCGACTCGTTCGACTCGTTCGACTCGTTCGACTCGTTCGACTCGTTCGACTCGTTCGACTCGTTCGACTCGTTCGACTCGTTCGACTCGTTCGACTCGTTCGACTCGTTCGACTCGTTCGACTCGTTCGACTCGTTCGACTCGTTCGACTCGTTCGACTCGTTCGACTCGTTCGACACGTTTGACTCGTTTGACTCGATTGACTCGTTTGACTCGTTTGGATCGTTTAACTCGCTTGACTCAATTGTCCTGTTCGACCCGTTTGACTCGTTTAACTCGTTTGACTCGTTTGACTCGTTTGACTTGATTGTCCTGTTCGACTCGTTTGACTCGTTTGACTCGTTTGACTCGTTTGACGCGTTTGACTCGTTTGACTCGTTTGACTCGTTTGACTCGTTTGACTCGTTTGACTCGTTTGACTCGTTTGACTCGTTTGACTCGTTTGACTCGTTTGACTCGTTTGACTCGTTTGACTCGTTTGACTCGATTGTCCTGTTCGACCCGTTCGACTCGTTCGACTCGTTCGACTCGTTCGACTCGTTCGACTCGTTCGACTCGTTCGACTCGTTCGACTCGTTCGACTCGTTCGACTCGTTCGACTCGTTCGACTCGTTCGACTCGTTCGACTCGTTCGACTCGTTCGACTCGTTCGACTCGTTCGACTCGTTCGACTCGTTCGACTCGTTCGACTCGTTCGACTCGTTCGACTCGTTCGACTCGTTCGACTCGTTCGACTCGTTCGACTCGTTCGACTCGTTCGACTCGTTCGACTCGTTCGACTCGTTCGACTCGTTCGACTCGTTCGACTCGTTCGACTCGTTCGACTCGTTCGACTCGTTCGACTCGTTCGACTCGTTCGACTCGTTCGACTCGTTCGACTCGTTCGACTCGTTCGACTCGTTCGACTCGTTCGACTCGTTCGACTCGTTCGACTCGTTCGACTCGTTCGACTCGTTCGACTCGTTCGACTCGTTCGACTCGTTCGACTCGTTCGACTCGTTCGACTCGTTCGACTCGTTCGACTCGTTCGACTCGTTCGACTCGTTCGACTCGTTCGACTCGTTCGACTCGTTCGACTCGTTCGACTCGTTCGACTCGTTCGACTCGTTCGACTCGTTCGACTCGTTCGACTCGTTCGACTCGTTCGACTCGTTCGACTCGTTCGACTCGTTCGACTCGTTCGACTCGTTCGACTCGTTCGACTCGTTCGACTCGTTCGACTCGTTCGACTCGTTCGACTCGTTCGACTCGTTCGACTCGTTCGACTCGTTCGACTCGTTCGACTCGTTCGACTCGTTCGACTCGTTCGACTCGTTCGACTCGTTCGACTCGTTCGACTCGTTCGACTCGTTCGACTCGTTCGACTCGTTCGACTCGTTCGACTCGTTCGACTCGTTCGACTCGTTCGACTCGTTCGACTCGTTCGACTCGTTCGACTCGTTCGACTCGTTCGACTCGTTCGACTCGTTCGACTCGTTCGACTCGTTCGACTCGTTCGACTCGTTCGACTCGTTCGACTCGTTCGACTCGTTCGACTCGTTCGACTCGTTCGACTCGTTCGACTCGTTCGACTCGTTCGACTCGTTCGACTCGTTCGACTCGTTCGACTCGTTCGACTCGTTCGACTCGTTCGACTCGTTCGACTCGTTCGACTCGTTCGACTCGTTCGACTCGTTCGACTCGTTCGACTCGTTCGACTCGTTCGACTCGTTCGACTCGTTCGACTCGTTCGACTCGTTCGACTCGTTCGACTCGTTCGACTCGTTCGACTCGTTCGACTCGTTCGACTCGTTCGACTCGTTCGACTCGTTCGACTCGTTCGACTCGTTCGACTCGTTCGACTCGTTCGACTCGTTCGACTCGTTCGACTCGTTCGACTCGTTCGACTCGTTCGACTCGTTCGACTCGTTCGACTCGTTCGACTCGTTCGACTCGTTCGACTCGTTCGACTCGTTCGACTCGTTCGACTCGTTCGACTCGTTCGACTCGTTCGACTCGTTCGACTCGTTCGACTCGTTCGACTCGTTCGACTCGTTCGACTCGTTCGACTCGTTCGACTCGTTCGACTCGTTCGACTCGTTCGACTCGTTCGACTCGTTCGACTCGTTCGACTCGTTCGACTCGATTGTCCTGTTTGACTCGTTTGACTCGTTTGACTCGTTTGACTCGTTTGACTCGTTTGACTCGTTTGACCCGATTGACTCGATTGACTCGTTTGACTCGTTTGACTCGTTTGACTCGATTGACTCGTTTGACTCGTTTGACTCGTTTGACTCGTTTGACTCGTTTGACTCGTTTGACTCGATTGAGACGTTTTACTCGTTTGAGTCGATTGACTCGATTGACTCGTATAACACGTTTGACTCGTTTGACTCGTTTGACTCGTTTGACTCGTTTGACTCGTTTGACTCGTTTGACTCGTTTGACTCGTTTGACTCGTTTGCCTCGTTTGACTCGTTTGACCCGTGTGACTCGTTTGACTCGTTTTACTCGTTTGACTCGTTTGACTCGTTTGACTCGTTTGACTCGTTTGGCTCGTTCAACTCGCTTGACTCGATTGTCCTGTTCGACCCGTTTGACTCGTTTGACTCGTTTGACTCGTTTGACTCGTTTGACTCGTTTGACTCGTTTGACTCGTTTGACTCGTTTGACTCGTTTGACTCGTTTGACTCGTTTGACTCGTTTGACTCGTTTGACTCGTTTGACTCGTTTGACTCGTTTGACTCGTTTGACTCGTTTGACTCGTTGGACTCGTTTGAGTCGTTTGACTCGTATGAATCGTTTGACTCGTTTGACTCGTTTGACTCGTTTGACTCGTTTGACTCGATTGTCCTGTTCGTCCCGTTTGACCCGTTTGAAACGTTTGACTCGTTTGACTCGTTTGACTCGTTTGACTCGTTTGACTCGTTTGACTCGTTTGACTCGTTGGACTCGTTTGAGTCGTTTGACTCGTATGAATCGTTTGACTCGTTTGACTCGTTTGACTCGTTTGACTCGTTTGACTCGATTGTCCTGTTCGTCCCGTTTGACCCGTTTGCAACGTTTGACTCGTTTGACTCGTTTGACTCGTTTGAAACGTTTGACTCGTTTGACTCGTTTGACTCGTTTGACTCGTTTGACACGTTTGACACGTTAGACTCGTTTGTCTCGTTTGAATCGTTTGACTCGTTTGACGCGTTTGACACGTTTGACTCGTTTGACTCATTTGACTCCTTAGACTCCTTTGACTCTGTTTGAGATTCACTCAGTTCTTCTCAACGCCACACTCACGCTCATGGCAGCACCTCGCGGCAGCATGATTGCAACGAAGATCAACGATCGATCCACCACTCAGAGACGCGGATCGAGCGCGATCCGCCAATCAGCGTAGATCGATCAGCCAATCAGCGCGCCTCTTCGACTTTCCAGCGGAAGCGACGCGGCGTGCGGACGGAAGTGCTGCCAAGATCACTCTCGTACGAAAAGTTCAGCGTAACGGACGCGACGCGTAGAATTTGCTGTTCTTGTTCGATTCTCAATTCTCAGTCTTTACTTGCGTAAACTACGTTTACATTGTACTCATCTCACTCTCACACATCACTCTGTTCTCACTTACCCATACAATCAAATATTACCAGCGCGAGTATTTTCCCATGCGAGGGTTTGTACTTCGCATGTGGCAGTGCACGTGCAACCGTTACACCGATTCGCTCATCGTCGTGCATTACTATCATCTCACAAACCGCGAACTCTCTAGTGCATTCTCACCGACTCACGATCAGTGTATCTCAACAGTTTTATAATAATTTGACCACAATCTCATTTAAGTGCAGTGTCATAAGCCCTTCTCACCGTCGATTCCTAACCTCACTCACCAGCTTATACAACCGGTCTCATTCTTGAACATTTTGGTCCTTCGAGCCGGATCGACGGTGAAGGTGCTGTGATTTCAAGCTCAAGCTCACCCTTCGCGCTCAATCCGAAGGTTATTCTCAACTTCAAGCTCAGCTCACACTCTTCATCATCACAATGAGTGAATGTGCCGCGGAATCTCGCAACGACGATTCCATAGCTCATCATGAGGCTGCTGCCTCCAAGGGAGAAGGCGTGTCGTCCGCGGCAACATCTCCAGTTGAGCTACCGGCCTCGCTCAAACTCAAATTCTCAACGCAGGCAAATCGTTTGGAAGCCCTGCAACAACTCAATGAGTGGCCGGCCTTCAAGACAGAGTTCACCACCCTGATCATTAAGGATCAGCGACTCAATGATGAGGAAAGGTTGAGCTTCCTCATGAAGAGCTTGAAGAAGGAGCCGGCTCAGTTTCTCAAGGGGCATAGGCTCACCTCATCATCCTTCACCACTGCCTGGGAATCACTAATAGCCAGGTATGAGAACAGGCGACGCCCAATCAACTCTCTGCTTGACAAGCTGCTTCAGATCTCTCAAGCCTCTTCCACGAGCGCTACAGCACTCAAGACACTGCTCACCATCTCAACCGAGCTCAATGTGGCAATTACTTCATTGGGATTGGCAGATCCCATGTGGAATTGTCTACTTGTCCATCAAGTAGAACGCAGCTTGAGTAAAAGCACACGTGAGGCCTGGGAAGCCTCGCTTAGCTCAGCTCATATCAGTATCAACTCACACCCAGTCGCAGCAAATCTCATCTCACCACCCTCAACGAGGGGATCTCAGCTCACAAATTCAAGGCGCAGGACTCACCATCTTCAACATCAAACCCAGGTGGGTCGTTTCAATACTTTACAAGCCATTTGATGGCAACATTCTCACGTACATTCACTCACGGCTCACTCCTCGACGAGTGAGCTTCGAGCTCACCTACGTCTTGAAGTTTCGCATCAATCATCTCAACGCTCAGCTCAGCCTTCATCCGTCAACATCATTGACATTGAGTGCTCCGAAATTTACTCAACCTCGAATGGCCTCAAGATGGCCACTGATCAAGAGCCTCAAAGTGGAAGTAGGACTTTGCAAGTTCAGACCCACTGATTCACCAATCACGCGTCCCCACGTCGGTCGAGCTGCAAGGAGACTCAAGACGCCGCGTAATGGACGTCATCATCCATATTCAAATTCTATCCTGTTCACATCGTGTAAACGAAAGGACGTGTCGTTCGCGAATCAGTCTCAGTAACTTTAACGTGTGAATTTATTCACCAGTGCTTTGCAATTCAGCTCACCGTTCAACAGACAGGAATTCGATGTCAGTTCATTCATCTTCATTATCACAGGGTGCAACCTCAATTGATTGTGGACTGGCACCCAGCTATCATTCTTGGAGTGTTTCGTTCTTGGGCCAATGAAGGTGTTCCTCAATTGGATCCACGAAGAGCAACCTAATGATACATCACGCACAACTCACCCCTGAAGAACAGGAGTGTGAGGATCACCGTCGGTGCGATACACACTCGTCATTCTTCAGGAAGATACAACGAGATTATCTCTCTCAACTCATTCGAAGATGAAGGGACAACTCAGTCATCAGCTCCCGTGCCTGTATACAGGCATGCTCATCAACTTCAACGAAGACCAATGAGTATCGTATCAGCCATCATGAATTCAAGAAGGAATTCGAAGATCTCATCCACATGGTAAGATCACCATTCATTTCATCTAACATCAATAGCTGCTCAAATCTCGGCACCTATAATGCATGCTGGATGCATCGACGACGCATCTGGCAATGCTGAAACAGCTGACGAACTCATTGGTACAGCTCATCCGGTACAAAGACCTTTGCGACGCGGGCAGCGTCTCAACACACTTCTCAATGAATACTTCCACTCTTCAGGAGTGGACTCACAAATGGGAGACTCCCAATCATCTCGATCGACGACTGCCCGACAGAGCATTCAAGTTCAAAAGAACATCCTCACATCCTCACCCACAACTTCAATCTCTCGTCCTCAACTTCGATGTCAGCATTGAAGTTTACATCATCGATCAACGCTCTATCATAATCATCACCTTCAATTCACCTTCCAAGTCAACGACTCCCAATCATCAAGTCTCTATCATCCCAGAAGTAGCAATTCTGTGATCCATTTAGCATCTTATCACTGGTCACGATTCAAGCAAGGACGAGTGCAAGAGTCTACACCTAATCCATTGGGATCATCCACTGCCATCCCAATTCATTTCTCAATGGCTCAGCATCAGAGAAGACATCACAAGCTTGCAAGCGCTCATGCTCTAAGTGGCTCAACGCCCACAGCGACTCATCAGTGGAATTACTCTGCTTCTCCGATGTTCATCAACACGTCTAGACGACGGTAATTACATTACCGTGACCTCACCGTCCACAAATCACAAGTGTCGACACTCGATGCCTTTTAAAGGCATTCACTAGTGTGCTCCATGGCCAAGGCAGCACCGTGTACTCAACTCAACTCTACTGCAGTAATGTTGGCACGACGTGCCAGACACATTTAATCAACCCTCAGCTCACTCAACCCTCACTTCAATTTTGCTACTACCCAAGTGTGGACGGACCCTCAAGCTACATACACAAATGGATCACTTCTCGAACATCAAACAGGAAGGTTTACAATGGAACTGATTGATTGCACCTCACGAGGCTCAACCACATTACATCTTCAACATCAAAGGCTGTGGTGTGCTGGAACACCATGGTCTCCTCGACCCAGGAACCCAGGGTCTCCTCAACCAATTCAGCAGGACTCGTGATGTTGCACCAACTCCAACCATCAGCTCAAGCCGAATTTTCAACTCGGTCTCACTACAATTGCATTTTGTAACCGAGTCTGGACGTATCATCAAACCAATCTCGGATCACGTCAACAAGAGGGATTCGCTAGCAGACCATGCAACGCTGGCTGCTTTCGACCTCACGCTCAGTCTTGTCAGCAGTACACTTCGCAGGAAGTGCACTTGTTCTCACTCGTGGCCAGATGTGCTCTCACGACTTACAACCGGGAGGTTCATAGCACGTGGACGCCACCTGGCAATCGCCTCTGGTATTGACAACTCAGAGGAGCTCAAGCAATCAGTGCAATCACCATCGCACTAAGCTAGTCCAGACTCTGCCTCACTTCAAATCCAACATTCAAGTATCACTTGACTTCACATACAAATTTGCAATCCTCATCCACACATTCACCTCAATTCAGTTTGTTTCAGATTTAGCTCAAGGTTGTCGAGGTTCCATTTCATGATCACTCTTCTCATCTATCAACGGTGATCACAAAAGGGCAACAAGTTGCCTAAGCAAGATGAATCACCATCTGCATACCAACGGAATGCAACGCTCACACTTCAAGCCCTCTCAACCTTCAGCAACTCTGTCATCAACCTATGACCTTCGTCAACGACCAAGGACATAGCATCCACTAGAGATGCAATCAACTCCACCTCATCGACACCATGGGTGAAATCACGTGGTGCCGTGCCTCACCTATCATGGCCGACGGTCACTTGCATTGCTTCCATTAACCATAACAAACTGCAAATTCTCTGCTCAGACTCAACCTTGCCATCGGCTCATGCCTTTCATCGATTGGCGGCAGTCAGCGAAGTCTAAGGAGCCATTCTGACTGGAGCCAGCCTGGACAAACGCTCACCTGGTTATGCAAGCAATACTCACAAAACTTTTCTCACCTCCCACGTCTGTTGGATCACGCTCAAAATGACCTCATGTACCAACTCAGCTATAACTCATCAGCATTGGACGAACACACTGGACCGTCTTGTGGCGAGCTCCAGTGAGAAGCCAACGCCATCGGTGTGTGGTGTGTGCTCAAGAGAGGGGGATCCGTGTTCATTTGATGAGCCAACTACCTCTCTCGAGAGCCACACCCGCACAGCATCCACCATGATGGACATCATCGGTCACAACGTGATCTGCTGATTGTCAGCACGTGACTCACCACTCACAACTACATCTGACTCGGTCACCTAGTCTGCACTCAGGATGGAGTAACACTTTGTCTTGTCATCGCATCCATGCATTGTGAATCAATTCAATGCTGAAGTGAGCTCACGTGCAATTCAACGCCGCTCACACTTCATGGTACCGTTCAACAACACTCCAGACGTGGTGAGGACGAGGCTCGTCGTCTATGCCTGAGACAGCTGTTAAGCTCACCATGCTAGCACTCTGAGCCAGAGCGCACATTAGTCAGCGAGAAGATGCATCGACTTGCTGCTCTCATCACTCAATAACATCTCCATGACAACAGCTGTCCAGCACAATTGACATCCTCAGTGATTCAAGATCAGCTCACTGACGCTCACCACCCACTTCATACTGAATGGGGTGGATCAGTTCAACCACCATCAACTGTGACATAATTAATCAAGCCAATCGCGAGGTTGGCGGATTGTTTGTTTCAGATTAACAATCAACATCTCCTTCAAGCTGTTGATGGGGGGAGCATGTTTGAGATTCACTCAGTTCTTCTCAACGCCACACTCACGCTCATGGCAGCACCTCGCGGCAGCATGATTGCAACGAAGATCAACGATCGATCTACCACTCAGAGACGCGGATCGAGCGCGATCCGCCAATCAGCGTGGATCGATCAGCCAATCAGCGCGCCTCTTCGACTTTCCAGCGGAAGCGACGCGGCGTGCGGACGGAAGTGCTGCCAAGATCACTCTCGTACGAAAAGTTCAGCGTAACGGACGCGACGCGTAGAATTTGCTGTTCTTGTTCGATTCTCAATTCTCAGTCTTTACTTGCGTAAACTACGTTTACATTGTACTCATCTCACTCTCTCACATCACTCTGTTCTCACTTACCCATACAATCAAATATTACCAGCGCGAGTATTTTCCCATGCGAGGGTTTGTACTTCGCATGTGGCAGTGCACGTGCAACCGTTACACCGATTCGCTCATCGTCGTGCATTACTATCATCTCACAAACCGCGAACTCTCTAGTGCATTCTCACCGACTCACGATCAGTGTATCTCAACAGTTTTATAATAAATTGACCACAATCTCATTTAAGTGCAGTGTCATAAGCCCTTCTCACCGTCGAATCCTAACCTCACTCACCAGCTCATACAACCGGTCTCATTCTTGAACAGACTCCTTTGACTCCTTTGACTCGTTTGACTCCTTTGACTCGTTTGACTCGTTTGACTCGTTTGACTCGTTTGACTCGTTTGACTCGTTTGACTCGTTTGACTCGTTTGACTCGTTTGACTCGTTGGACTCGTTTGACTCGTTGGACTCGTTGGACTCGTTTGACTCGTTGGACTCGTTTGAGTCGTTTGACTCGTATGACTCGTTTGACTCGTTTGACTCGTTTGACTCGATTGTCCTGTTCGTCCCGTTTGACCCGTTTGAAACGTTTGACTCGTTTGACTCGTTTGACTCGTTTGACTCGTTTGACACGTTTGACTCGTTTGACACGTTTGACTCGTTTGACACGTTAGACTCTTTTGACTCGTTTGAATCGTTTGACTCGTTTGACTCGTTTGACTCGTTTGACTCGTTTGGCTCGTTCAACTCGCTTGACTCGATTGTCCTGTTCGACCCGTTCGACTCGTTCGACTCGTTCGACTCGTTCGACTCGTTCGACTCGTTCGACTCGTTCGACTCGTTCGACTCGTTCGACTCGTTCGACTCGTTCGACTCGTTCGACTCGTTCGACTCGTTCGACTCGTTCGACTCGTTCGACTCGTTCGACTCGTTCGACTCGTTCGACTCGTTCGACTCGCTCGACTCGCTCGACTCGCTCGACTCGCTCGACTCGCTCGACTCGCTCGACTCGCTCGACTCGCTCGACTCGTTCGACTCGTTCGACTCGTTCGACTCGTTCGACTCGTTCGACTCGTTCGACTCGTTCGACTCGTTCGACTCGTTCGACTCGTTCGACTCGTTCGACTCGTTCGACTCGTTCGACTCGTTCGACTCGTTCGACTCGTTCGACTCGTTCGACTCGTTCGACTCGTTCGACTCGTTCGACTCGTTCGACTCGTTCGACTCGTTCGACTCGTTCGACTCGTTCGACTCGTTCGACTCGTTCGACTCGTTCGACTCGTTCGACTCGTTCGACTCGTTCGACTCGTTCGACTCGTTCGACTCGTTCGACTCGTTCGACTCGTTCGACTCGTTCGACTCGTTCGACTCGTTCGACTCGTTCGACTCGTTCGACTCGTTCGACTCGTTCGACTCGTTCGACTCGTTCGACTCGTTCGACTCGTTCGACTCGTTCGACTCGTTCGACTCGTTCGACTCGTTCGACTCGTTCGACTCGTTCGACTCGTTCGACTCGTTCGACTCGTTCGACTCGTTCGACTCGTTCGACTCGTTCGACTCGTTCGACTCGTTCGACTCGTTCGACTCGTTCGACTCGTTCGACTCGTTCGACTCGTTCGACTCGTTCGACTCGTTCGACTCGTTCGACTCGTTCGACTCGTTCGACTCGTTCGACTCGTTCGACTAGTTCGACTCGTTCGACTCGTTCGACTCGTTCGACTCGTTCGACTCGTTCGACTCGTTCGACTCGTTCGACTCGTTCGACTCGTTCGACTCGTTCGACTCGTTCGACTCGTTTGGCTCGTTCAACGCGCTTGACTCGTTCAACGCGCTTGACTCGATTGTCCTGTTCGACCCGTTTGACTCGTTTGACTCGTTTGACTCGTTTGACTCGTTTGACTCGTTTGACTCGTTTGACTCGTTTGACTCGTTTGACTCGTTTGACTCGTTTGACCCGTTTGACTCGTTTCACTCGATCGTCCTGTTCGAACCGTTTGACTCGTTTGACTCGTTTGGCTCGTTCAACTCGCTTGACTCGATTGTCCTGTTCGATCCGTTTGACTCGTTTGACTCGTTTGACTCGTTTGACTCGTTTGACCCGTTTCACTCGTTTGACTCGTTTGTCTCGTTTGACTCGATTGTCCTGTTCGACCCGTTTGACACGTTTGACTCGTTTGACTCGTTTGATTCGTTTGGCTCGTTTGACTCGTTTGACTCGATTGACTCGTTTGACTCGATTGACTCGTTTGACTCGTTTGACTCGTTTGACTCGATTGACCCGTTTGACTCGTTTGACTGGTTTGACTCGTTTGACCCTTTTGACCCGTTTGACCCGTTTGACACGTTTGACTCGTTTGGCTCGTTTGACTCGATTGACTCGTATGACTAGTTTGACTCGTCTGGCTCTTTTAAGTCGCTTGACTCGATTGTCCTGTTCGACCCGATTGACTCGATTGACTCGTTAGATTCGTTTGACTCGTTTGAGTCGTTTGACACGTTTGACTCGTTTGACTCGCTTGACTCGTTTGACTCGTTTGACTCCTTTGACTCGTATGAGTCGATTTGACCCGTTTGACCCGTTTGACTCGTTTGACTCGTTTGACTCGTTAGACTCGTTTGACTCGTTTGGCTCGTTCAACGCGCTTGACTCAATTGTCCTGTTCGACCCGTTTGACTCGTTTGACTCGTTTGACTCGTTTGGCTCGTTTGACTCGTTTGACTCGTTTGACTCGTTTGACTCGTTTGACCCGTTTCACTCGTTTGACTCGTTTGTCTCGTTTGACTCGATTGTCCTGTTCGACCCGTTTGACACGTTTGACTCGTTTGACTCGTTTGATTCGTTTGGCTCGTTTGACTCGTTTGACTCGATTGACTCGTTTGACTCGATTGACTCGTTTGACTCGTTTGACTCGTTTGACTCGTTTGGCTCGTTCCACTCACTTGACAAGTTTGGCTCGTTCAACTCGCTTGACTCGATAGTCCTGTTCGACCCGTTTGACTCGTTTGACTCGTTTGACTCGTTTGACTCGTTTGACTCGGTTGACTCGTTTGACTCGTTTGACTCGTTCGACTCGTTTGACTCGTTTGACTCGTTTGACTCGATTGACTCGTTTGACTCGTTTGACTGGTTTGACTCGTTTGACTGGTTTGACTGGTTTGACTCGTTTGACTCGTTTGACTCGTTCGACTCGTTTCACTCGTTTGGCTCGTTCGACTCGCTTGACTCGATTGTCCTGTTCGACCCGTTTGACTCGTTTGACTCGTTTGACTCGTTTGACACGTTTGACTCGTTTGACTCGTTTGACTCGTTTGACTCGTTTGACTCGTTCGACCCGTTTGACCCGTTTGACACGTTTGACTCGTTTGACTCGTTTGACTCGTTTGAGTCGATTGACTCGTTTGACTCGATTGACTCGTTCGACTCGTTCGACTCGTTTGTCCTTGTTGAGCGTTACGATGGCATCTTTGTAACTCGTAGAGTGTTCTGTGAATTGTCAATCCGCACGTGGCAGACATTTGGTCTGTCCGTCCAGCCTAACAGCGTGGGCCCGATAATTTACAGCCGACGGCGTAGAAAAGGGGCTCTTAGACTAAGTCGTGATTACGTGGCTCCAGACTGTACGAATAACAAACAGACGGTGCAGCGTCGCGCTGATCGGTTCGGTTTCGCCGGGTTCACAGTTCCCTTTCCATTCGTTTTCCATCGTTCAAGTCACATCAGTTTCAACCAATAGGCAATAGTTTATACCACCTCCTGGTTAAGTCACACCCCCGCAAGGGTTTTTCGTGGTCTTCGTAGCGCCTGCGAGGACAGTTTCAGTTCAGATAAAACTAAACCTTTGCACTGTCAGCATCGACAAGTCGCAAATAGCCTTTTGAGGCATTACAGTCAATGTATATCACACGTATAACGCCAGTACAACCAATTCTGTACATCAATAAGTTTTGAGTTTAATATACAATAAGTGTTAACTGTTACGTGCTGTAGTGTCTGAGTTTTATTTCACAACTAACCTATCACAACTCAATCACCATCAATTAGTGAACTCGTGTGGCATAAAAAACCGCACGGAGTGCGACATTGTGTTGTCGGAGACTTACACCCTCCAAATCTAAAGACGACATTTTGGCCGCGACAGTCCTGTTCGACCCGTTTGACTCGTTTGAATCGTTTGACTCGTTTGACTCGTTTGACTCGTTTGACTCGTTTGACTCGTTTGACTCGATTGACTCGTTTGACTCGATTGTCCTGTTCGACCCGTTTGACCCGTTTGACTCGTTTGGCTCGTTCAACTCGCTTGACTCGATTGTCCTGTTCGACCCGTTTGACTCGTTTGACTCGTTTGACTCGTTTGACTCGTTTGACTCGTTTGACTCGTTTGACTCGTTTGACTCGATTGACTCGTTTGACTCGTTTGACTCGTTTGACTCGTTTGACACGTTTGACTCGTTTGACTCGATTGACTCGTTTGACCCGATTGACTCGTTTGACTCGTTTGACTCGTTTGACTCGTTTGGCTCATTCAACTCGCTTGACTCGATTGTCCTGTTCGACCCGTTTGACTCGTTTGACTCGTTTGACTCAATTGACTCGTTTGACCCGTTTGACTCGTTTGACTTGTTTGACTCGTTTGACTCGTTTGACTCGTTTGACTCGTTTGACTCGTTTGACTCGTTTGACTCGTTTGACTCGTTTGACTCGTTTGACTCGTTTGACTCGTTTGACTCGATTGACTCGTTCGACTCGATTGACTCGTATGACTCGATGACTCGTTTGACTCGTTTGACTCGATTGACTCGTTTGATTCGTTTCACTCGTTTGACTCGTTTGACTCGATTGACTTGTTGGACTCGTTTGACCCATTTGACTCGTTTGACTCGTTTGACTCGATTGGCTCGTTCAACTCGCTTGACTCGATTGTCCTGTTCGACCCGTTTGACTCGTTTGACTCGTTTGATTCGTTTGACTCGTTTGACTCGTTTGACTCGTTTGACTCGTTTGACTCGTTTGACTCGATTGACTCGTTTGACTCGAATGTCCTGTTCGACCCGTTTGACCCGTTTGACTCGTTTGGCTCGTTCAACTCGCTTGACTCGATTGTCCTGTTCGACCCGTTTGACTCGTTTGACTCGTTTGACTCGTTTGACTCGTTTGACTCGTTTGACTCGTTTGACTCGTTTGACTCGTTTGACTCGTTTGACTCGTTTGACTCGTTTGACTCGTTTGACTCGTTTGACTCGTTTGACTCGTTTGACTCGTTTGACTCGTTTGACTCGTTTGACTCGATTGACTCGTTTGACTCGTTTGTCTCGTTTGACTCGTTTGACTCGTTTGACTCGTTTGACTCGTTTGACTCGTTTGACTCGTTTGACTCGTTTGACTCGTTTGACTCGTTTGACTCGTTTGACTCGTTTGACTCGTTTGACTCGTTTGACTCGTTTGACTCGTTTGACTCGTTTGACTCGTTTGACTCGTTTGACTCGTTTGACTCGTTTGACTCGTTTGACTCGTTTGACTCGTTTGACTCGTTTGACTCGTTTGACTCGTTTGACTCGTTTGACTCGTTTGACTCGTTTGACTCGTTTGACTCGTTTGACTCGTTTGACTCGTTTGACTCGTTTGACTCGTTTGACTCGTTTGACTCGTTTGACTCGTTTGACTCGTTTGACTCGTTTGACTCGTTTGACTCGTTTGACTCGTTTGACTCGTTTGACTCGTTTGACTCGTTTGACTCGTTTGACTCGTTTGACTCGTTTGACTCGTTTGACTCGTTTGACTCGTTTGACTCGTTTGACTCGTTTGACTCGTTTGACTCGTTTGACTCGTTTGACTCGTTTGACTCGTTTGACTCGTTTGACTCGTTTGACTCGTTTGACTCGTTTGACTCGTTTGACTCGTTTGACTCGTTTGACTCGTTTGACTCGTTTGACTCGTTTGACTCGTTTGACTCGTTTGACCCGTTTGACCCGTTTGACTCGTTTGACTCGTTTGACACGTTTGACTCGTTTGACTCGTTTGACTCGTTCGAATCGTATGACTCGTTTGACTCGTTTAACTCGCTTGATTCGATTGTCCTTTTCGACCCGTTTGACTCGCTTGACTCGTTTGACTCGTTTGACTCGTTTGACTCGTTTGACTCGTTTGACTCGTTTGACTCGTTTGACTCGTTTGACTCGTTTGACTCGTTTGACTCGTTTGACTCGTTTGACTCGTTTGACTCGTTTGACTCGTTTGACTCGTTTGACTCGTTTGACCCGTTTGACCCGTTTGACCCGTTTGACTCGTTTGACTCGTTTGACACGTTTGACTCGTTTGACTCGTTTGACTCGTTTGACTCGTTTAACTCGCTTGATTCGATTGTCCTTTTCGACCCGTTTGACTCGCTTGACTCGTTTGACTCGTTTGACTCGTTTGACTCGTTTGACTCGTTTGACTCGTTTGACTCGTTTGACTCGTTTGACTCGTTTGACTCGTTTGACTCGTTTGACTCGTTTGACTCGTTTGACTCGTTTGACTCGTTTGACTCGTTTGACTCGTTTGACTCGTTTGACTCGTTTGACTCGTTTGACTCGTTTGACTCGTTTGACTCGTTTGACTCGTTTGACTCGTTTGACTCGTTTGACTCGTTTGACTCGTTTGACTCGTTTGACTCGTTTGACTCGTTTGACTCGTTTGACTCGTTTGACTCGTTTGACTCGTTTGACTCGTTTGACTCGTTTGACTCGTTTGACTCGTTTGACTCGTTTGACTCGTTTGACTCGTTTGACTCGTTTGACTCGTTTGACTCGTTTGACTCGTTTGACTCGTTTGACTCGTTTGACTCGTTTGACTCGTTTGACTCGTTTGACTCGTTTGACTCGTTTGACTCGTTTGACTCGTTTGACCCGTTTGACCCGTTTGACCCGTTTGACTCGTTTGACTCGTTTGACACGTTTGACTCGTTTGACTCGTTTGACTCGTTTGACTCGTTTAACTCGCTTGATTCGATTGTCCTTTTCGACCCGTTTGACTCGCTTGACTCGTTTGACTCGTTTGACTCGTTTGACTCGTTTGACTCGTTTGACTCGTTTGACTCGTTTGACTCGTTTGACTCGTTTGACTCGTTTGACTCGTTTGACTCGTTTGACTCGTTTGACTCGTTTGACTCGATTGACTCGTTTGACTCGTTTGACTCGTTTGACTCGTTTGACCCGTTTGACTCGTTTGACTCGTTTGACTCGTTTGGCTCATTCAACTCGCATGACTCGATTGTCCTGTTCGACCCGTTTGACTCGTTTGACTCGTTTGACTCAATTGACTCGTTTGACCCGTTTGACTCGTTTGACTTGTTTGACTCGTTTGACTCGTTTGACTCGTTTGACTCGTTTGACTCGTTTGACTCGTTTGACTCGTTTGACTCGTTTGACTCGTTTGACTCGATTGACTCGTTCGACTCGATTGACTCGTATGACTCGATGACTCGTTTGACTCGTTTGACTCGATTGACTCGTTTGATTCGTTTCACTCGTTTGACTCGTTTCACTCGATTGACTTGTTTGACTCGTTTGACCCATTTGACTCGTTTGACTCGTTTGACTCGATTGGCTCGTTCAACTCGCTTGACTCGATTGTCCTGTTCGACCCGTTTGACTCGTTTGACTCGTTTGACTCGTTTGACTCGTTTGACTCGTTTGACTCGTTTGACTCGTTTGACTCGTTTGACCCGTTTGACCCGTTTGACCCGTTTGACTCGTTTGACTCGTTTGACTCGTTTGACTCGTTTGACTCGTTTGACTCGTTTGACTCGATGACTCGTTTGACTCGTTTGACTCGATTGACTCGTTTGATTCGTTTCACTCGTTTGACTCGTTTCACTCGATTGACTTGTTTGACTCGTTTGACCCATTTGACTCGTTTGACTCGTTTGACTCGATTGGCTCGTTCAACTCGCTTGACTCGATTGTCCTGTTCGACCCGTTTGACTCGTTTGACTCGTTTGACTCGTTTGACTCGTTTGACTCGTTTGACTCGTTTGACTCGTTTGACTCGTTTGACCCGTTTGACCCGTTTGACTCGTTTGACTCGTTTGACTCGTTTGACTCGTTTGACTCGTTTGACTCGTTTGACTCGTTTGACTCGTTTGACTCGTTTGACTCGTTTGACTCGTTTGACTCGTTTGACTCGTTTGACTCGTTTGACTCGTTTGACTCGTTTGACTCGTTTGACTCGTTTGACTCGTTTGACTCGTTTGACTCGTTTGACTCGTTTGACTCGTTTGACTCGTTTGACCCGTTTGACTCGTTTGACTCGTTTGACTCGTTTGACTCGTTTGACCCGTTTGACCCGTTTGACTCGTTTGACTCGTTTGACTCGTTTGACTCGTTTGACTCGTTTGGCTCATTCAACTCGCTTGACTCGATTGTCCTGTTCGACCCGTTTGACTCGATGGACTCGTTTGACTCGTTTGACTCGTTTGACCCGTTTGACACGTTTGACTCGTTTGACTCGTTTGACTCGTTTGAGTCGATTGACTCGTTTGACTCGATTGACTCGTTTGACTCGTTTGACTCGTTTGACTCGTTTGACTCGTTTGACTCGTTTGACTCGATTGACTCGTTTCACTCGTTTGACTCGTTTGACTCGTTTGACTCGTTTGACTCGTTTGACTCGATTGACTCGTTTGACTCGTTTGACTCGTTTGACCCGTTTGACTCGTTTGGCTCATTCAACTCGCATGACTCGATTGTCCTGTTCGACCCGTTTGACTCGTTTGACTCGTTTGTCTCAATTGCCTCGTTTGACCCGTTTGACTCGTTTGACTCGTTTGACTCGATTGTCCTGTTCGACCCGTTTGACCCGTTTGACACGTTTGACTCGTTTGACACGTTTGACTCGATTGACTCGTTCGACTCGATTGACTCGTATGACTCGATGACTCGTTTGACTCGTTTGACTCGTTTGACTCGATTGACTCGTTTGATTCGTTTCACTCGTTTGACTCGTTTCACTCGATTGACTTGTTTGACTCGTTTGACCCATTTGACTCGTTTGACTCGTTTGACTCGATTGGCTCGTTCAACTCGCTTGACTCGATTGTCCTGTTCGACCCGTTTGACTCGTTTGACTCGTTTGACTCGTTTGACTCGTTTGACTCGTTTGACTCGTTTGACTCGTTTGACTCGTTTGACTCGTTTGACTCGTTTGACTCGTTTGACTCGTTTGACTCGTTTGACTCGTTTGACTCGTTTGACTCGTTTGACTCGTTTGACTCGTTTGACTCGTTTGACTCGTTTGACTCGTTTGACTCGTTTGACTCGTTTGACTCGTTTGACTCGTTTGACTCGTTTGACTCGTTTGACTCGTTTGACTCGTTTGACTCGTTTGACTCGTTTGACTCGTTTGACCCGTTTGACACGTTTGACTCGTTTGACTCGTTTGACTCGTTTGACTCGTTTGACTCGTTTGACTCGTTTGACTCGTTTGACTCGTTTGACTCGTTTGACTCGTTTGACTCGTTTGACTCGTTTGACCCGTTTGACTCGTTTGACTCGTTTGACTCGTTTGACTCGTTTGACCCGTTTGACCCGTTTGACCCGTTTGACCCGTTAGACTCGTTTGACTCGTTTGACTCGTTTGACTCGTTTGACTCGTTTGACTCGTTTGACTCGTTTGACTCGTTTGACTCGTTTGACTCGTTTGACTCGTTTGACTCGTTTGACTCGTTTGACTCGTTTGACTCGTTTGACTCGTTTGACTCGTTTGACTCGTTTGACTCGTTTGACTCGTTTGACTCGTTTGACTCGTTTGACTCGTTTGACTCGTTTGACTCGTTTGACTCGTTTGACTCGTTTGACTCGTTTGACTCGTTTGACTCGTTTGACTCGTTTGACTCGTTTGACTCGTTTGACTCGTTTGACTCGTTTGACTCGTTTGACTCGTTTGACTCGTTTGACTCGTTTGACTCGTTTGACTCGTTTGACTCGTTTGACTCGTTTGACTCGTTTGACTCGTTTGACTCGTTTGACTCGTTTGACTCGTTTGACTCGTTTGACTCGTTTGACTCGTTTGACTCGTTTGACTCGTTTGACTCGTTTGACTCGTTTGACTCGTTTGACTCGTTTGACTCGTTTGACTCGTTTGACTCGTTTGACTCGATTGACTCGTTTGACTCGTTTGACTCGTTTGACCCGTTTGACTCGTTTGACTCGTTTGACTCGTTTGGCTCATTCAACTCGCATGACTCGATTGTCCTGTTCGACCCGTTTGACTCGTTTGACTCGTTTGACTCAATTGACTCGTTTGACCCGTTTGACTCGTTTGACTTGTTTGACTCGTTTGACTCGTTTGACTCGTTTGACTCGTTTGACTCGTTTGACTCGTTTGACTCGTTTGACTCGTTTGACTCGTTTGACTCGATTGACTCGTTCGACTCGATTGACTCGTATGACTCGATGACTCGTTTGACTCGTTTGACTCGATTGACTCGTTTGATTCGTTTCACTCGTTTGACTCGTTTCACTCGATTGACTTGTTTGACTCGTTTGACCCATTTGACTCGTTTGACTCGTTTGACTCGATTGGCTCGTTCAACTCGCTTGACTCGATTGTCCTGTTCGACCCGTTTGACTCGTTTGACTCGTTTGACTCGTTTGACTCGTTTGACTCGTTTGACTCGTTTGACTCGTTTGACTCGTTTGACCCGTTTGACCCGTTTGACCCGTTTGACTCGTTTGACTCGTTTGACTCGTTTGACTCGTTTGACTCGTTTGACTCGTTTGACTCGATGACTCGTTTGACTCGTTTGACTCGATTGACTCGTTTGATTCGTTTCACTCGTTTGACTCGTTTCACTCGATTGACTTGTTTGACTCGTTTGACCCATTTGACTCGTTTGACTCGTTTGACTCGATTGGCTCGTTCAACTCGCTTGACTCGATTGTCCTGTTCGACCCGTTTGACTCGTTTGACTCGTTTGACTCGTTTGACTCGTTTGACTCGTTTGACTCGTTTGACTCGTTTGACTCGTTTGACCCGTTTGACCCGTTTGACTCGTTTGACTCGTTTGACTCGTTTGACTCGTTTGACTCGTTTGACTCGTTTGACTCGTTTGACTCGTTTGACTCGTTTGACTCGTTTGACTCGTTTGACTCGTTTGACTCGTTTGACTCGTTTGACTCGTTTGACTCGTTTGACTCGTTTGACTCGTTTGACTCGTTTGACTCGTTTGACTCGTTTGACTCGTTTGACTCGTTTGACTCGTTTGACTCGTTTGACTCGTTTGACTCGTTTGACTCGTTTGACTCGTTTGACTCGTTTGACTCGTTTGACTCGTTTGACTCGTTTGACTCGTTTGACTCGTTTGACTCGTTTGACTCGTTTGACTCGTTTGACTCGTTTGACTCGTTTGACTCGTTTGACTCGTTTGACTCGTTTGACTCGTTTGACTCGTTTGACTCGTTTGACTCGTTTGACTCGTTTGACTCGTTTGACTCGTTTGACTCGTTTGACTCGTTTGACTCGTTTGACTCGTTTGACTCGTTTGACTCGTTTGACTCGTTTGACTCGTTTGACTCGTTTGACTCGTTTGACTCGTTTGACTCGTTTGACTCGTTTGACTCGTTTGACTCGTTTGACTCGTTTGACTCGATTGACTCGTTTGACTCGTTTGACTCGTTTGACCCGTTTGACTCGTTTGACTCGTTTGACTCGTTTGGCTCATTCAACTCGCATGACTCGATTGTCCTGTTCGACCCGTTTGACTCGTTTGACTCGTTTGACTCAATTGACTCGTTTGACCCGTTTGACTCGTTTGACTTGTTTGACTCGTTTGACTCGTTTGAATCGTTTGACTCGTTTGACTCGTTTGACTCGTTTGACTCGTTTGACTCGTTTGACTCGTTTGACTCGTTTGACCCGTTTGACTCGTTTGACTCGTTTGACTCGTTTGACTCGTTTGACCCGTTTGACCCGTTTGACTCGTTTGACTCGTTTGACTCGTTTGACTCGTTTGACTCGTTTGACTCGTTTGACTCATTTGACTCGTTTGTCCTGTTCGACCCGTTTGACTCGTTTGACTCGTTTGACTCGTTTGACTCGTTTGACTCGTTTGATTCGTTTGACTCGTTTGACTCGTTTGACTCGTTTGACTCGTTTGACTCGTTTGACTCGTTTGACTTGTTTGACTCGTTTGACTCGTTTGACTCGTTTGACTCGTTTGACTCGTTTGACTCGTTTGACTCGTTTGACTCGTTTGGCTCATTCAACTCGCTTGACTCGATTGTCCTGTTCGACCCGTTTGACTCGATGGACTCGTTTGACTCGTTTGACTCGTTTGACCCGTTTGACACGTTTGACTCGTTTGACTCGTTTGACTCGTTTGAGTCGATTGACTCGTTTGACTCGATTGACTCGTTTGACTCGTTTGACTCGTTTGACTCGTTTGACTCGTTTGACTCGATTGACTCGTTTCACTCGTTTGACTCGTTTGACTCGTTTGACTCGTTTGACTCGTTTGACTCGATTGACTCGTTTGACTCGTTTGACTCGTTTGACCCGTTTGACTCGTTTGACTCGTTTGACTCGTTTGGCTCATTCAACTCGCATGACTCGATTGTCCTGTTCGACCCGTTTGACTCGTTTGACTCGTTTGTCTCAATTGCCTCGTTTGACCCGTTTGACTCGTTTGACTCGTTTTACTCGATTGTCCTGTTCGACCCGTTTGACCCGTTTGACACGTTTGACTCGTTTGACACGTTTGACTCGATTGACTCGTTCGACTCGATTGACTCGTATGACTCGATGACTCGTTTGACTCGTTTGACTCGTTTGACTCGATTGACTCGTTTGATTCGTTTCACTCGTTTGACTCGTTTCACTCGATTGACTTGTTTGACTCGTTTGACCCATTTGACTCGTTTGACTCGTTTGACTCGATTGGCTCGTTCAACTCGCTTGACTCGATTGTCCTGTTCGACCCGTTTGACTCGTTTGACTCGTTTGACTCGTTTGACTCGTTTGACTCGTTTGACTCGTTTGACTCGTTTGACTCGTTTGACTCGTTTGACTCGTTTGACTCGTTTGACTCGTTTGACTCGTTTGACTCGTTTGACACGTTTGACTCGTTTGACTCGTTTGACTCGTTTGACTCGTTTGACTCGTTTGACTCGTTTGACTCGTTTGACTCGTTTGACTCGTTTGACTCGTTTGACTCGTTTGACTCGTTTGACTCGTTTGACCCGTTTGACACGTTTGACTCGTTTGACTCGTTTGACTCGTTTGACTCGTTTGACTCGTTTGACTCGTTTGACTCGTTTGACTCGTTTGACTCGTTTGACTCGTTTGACTCGTTTGACTCGTTTGACCCGTTTGACTCGTTTGACTCGTTTGACTCGTTTGACTCGTTTGACCCGTTTGACCCGTTTGACCCGTTTGACCCGTTAGACTCGTTTGACTCGTTTGACTCGTTTGACTCGTTTGACTCGTTTGACTCGTTTGACTCGTTTGACTCGTTTGACTCGTTTGACTCGTTTGACTCGTTTGACTCGTTTGTCCTGTTCGACCCGTTTGACTCGTTTGACTCGTTTGACTCGTTTGACTCGTTTGACTCGTTTGACTCGATTGACTCGTTTGACTCGTTTGACTCGTTTGACTCGTTTGACTCGTTTGACTCGATTGACTCGTTTCACTCGTTTCACTCGTTTGGCTCATTCAACTCGCTTGACTCGATTGTCCTGTTCGACCCGCTTGACTCGATTGTCCTGTTCGACCCGTTTGACTCGATGGACTCGTTTGACTCGTTTGACTCGTTTGACCCGTTTGACACGTTTGACTCGTTTGACTCGTTTGACTCGTTTGAGTCGATTGACTCGTTTGACTCGATTGACTCGTTTGACTCGTTTGACTTGTTTGACTCGTTTGACTCGTTTGACTCGATTGACTCGTTTTACTCGTTTGACTCGATTGACTCGTTTGATTCGTTTCACTCGTTTGACTCGTTTCACTCGATTGACTCGTTTGACTCGTTTGACTCGTTTGACTCGTTTGACTCGTTTGACTCGTTTGACTCGTTTGACTCGTTTGACTCGTTTGACTCGTTTGACTCGTTTGACTCGTTTGACTCGTTTGACTCGTTTGACTCGTTTGACTCGTTTGACTCGTTTGACTCGTTTGACTCGTTTGACTCGTTTGACTCGTTTGACTCGTTTGACTCGTTTGACTCGTTTGACTCGTTTGACTCGTTTGACTCGTTTGACTCGTTTGACTCGTTTGACTCGTTTGACTCGTTTGACTCGTTTGACTCGTTTGACTCGTTTGACTCGTTTGACTCGTTTGACTCGTTTGACTCGTTTGGCTCATTCAACTCGCTTGACTCGATTGTCCTGTTCGACCCGTTTGACTCGATGGACTCGTTTGACTCGTTTGACTCGTTTGAAACGTTTGACACGTTTGACTCGTTTGACTCGTTTGACTCGTTTGAGTCGATTGACTCGTTTGACTCGATTGACTCGATTGACTCGTTTTACTCGTTTGACTCGATTGACTCGTTTGATTCGTTTCACTCGTTTGACTCGTTTCACTCGATTGACTCGATTGACTCGTTTGATTCGTTTCACTCGTTTGACTCGTTTCACTCGAATGACTCGTTTGACTCGTTTGACCCATTTGACTCGTTTGACTCGTTTGACTCGTTTGGCACGTTCAACTCGCTTGACTCGATTGTCCTGTTTGACCCGTTTGACTCGTTTGACTCGTTTGACTCGTTTGACTCGATTGACTCGTTTGACTCGTTTGACTCGTTTGACCCGTTTGACTCGTTTGATTCGTTTGACTCGTTTGGCTCATTCAACTCGCATGACTCGATTGTCCTGTTCGACCCGTTTGACTCGATGGACTCGTTTGACTCGTTTGACTCGTTTGACTCAATTGACTCGTTTGACCCGTTTGACTCGTTTGACTCGTTTGACTCGTTTGACTCGTTTGACTCGATTGTCCTGTTCGACCCGTTTGACCCGTTTGACACGTTTGACTCGTTAGACACGTTTGACTCGATTGACTCGTTCGACTCGATTGACTCGTTTGACTCGATGACTCGTTTGACTCGTTTGACTCGATTGACACGTTTGATTCGTTTCACTCGTTTGACTCGTTTCACTCGATTGACTTGTTTGACTCGTTTGACCAATTTGACTCGTTTGACTCGTTTGACTCGATTGGCTAGTTCAACTCGCTTGACTCGATTGTCCTGTTCGACCCGTTTGACTCGTTTGACTCGTTTGACTCGTTTGACTCGTTTGACTCGATTGTCCTGTTCGACCCGTTTGACCCGTTTGACACGTTTGACTCGTTTGACACGTTTGACTCGATTGACTCGTTCGACTCGATTGACTCGTTTGACTCGATGACTCGTTTGACTCGTTTGACTCGATTGACTCGTTTGATTCGTTTCACTCGTTTGACTCGTTTCACTCGATTGACTTGTTTGACTCGTTTGATCCATTTGACTCGTTTGACTCGTTTGACTCGATTGGCTCGTTCAACTCGCTTGACTCGATTGTCCTGTTCGACCCGTTTGACTCGTTTGACTCGTTTGACTCGTTTGACTCGTTTGACTCGTTTGACTCGTTTGACTCGTTTGACTCGTTTGACTCGTTTGACTCGTTTGACTCGTTTGACTCGTTTGACTCGTTTGACTCGTTTGACCCGTTTGACTCGTTTGACTCGTTTGACTCGTTTGACTCGTTTGACTCGTTTGACTCGTTTGACTCGTTTGACTCGTTTGACTCGTTTGACTCGTTTGACTCGTTTGACTCGTTTGACTCGTTTGACTCGTTTGACTCGTTTGACTCGTTTGACTCGTTTGACTCGTTTGACTCGTTTGACTCGTTTGACTCGTTTGACTCGTTTGACTCGTTTGACTCGTTTGACTCGTTTGACTCGTTTGACTCGTTTGACTCGTTTGGCTCATTCAACTCGCTTGACTCGATTGTCCTGTTCGACCCGTTTGACTCGATGGACTCGTTTGACTCGATCGAATCGTATGACTCGTTTGACTCGTTTAACTCGCTTGATTCGATTGTCCTGTTCGACCCGGTTGACTCGCTTGACTTTTTTGACTCGTTTGACTCGTTTGACTCGTTTGACTCGTTTGACTCGTTTGACTCGTTTGACTCGTTTGACTCGTTTGACTCGTTTGACTCGTTTGACTCGTTTGACTCGTTTGACTCGTTTGACTCGTTTGACTCGTTTGACTCGTTTGACTCGTTTGACTCGTTTGACTCGTTTGACTCGTTTGACTCGTTTGACTCGTTTGACTCGTATGATTCGTTTGACTCGTTTGACTCGTTTGACTCGTTTGACTCGTTTGACTCGTTTGACTCGTTTGACTCGTTTGACTCGTTTGACTCGCTTGATTCGATTGTCCTGTTCGACCCGGTTGACTCGCTTGACTCGTTTGACTCGTTTGACTCGTTTGACTCGTTTGACTCGTTTGACTCGTTTGACTCGTTTGACTCGTTTGACTCGTTTGACTCGTTTGACTCGTTTGACTCGTTTGACTCGTTTGACTCGTTTGACTCGTTTGACTCGTTTGACTCGTTTGACTCGTTTGACTCGTTTGACTCGTTTGACTCGTTTGACTCGTTTGACTCGTTTGACACGTTTGACTCGTTTGACTCGTTTGACTCGTTTGACTCGTTTGACTCGTTTGACTCGTTTGACTCGTTTGACTCGTTTGACTCGTTTGACTCGTTTGACTCGTTTGACTCGTTTGACTCGTTTGACTCGTTTGACTCGTTTGACTCGTTTGACTCGTTTGACTCGTTTGACTCGTTTGACTCGTTTGACTCGTTTGACTCGTTTGACTCGTTTGACTCGTTTGACTCGTTTGACTCGTTTGACTCGTTTGACTCGTTTGACTCGTTTGACTCGTTTGACTCGTTTGACTCGTTTGACTCGTTTGACTCGTTTGGCTCATTCAACTCGCTTGACTCGATTGTCCTGTTCGACCCGTTTGACTCGATGGACTCGTTTGACTCGTTTGACTCGTTTGAAACGTTTGACACGTTTGGCTCGTTTGACTCGTTTGACTCGTTTGAGTCGATTGACTCGTTTGACTCGATTGACTCGTTTGACTCGTTTGACTCGTTTGACTCGTTTGACTCGTTTGACTCGATTGACTCGTTTCACTCGTTTGACTCGATTGACTCGTTTGATTCGTTTCACTCGTTTGACTCGTTTCACTCGAATGACTCGTTTGACTCGTTTGACCCATTTGACTCGTTTGACTCGTTTGACTCGTTTGGCACGTTCAACTCGCTTGACTCGATTGTCCTGTTTGACCCGTTTGACTCGTTTGACTCGTTTGACTCGTTTGACTCGTTTGACTCGTTTGACTCGTTTGACTCGTTTGACTCGTTTGACTCGTTTGACTCGTTTGACTCGTTTGACTCGTTTGACTCGTTTGACTCGTTTGACTCGTTTGACTCGTTTGACTCGTTTGACTCGTTTGACTCGTTTGACTCGTTTGACTCGTTTGACTCGTTTGACTCGTTTGACTCGTTTGACTCGTTTGACTCGTTTGACTCGTTTGACTCGTTTGACTCGTTTGACTCGTTTGACTCGTTTGACTCGTTTGACTCGTTTGACTCGTTTGACTCGTTTGACTCGTTTGACTCGTTTGACTCGTTTGACTCGTTTGACTCGTTTGACTCGTTTGACTCGTTTGACTCGTTTGACTCGTTTGACTCGTTTGACTCGTTTGACTCGTTTGACTCGTTTGACTCGTTTGACTCGTTTGACTCGTTTGACTCGTTTGACTCGTTTGACTCGTTTGACTCGTT
This sequence comes from Andrena haemorrhoa, assembly GCA_910592295.1. Classification (NCBI taxonomy): domain Eukaryota; kingdom Metazoa; phylum Arthropoda; class Insecta; order Hymenoptera; family Andrenidae; genus Andrena; species Andrena haemorrhoa. The sequence continues at coordinate 841,704 of CAJUZA010000142.1, forward strand.
TGACTCGTTTGACTCGTTTGACTCGTTTGACTCGTTTGACCCGTTTGACTCGTTTGACTCGTTTGACTCGTTTGACTCGTTTGACTCGTTTTACTCGTTTGACTCGTTTGACTCGTTTGACTCGTTTGACTCGTTTGACCCATTTGACTCGTTTGACTCGTTTGACTCGTTTGACCCATTTGACTCGTTTGACTCGTTTGACTCGTTTGGCACGTTCAACTCGCTTGACTCGATTGTCCTGTTTGACCCGTTTGACTCGTTTGACTCGTTTGACTCGTTTGACTCGTTTGACTCGTTTGACTCGTTTGACTCGTTTGACTCGTTTGACTCGTTTGACTCGTTTGACTCGTTTGACTCGTTTTACTCGTTTGACTCGTTTGACTCGTTTGACTCGTTTGACTCGTTTGACTCGTTTGACTCGTTTGACTCGTTTGACTCGTTTGACTCGTTTGACTCGTTTGACTCGTTTGACTCGTTTGACTCGTTTGACTCGTTTGACTCGTTTGACTCGTTTGACTCGTTTGACTCGTTTGACTCGTTTGACTCGTTTGACTCGTTTGACTCGTTTGACTCGTTTGACTCGTTTGACTCGTTTGACTCGTTTGACTCGTTTGACTCGTTTGACTCGTTTGACTCGTTTGACTCGTTTGGCTCATTCAACTCGCTTGACTCGATTGTCCTGTTCGACCAGTTTGACTCGATGGACTCGTTTGACTCGTTTGACTCGTTTGAAACGTTTGACACGTTTGACTCGTTTGACTCGTTTGACTCGTTTGAGTCGATTGACTCGTTTGACTCGATTGACTCGTTTGACTCGTTTGACTCGTTTGACTCGTTTGACTCGTTTGACTCGTTTGACTCGATTGACTCGTTTCACTCGTTTGACTCGATTGACTCGTTTGATTCGTTTCACTCGTTTGACTCGTTTCACTCGAATGACTCGTTTGACTCGTTTGACCCATTTGACTCGTTTGACTCGTTTGACTCGTTTGGCTCGTTCAACTCGCTTGACTCGATTGTCCTGTTTGACCCGTTTGACTCGTTTGACTCGTTTGACTCGTTTGACTCGTTTGACTCGTTTGACTCGTTTGACTCGTTTGACTCGTTTGACTCGTTTGACTCGTTTGACTCGTGTGACTCGAATGTCCTGTTCGACATGTTCGACCCGTTTGACACGTTTGACTCGTTTGACTCGTTTGACTCGTTTGACTCGATTGACTCGTTCGAATCGTATGACTCGTTTGACTCGTTTAACTCGCTTGATTCGATTGTCCTGTTCGACCCGTTTGATTCGCTTGACTCGTTTGACTCGTTTGACTCGTTTGACTCGTTTGACTCGTTTGACTCGATTGTCCTGTTCGACATGTTCGACCCGTTTGACACGTTTGACTCGTTTGACTCGTTTGACTCGTTTGACTCGATTGACTCGTTTGACTCGTTTGACTCGTTTGACCCGTTTGACTCGTTTGACTCGTTTGACTCGTTTGGCTCATTCAACTCGCATGACTCGATTGTCCTGTTCGACCCGTTTGACTCGATGGACTCGTTTGACTCGTTTGACTCGTTTGACTCAATTGACTCGTTTGACCCGTTTGACTCGTTTGACTCGTTTGACTCGTTTGACTCGTTTGACTCGATTGTCCTGTTCGACCCGTTTGACCCGTTTGACACGTTTGACTCGTTTGACACGTTTGACTCGATTGACTCGTTCGACTCGATTGACTCGTTTGACTCGATGACTCGTTTGACTCGTTTGACTCGATTGACTCGTTTGATTCGTTTCACTCGTTTGACTCGTTTCACTCGATTGACTTGTTTGACTCGTTTGACCAATTTGACTCGTTTGACTCGTTTGACTCGATTGGCTAGTTCAACTCGCTTGACTCGATTGTCCTGTTCGACCCGTTTGACTCGTTTGACTCGTTTGACTCGTTTGACTCGTTTGACTCGTTTGACTCGTTTGACTCGTTTGACTCGTTTGACTCGTTTGACTCGTTTGACTCGATTGTCCTGTTCGACCCGTTTGACCCGTTTGACACGTTTGACTCGTTTGACACGTTTGACTCGATTGACTCGTTCGACTCGATTGACTCGTTTGACTCGATGACTCGTTTGACTCGTTTGACTCGATTGACTCGTTTGATTCGTTTCACTCGTTTGACTCGTTTCACTCGATTGACTTGTTTGACTCGTTTGATCCATTTGACTCGTTTGACTCGTTTGACTCGATTGGCTCGTTCAACTCGCTTGACTCGATTGTCCTGTTCGACCCGTTTGACTCGTTTGACTCGTTTGACTCGTTTGACTCGTTTGACTCGTTTGACTCGTTTGACTCGTTTGACTCGTTTGACTCGTTTGACCCGTTTGACTCGTTTGACCCGTTTGACTCGTTTGACTCGTTTGACTCGTTTGACTCGTTTGACTCGTTTGACTCGTTTGACTCGTTTGACTCGTTTGACTCGTTTGACTCGTTTGACTCGTTTGACTCGTTTGACTCGTTTGACTCGTTTGACTCGTTTGACTCGTTTGGCTCATTCAACTCGCTTGACTCGATTGTCCTGTTCGACCCGTTTGACTCGATGGACTCGTTTGACTCGTTCGAATCGTATGACTCGTTTGACTCGTTTAACTCGCTTGATTCGATTGTCCTGTTCGACCCGGTTGACTCGCTTGACTCGTTTGACTCGTTTGACTCGTTTGACTCGTTTGACTCGTTTGACTCGTTTGACTCGTTTGACTCGTTTGACTCGTTTGACTCGTTTGACTCGTTTGACTCGTTTGACTCGTTTGACTCGTTTGACTCGTTTGACTCGTTTGACTCGTTTGACTCGTTTGACTCGTTTGACTCGTTTGACTCGTTTGACTCGTTTGACTCGTTTGACTCGTTTGACTCGTTTGACTCGTTTGACTCGTTTGACTCGTTTGACTCGTTTGACTCGTTTGACTCGTTTGACTCGTTTGACTCGTTTGACTCGTTTGACTCGTTTGACTCGTTTGACTCGTTTGACTCGTTTGACTCGTTTGACTCGTTTGACTCGTTTGACTCGTTTGACTCGTTTGACTCGTTTGACTCGTTTGACTCGTTTGACTCGTTTGACTCGTTTGACTCGTTTGACTCGTTTGACTCGTTTGACTCGTTTGACTCGTTTGACTCGTTTGACCCGTTTGACACGTTTGACTCGTTTGACTCGTTTGACTCGTTTGACTCGTTTGACTCGTTTGACTCGTTTGACTCGTTTGACTCGTTTGACTCGTTTGACTCGTTTGACTCGTTTGACTCGTTTGACTCGTTTGACTCGTTTGACTCGTTTGACTCGTTTGACTCGTTTGACTCGTTTGACTCGTTTGACTCGTTTGACTCGTTTGACTCGTTTGACTCGTTTGACTCGTTTGACTCGTTTGACTCGTTTGGCTCATTCAACTCGCTTGACTCGATTGACTCGATGGACTCGTTTGACTCGTTTGACTCGTTTGAAACGTTTGACACGTTTGACTCGTTTGACTCGTTTGACTCGTTTGAGTCGATTGACTCGTTTGACTCGATTGACTCGTTTGACTCGTTTGACTCGTTTGACTCGTTTGACTCGTTTGACTCGATTGACTCGTTTCACTCGTTTGACTCGATTGACTCGTTTGATTCGTTTCACTCGTTTGACTCGTTTCACTCGAATGACTCGTTTGACTCGTTTGACCCATTTGACTCGTTTGACTCGTTTGTCCCATTTGACTCGTTCAACTCGCTTGACTCGTTTGGCACGTTCAACTCGCTTGACTCGATTGTCCTGTTTGACTCGTTTGACTCGTTTGACTCGTTTGACTCGTTTGACTCGTTTGACTCGTTTGACTCGTTTGACTCGTTTGACTCGTTTGACTCGTTTGACTCGTTTGACTCGTTTGACTCGTTTGACTCGTTTGACTCGTTTGACTCGTTTGACTCGTTTGACTCGTTTGACTCGTTTGACTCGTTTGACTCGTTTGACTCGTTTGACTCGTTTGACTCGTTTGACTCGTTTGACTCGTTTGACTCGTTTGACTCGTTTGACTCGTTTGACTCGTTTGACTCGTTTGACTCGTTTGACTCGTTTGACTCGTTTGACTCGTTTGACTCGTTTGACTCGTTTGACTCGTTTGACTCGTTTGACTCGTTTGACTCGTTTGACTCGTTTGACTCGTTTGACTCGTTTGACTCGTTTGACTCGTTTGACTCGTTTGACTCGTTTGACTCGTTTGACTCGTTTGACTCGTTTGACTCGTTTGACTCGTTTGACTCGTTTGACTCGTTTGACTCGTTTGACTCGTTTGACTCGTTTGACTCGTTTGACTCGTTTGACTCGTTTGACTCGTTTGACTCGTTTGACTCGTTTGACTCGTTTGACTCGTTTGACTCGTTTGACTCGTTTGACTCGTTTGACTCGTTTGACTCGTTTGACTCGTTTGACTCGTTTGACTCGTTTGACTCGTTTGACTCGTTTGACTCGTTTGACTCGTTTGACTCGTTTGACTCGTTTGACTCGTTTGACTCGTTTGACTCGTTTGACTCGTTTGACTCGTTTGACTCGTTTGTCTCGTTTGACTCGATTGACTCGTTTGACGCGTTTGACTCGATTGTCCTGTTCGACCCGTTTGACCCGTTTGACACGTTTGACTCGTTTGACTCGTTTGACTCGTTTGAGTTGATTGTCCTGTTCGACCCGTTTGACCCGTTTGACTCGTTTGACTCGTTTGACACGTTTGACTCGATTGTCCTGTTCGACCCGTTTGACTCGTTTGACTCGTTTGATTCGTTTGACTCGTTTGACTCGTTTGACTCGTTTGACTCGTTTGACTCGTTTGACTCGTTTGACTCGTTTGACTCGTTTGACTCGTTCGACTCGTTTGACTCGTTTGACTCGTTTGACTCGTTTGACTCGTTTGACTCGTTTGACTCGTTTGACTCGTTTGACTCGTTTGACTCGTTTGACTCGTTTGACTCGTTTGACTCGTTTGATTCGTTTGACTCGTTTGACTCGTTTGACTCGTTTGACTCGTTCGACCCGTTCGACCCGTTCGTCACGTTTGACTCGTTTGACTCGTTTGACTCGTTTGAGTCGATTGACTCGTTTGACTCGATTGACTCGTTCGACTCGTTGGACTCGTTTGACTCGTTTGACTCGTTTGACTCGTTTGACTCGTTTGACTCGTTTGACTCGTTTGACTCGTTTGACTCGTTTGACTCGTTTGACTCGTTTGACTCGTTTTACTCGTTTGACTCGTTTGACTCGTTTGACTCGTTTGACTCGTTTGACTCGTTTGACTCGTTTGACACGTTTGACTCGATTGACTCGTTTGACTCGATTGACTCGTTTGACTCGATTGACTCGTTTCACTCGTTTGACTCGATTGACTCGTTTGATTCGTTTCACTCGTTTGACTCGTTTCACTCGATTGACTCGTTTGACTCGTTTGACCCATTTGACTCGTTTGACTCGTTTGACTCGTTTGGCACGTTCAACTCGCTTGTGTTACGTGAGGGCGTTGAATTTAAAGTGAGCGAGCGGTTGAGTCTAATTTTTCTCACGTAATGCTTAACAAATTAAAGATTTTAGTAATTTATACGTTTTACGCGAAAATTCAGGATTGTTTTGGGAGTAGGGCTTTTGTCTACAACCAATACAGGTTGTCCCGTCTGGATGTGCTACTTTGAGACTGGTTCGAAACAAAATGAGACAATATGTAAGTAAATATTACCATGTATTACAAAATAAGCAAAAGGAAATGTTTAAAGGTGGTACAATTTGAGGAATTTACATGGGTTTTCCGGAGAGTCGTAGATGACTCACGAAAATAAACACGCGGGGTGAACAATATTGATCGGACAATACTTTACGGACGACAATTGATCGAGGAAAACCCCGCAACTCGTTATGTGAGTTGGATCAATGTTCGCGCAATCGTGCGATAATACAGATTTCAAATAAATTGGTTTGAAGAAAATTGAATGATCGGCGCTTTATAGTAATCGGATGCGATACAATTCACAAATGCGGTACGCGTGAAAAAGGAATTAGGCAGTTATCGAGGGAGAATCCCCATAACACGTGATGGTTGAACCAGTCGTCGACATCTGTGTAGCAAAATATGATGTGAATTTAGCAAAAATTTAGAGATGAATTTAAAAAGTAACCGGCACGTAACACCCTCCCCCCCTTGGAATCATCGTCCCCGATGATAACTAGGTATAAGGACACTTGGAGTGCCGTGTATAATTCAAGAAAACATGGAGTAGCTGCCTGTCACGCCTACGACGCACTGCGCTTGTTCCGCTGACAAAGATCGTAATTCGGTGGTTATGAGGGTCGCCGCGCAGCGCGGAGTATACGCATTCTATAAAAGGGCGTCCTATATGTACGCAGCCCTACAGCAGGTCGCTCTATTGATATTTCTGAACATTTTCTAATCAGACCACAAACATACACCCTGGTTATCCCCACAAGTCAATTCCTCGAGTGACGACACGTCCTTAAGGAGTCGAGCACCGACGTCCGAGTAGAAGTTCGTTTGTAATTTTGCACAACGTTTCAATACACCCAGTGCATCCAGCTTGAACTCCTCGCACGTTGGTACACCTGCTGATGTTAAGTATGATGATGGGTCTTATGCGTTGATCTCCTCGATGAATTCGTTATTCGTCATATTGAGGTTGAAGTGTTTCGGATGTAGGAAAGTCGGTGCTCTTAATGCCAAAACTCCGTAGGTTCGGATTGGTCTCCAAAAATGTCTCCAGTTTGGCGCTGCCACAGTTCGCGCAGCGATCATCTGAGAGGTCCCTCAAGGAATTGACCCGCATGTACTGCCAGCTCCTGAAAGGCTGATGGTCGGGCGTGAAAGCTGTCACATTCTATCCTTCCAGCGCTGTACAGTTTTTCGCAACCAGGGTCAACAGCTATGGCCATTTGCAGCAACCAATTTGTCATCTAAAACAGTGTATCATATACAATAACGGCGCATCGCATACAAAGTATCCAATAGAAAGCGGTGGTTAATACTATCCTGCATCCTCGAATCCCTGGTTATCTCCCATCACCGAGGCTGAGGTGATCCAGACCCCGAAGTGACTCATGGACTTCCGTCCTGCAGAACTCGGCAATCCGTGCGATGCAGTCCACAATCCATCTCCATAGGCTATACTCTGGCAGGATATAAGTTGCCTGAGCGGTGTTCGGCCTCATGACAACTGAAGAGCGACTCGGTAGATTCCGCCAGTCGGTGGTTGTCAGTGGAAGATGGTAGTAGGTTGATCCAATGTACGAACAAGCGTGATTGTATATAAGTCGCATTCTCCTCCTCCAAATTACGAGTATCGAGAGTATCTTCATCTGTGATGTTATCAGTCTTGAATGAGCAATTTTTCGAAATATAATCCCAGAACGAATGAACTCTTGATGTTTCATGTGTTCTCCGATGGTTTGCGGAGGTTAGCGTGATCCAGGTCATCACAGAGAGAAGAGTTACCAATTTTCTTAATTTAATTTAACTCTATTCGTGGAGACAATACCGATTTTACATTTTTCGATACATTTAAGTCTTTTATATGTTCCTATAATATATGCATATTTTAATTTCTGGAAAGTGTTAAGTGTCATTTTGGAATTTTTGTTCCGGTTCAATGTACTTAGCACCCTGGTGGTGTAACAATAGCTTATCGGCGTGTTTTACAAATCGTTCGCCAGACTTCTTTTGCAAAATAATATTATTCTTTTCTAAAATTCCAACAATTTTGTAGGGACCGTGATATCGACTACCAAATTTTCCTTTTCTGACTTCTACCAAAACGCGTGCCATGTCGCCAATTTTACCTTGAAATGGTCGCGCTTTTTCATCGTAGTGTAATTTTGATTTGTGTTTAGCCGATATCAAATTTTGTGCAGCCAAGGTCTGCATTTCAGTTAATCGCGTTAACAAATCTCGGAGATATCCATTATACGTCGATAAGGATTCGTCTGTAGGGAATGCACTAGGACAGCGTGCTATTTCGCCAAACACCAATTCGTGTGGGGTAAAATTTGTTGCTTCGTGAACAGACGTGTTATATGAAAATATTGCAAATGGTACTATTTTATCCCAATCATCAAAATCATTTAGATAGTGTTTTATGTATTCTGTCAAGACTATATGGCTACGTTCTAGAGCACCATTTGTTTGTGGACGGTACCCAGAAGTAGTTACGTGATTAATTTTGAATACTTTCGCTAATTCTTTTAATACTTTGTTAATGAAGCTAGTGCCTTGATCAGTTAAGATCGCGCGTGGAGCCCCATATTGTAAAACCAGATGCGTGACCAGCGCGTGAGCTACAGTTTCTGCTTTTATATCCGGTACAGGAACTGCAATGCAGTATTTTGTAAGATTATCCTGCATAGTTAGAATGTGCCGATTACCGCTAGGAGTCAATGGAAGAGGTCCCACAGTATCTAGAGATATTTTATCAAATGGCCTTAATGGTGTATCAGTTATAAGCATTGGTTCACGAGTTTTTGTCCTAACAAGTTTGTTTTCCTGACAACTATTGCATGTTCTGATAAAATTTTGAATGTCGTTACGCATCGATGGCCAATAAAATCTTTCTCGAATTCGTTGATATGTTTTTGTTACGCCCTTATGCCTTCCTATTAAACTTTTGTGTAATTCCGAAATGATTTTCGGGCGGAGTTCTTCGGGCGGTACCTGTACGTTTCCGGTACACAGAGTTACTTTGATTTCACTATCCGCAAAAACATTTAATAAGATACCAGCTAGTGTACCTTGCGGAAGTGTATCCGTAAATTCACCGGATTTCGAAATTCTAAAGGTTTTTATACCTGATTGTAAAAGTGTATTTCTTAAATTTTTCAAAGCATTACCTAATTTTGCGATGGAAGTATCATCATAATGCTTTTCTTTGATTACTACACTAAAAATTTTGTATTTACCTCGCGGCGTAACGAGTACCTGGCCTTCTTTTGGCTTTGCATTCCGCAGATTTTCAATGCTTATGGCCCCTATATCTGCGAGCAATTTACTTATTGGGGTTACCAATTCTACATCGGAAGAAATGAAGTGAACGTAATTTTCGCGAATGTTTGTTAAATTGTTTCGAGTGAAATTAATATTTCCTCCGCGTGTGCTTCGGGAGAAAGTCGGTGACGTTAATATGTCCGGAAGTATACTTACTGTTATTTGAATTCCTGGCCGATACTGATCAATTTTCCTGTGGTTCCTCGATTCAGGAATAAATGAACGTTTGGGAGTGGAAAATGGGTCGGAAGATATGGTTTCTGGTTTTGAATAAGGTGTGGATAATGCAAGCGGTCTGTTTGATGGTAATGGGGTTGGTATCATGGATCGGCGCGGTGGACGATGAATTAGTGTATTATCAAATCCTGAGGCAGTGTTTGGTTCTTCTTCTTCTTGAATGGATTCTAAAGGTGGTTTCCCTATTTCATCTTTTGAAGGTCCTGTATCAGTAGCCGTTGCTTCTACACTATCTTGTCCTCGCGTTTTATATTGAACCCACAAGTCTTCTGCGCGTTTATCCAATTCTTCCCGGAATGAATTTTCTGTATCCGGTTCTAGTTCATCGGATGATTTTTGAAGAATCTCGCTATGCTCCTGCAGCGATTGGTCAAAACGGTTAATAGATTCCTGAAGTTCCTGTAGCCCAATGGGTTGAGTAGTGTCGAGGTGGATCTCGTTATCGTCACTATCATTGGATGGAGGTGCAACCTCTATCGTTATGCCTTCGGCAGGTGTAGGAGCCGCGGCAGCTTCATCCTCTGTAGTGTCCACAACCTCGGACTGGTCTGCAGAATGTACTTCTTTAGAAAGGGCGCGTTGAAATTCTTGAACCAATGTTGGTGACTTGAGATTAGGTAACACGCTTTTTCGACCTCGGAATACCGGTGGGTCGGTAGGCGGTTCATCTTCGGAATTTTGTGAAGATTCTGTAGTAGTTAATTCCGCGTAATTAATGGGAGGTTTTGGATCGACAGTTGGAACTGTGGAACGCGTTCTTGTTGAAACAGCATTTTTATCTAATGGAAAGGTACGTTTACCTCTCTTGATGATTGGTTTAACTATAGATTTTGGTTCTGCAGGCACGGATCTAGAAGTGCTCGGAGCTGGTAGCTTTTTATTCGCGGGTGGTCTTTTAATAGGCAGAATTTTTGGAATACTACATTCCGAATCACTTTCGGATGTGTCTTTAGAACTGGATTCTGAACTAGTATTAAATTTTGTTACTGGGTTTCGAGATAATGCATCTGCGTTGGAATTTAGACGTCCAGGTTTATGTACAAATTCGTATTCGTAATCATGCAATTTTAATCTCCAACGTACTAATCGTTGTCCCGGATCTTTTATTGAGTCTATCCATTTTAAAGGCTCATGGTCACTAACCAAAGTAAATTTTCTTCCGTAAAGGTATGGTCGAAAATGTAGTATTGCAAAAAGAACTGCTAGGCATTCCTTTTCAGTGGTAAAATAATTTTGTTCTGGATTCGTTAAATTTCTCGAAAGGTAAGCTACAGGCAAATCATGTCCGTCCACATTTTGACTGAGTACGGCGCCTATTGCGTAATCGGATGCATCAGTAGTTAATGTAAATGGTTTATTGAAATCGGGATATTGCAATATGGGACTCCTGCACAAAGCTTTACGTAAAATTTGGAAACTATTTTTGTGTTCTTTCTTCCACACGAAAGTGGCGTTCTTTTTTAATAATTCTGTTAATGGTTTGGCTTTGGCTGCAAAATCTTTGATAAATCGGCGATAATAACCGGCTAGTCCAAGAAATTGTCGTACATTTTTTTGATGTTTAGGACGAGGAAAATGTTTCACTGCCATTAATTTCTTAGGGTCAGGTCTTACTCCTGATCGACTGATAATGTGGCCTAAATATGTGACTTCGGTTTTTAAAAATTCACACTTGTCTGGCTGAAGGGTTAATTTAGCATCATTTAATCGTGTGAATAACCGTCGGACTTTCTTTCCGTGATCTTCCAAATTTTTCGCGTAAACGACGATGTCATCGAGGTAGACAAATACTTCCACACCCTGTAATCCGCGCAATACCTGATCCATCAGCCGTTGAAACGTCGCGGGAGCATTCTTAAGCCCTTCAGGCATACGAATATATTCGTAATGACCGTTAGGTGTAGTAAAGGCTGTTTTAGCGCGATCTCGTGGATCCATTTCGATTTGTTGGAATCCACTGGCGAGATCAAAGGTTGAAAAGTATCTCGCTTCGCCTAAATGATCTAGAATCTCCGTGATGTTAGGCAGGGGGTATGCGTCACCTATTGTTTTTTCATTAAGGTTCCGAAAATCAATGACTAATCTCCACCTTAGATTTCCCTCGGAATCAGGTTTCTTTGGTACTATCCAGAGTGGTGAATTGTATGGAGAATTTGAAAGTCCAATAATTTCCTCTGTTAATTTACTAGAAATTTGGCGAGCTATTTCTTTTTGGTGAACTCGCGGAAATCGATATTGCCTAGTGTTAATGGGCAAATCGTCTATTGTAGGTATTCGATGTTGTATTAAAGGAGTGGATTCTAATTTGTCACCTAGTAGACGAAATCGTTCCGGAAATTCTTCGATTATTCTAATTACGTGATCTCTTTCCTCGTCATTTAAATGGTCTAAACGTAATTTTGATAAAATTTGAGTTACACGGTCCGGTGATACCGGTGACTCCTGCTGTTCAGAGTAAGGATCGAAGTATTCGCGTTCTTCCGGAAAATTATGGTATTCGAACGGTAAAATTTCTTGAGGCGGTATTTCTATTTGAATGTCCTTGTCCAAGGTATTAATTGCGAGAACATGGCACACGTTATTTTTAATTTTTACTATTGCTTCTCCAATATAAATTCCATCTATTGTTTTGAGTAATGGTAAATATCCTTCTTTCAAATCACTGTTGATGGTGTCTATGGCGATTGCTTGTCGGGTACGACTGCTAATACGATAAACACGCGGCGTACTATTTTTCTGAGGTGCTTCCTCTGGAGGAGCCTCGCCAATAAAATGGATCGGTCGAATTGGTTGACTTTGCGTAACTATAGTATTATGTGCAAAAGAAATTTCGGCTTTTTCTTGTCTCAAATAGGCTTTTCCTAAAATACCGTCACTATGTATCGGAAAATTTGATCTTACTACATGAAATAGGATTGGTTGATCCAAAATTGATACTATTGTGGTTCCTAATGTTTCCATTCTTTCGTCTGTAATTCCTCTCATTTCGATAGAATCACGTACATCGACGGTTACATCCTCGTGCAATGCGTTTAATTTTATTACATTTATGTCTGCACCCGTATCAATCAAAAACGTTGCAGTTTTATATCGTAATTGTTCCGCGGTTAATTTTACAACAGGCGATTCGTCGTTACAACCCAAATTTAATATTGTTGATCCCTTTCCAGAAATCTTACTGTCGGACGACGCTCGGAATTTTGATTGTTCAACGGGCGACGCTCGGAATTTTGGTAACTCGTCGTCGCGTCTGTTCGAGGAGTTACTCGGGAGTTTAAATCTGAATTATTACGTGGTTCTGACGAATTCTGATTCGGTGAATATGAACGATTCTGATTCGGTGAGTACGGCCTAGACTCGCGAAATCCTACGGAATTTCGTGAATCGGGATTCAAATTTCGTGAGCTAGATTGAAAATTTGAATTTTGATGTGCGACTTGAGTCGCCTGAGGAGTTGGACTCGTACTTCGTGCCAATTGTGGAGCCGTCGGAGATTGTGCGTATGGCAAATTTGATGGAAAACGCGGATCCTGTGGATACGGTGAATAGTATGGTGGATAAGGCATTTGGTAAAAAGGTGGATAAGGCATGTAAGGATACGGAGAATAAGCGGGATACCCATGTTGTTCTGGATATCTACTCGATTCCGTGTTACTACGCGGTGGTTTAAGAATACTTGTCGGAAATTTTGAATAATCCGAATTTCCAGTCGCGTTTGGACTCGGGCTTCGCGAGCGAGAGTCTCCGAAATTTTGGTTTCGCGAATCGCGATAAGTGAATAGGCTTTGACGCGAATTACTTTGATTAGGCGAATCTGGACGGGGATTTAGACGAGAATCGTCCTGTCTTGAAAGAAACAATCTGTTCGGATCTCCGGTTGGTATTACTCCAGACCTCATTCGCGTTTCGACTCGCGTCGCATGTTTTACCGCGTCATCTAGAGTTTTGGGATCCCGCGCGTCTACGGCCCTGGCAATCTCGTCGGGCAAGCCGCGAATAAATGCTTCTAACGCGCATTCTTTAATCGGGCGCATCATCTTATCCGCGTCCGCGCCATACGAATCCTCCAGCGCAAGTCGAGCCCCGCTAACCAAAATATTAAGCCGATCATGAAAATCATTTACTGTTTCGCTTCTACGCATGCGGATGTTTTCAATCTCATGATGGTAATATGGATAATCTTTCCCGGGAGCGAATCTGTTTTTCAAATGTTTAATTAATTCGTTTACGGTATTAAAGGTTTTCCCAAAAGTGCTATCGCGTGCAGCTCCTTGTAATTTTCCAAGGACTGCTTTAACGAACGGGCCTTCCGACGCAGGAGGTACAAAAACTGCGCCGTTCTGCACATCTTGTAAGAAATCTTTCAAAGGTATATTTCTCCCGTTAAAGAAAGGAATATTCAACGTCCCGTGCTGTAAAGCAAAGCATTCCGCCATAGACGTCATCATCGCGTTTGTGACGGATAGATTCACGGATGACGCGCTAGCGTCAGCGGTTTCATTGGGATTAACCATTTTGTTAAAATTTTTAATTTACAAATATATAAATAAACTGAATATATAAACTGAAAATAAATTAGAAGGCGATATCACGGATCTTTCTAAAACTTTCAAGAAAACAGAAACAAATGCAAGGCGTACCGATTAAATCACATATACAAATTTATATACATTGCTTTTCTCTCGAACGTCTCAGGAAATACCACAATGGACGGAGTTTCGACAAAAGCAGTAAAGAATATCCCACTTCTGACACCAGTTTAGCTGTTACGTGAGGGCGTTGAATTTAAAGTGAGCGAGCGGTTGAGTCTAATTTTTCTCACGTAATGCTTAACAAATTAAAGATTTTAGTAATTTATACGTTTTACGCGAAAATTCAGGATTGTTTTGGGAGTAGGGCTTTTGTCTACAACCAATACAGGTTGTCCCGTCTGGATGTGGTACTTTGAGACTGGTTCGAAACAAAATGAGACAATATGTAAGTAAATATTACCATGTATTACAAAATAAGCAAAAGGAAATGTTTAAAGGTGGTACAATTTGAGGAATTTACATGGGTTTTCCGGAGAGTCGTAGATGACTCACGAAAATAAACACGCGGGGTGAACAATATTGATCGGACAATACTTTACGGACGACAATTGATCGAGGAAAACCCCGCAACTCGTTATGTGAGTTGGATCAATGTTCGCGCAATCGTGCGATAATACAGATTTCAAATAAATTGGTTTGAAGAAAATTGAATGATCGGCGCTTTATAGTAATCGGATGCGATACAATTCACAAATGCGGTACGCGTGAAAAAGGAATTAGGCAGTTATCGAGGGAGAATTCCCATAACACGTACTGGTTGGATTAACTGTCGCTTCCGTACATTGAAACAAAAGAAAATCAATTTCGAAAAGAAACGACGTGACAGAACGATAAATGCATAAACGATACACGCCACACAATGACCATTTGATTATAGAAGAAGTACTTCAAGACACTCACCGACTTGGTAGTAGAGGGTTTTAAATTTTTGAACGTCTTACTCTCTCTCTCTCTCTCTCTCTCTCTCCGATGTACTGGAGCGGTTCTCTCTCTCTGCGTGACCTGGGGCGCTGGGCGCCGGTACAAGATGTTGAAGCGCGGCACAGGCGTGAAGCACAAATCACGCCGAACAGTTCACTAACGTTATAATGTTTTGAGAGGTTTGAATATCACAATTTAAATAGAACGGAAAATCACTAATACTGATTTAAAATAATGGTTAACGTAATTATTGAGTTCGATACGGGGACTGAGTCTTTCCCCGTTATTAACTATTCACGATGGAACTCTAGCTCACACACCTAATGTAATAGGGCAATACGTCCCTCGGGCAGAACGACCACGCTCAATGCGATTTAACAGGCGACTGCCACGAACGTTCGCAGGGTAGGCCCGAGCACTCGGGCCTTTGCGTCAAATTCGCTGACGCCGCACCTCATGCACACGGGCCCAACCGTCGCCACCCAGAACGTTCCCAGCATCCAAGTCGCTATCGCGTCCGGCGTTCTAAGAACGCTGACGGTGTCGGAAGGTTTTCTCACGGAAGAACGCAGCGGCGTAACGGTTCATATAAAATTATTATTATCATATGGTTTGTAGGTCATTGACAATTGGTCGAGGGAAACTCCCACAACACTCAATGGTAGGATCAAATGTCAATGATGGTGTACCAAAATTTTGACAGGGGAGAAAAATATAAAGTAGCCTACTACAATGCGTCGTAAGGCTTATCACGGCGCGCATTCTAGGAACGTCGACGGCGTTGGGAGATTGCTGACGATGATCTTCCAGAGTATGTCGTGGCGTGACAGGCTTCAATCGGAATTAAATTATAACCATTAAGAATATTCACAGATAATCGACTACTGATTGAGGGGAATCCCCATAACACGTGATGGTTGAACCAGTCGTCGACATCTGTGTAGCAAAATATGATGTGAATTTAGCAAAAATTTAGAGATGAATTTAAAAAGTAACCGGCACGTAACACTTGACTCGATTGTCCTGTTTGACCCGTTTGACTCGTTTGACTCGTTTGACTCGTTTGACTCGTTTGACTCGTTTGACTCGTTTGACTCGTTTGACTCGTTTGACTCGTTTGACTCGTTTGACTCGTTTGACTCGTTTGACTCGTTTGACTCGTTTGACTCGTTTGACTCGTTTGACTCGTTTGACTCGTTTGACTCGTTTGACTCGTTTGACTCGTTTGACTCGTTTGACTCGTTTGACTCGTTTGACTCGTTTGACTCGTTTGACTCGTTTGACTCGTTTGACTCGTTTGACTCGTTTGACTCGTTTGACTCGTTTGACTCGTTTGACTCGTTTGGCTCGTTCAACTCGCTTGACTCGATTGTCCTGTTCGACCCGTTTGACTCGTTTGACTCGTTTGACTCGTTTGACTCGTTTGACTCGTTCGACCCGTTTGACCCGATTGACACGTTTGACTCGTTTGACTCGTTTGACTCGTTTGAGTCGATTGACTCGTTTGACTCGATTGACTCGTTCGACTCGTTGGACTCGTTTGACTCATTTGACTCGTTTGACTCGTTTGGCTCGTTCAACTCGCTTGACTCGATTGTCCTGTTCGACCCGTTTGACTCGTTTGACTCGTTTGACTCGTTTGAATCGTTTGACTCGTTTGACTCGTTTGACTCGTTTGACTCGTTCGACCCGTTTGACCCGTTTGACACGTTTGACTCGTTTGACTCGTTTGACTCGTTTGAGTCGATTGACTCGTTTGAGTCGATTGACTCGTTTGACTCGATTGACTCGTTTGACTCGTTTGACTCGATTGACTCGTTTCACTCGTCTGCCTCGCTTGACTCGATTGACTCGATTGACTCGTTTGACTCGATTGACTCGTTTGACTCGTTTGACTCGTTTGACTCGTTTGACTCGTTTGACTCGTTTGACTCGTTTGACTCGTTTGACTCGTTTGACTCGTTTGACTCGTTTGACTCGTTTGACTCGTTTGACTCGTTTGACTCGTTTGACTCGTTTGACTCGTTTGACTCGTTTGACTCGTTTGACTCGTTTGACACGTTTGACTCGATTGACTCGTTTGACTCGATTGACTCGTTTGACTCGATTGACTCGTTTCACTCGTTTGACTCGATTGACTCGTTTGATTCGTTTCACTCGTTTGACTCGTTTCACTCGATTGACTCGTTTGACCCATTTGACCCATTTGACCCATTTGACTCGTTTGACTCGTTTGACTCGTTTGGCTCGATTGTCCTGTTTGACCCGTTTGACCCGTTTGACCCGTTTGACTCGTTTGACTCGTTTGACTCGTTTGACTCGTTTGACTGGTTTGACTCGTTTGACTCGTTTGACTCGTTTGACTCGTTTGACTCGTTTGACTCGTTTGACTCGTTTGACTCGTTTGACTCGTTTGACTCGTTTGACTCGTTTGACTCGTTTGACTCGTTTGACTCGTTTGACTCGTTTGACTCGTTTGACTCGTTTGACTCGTTTGACTCGTTTGACTCGTTTGACTCGTTTGACTCGTTTGACTCGTTTGACTCGTTTGACTCGTTTGACTCGTTTGACTCGTTTGACTCGTTTGACTCGTTTGACTCGTTTGACTCGTTTGACTCGATTGACTCGTTTGACTCGTTTGACTCGATTGACTCGTTTCACTCGTCTGCCTCGCTTGACTCGATTGACTCGATTGACTCGTTTGACTCGATTGACTCGTTTGACTCGTTTGACTCGTTTGACTCGTTTGACTCGTTTGACTCGTTTGACTCGTTTGACTCGTTTGACTCGTTTGACTCGTTTGACTCGTTTGACTCGTTTGACTCGTTTGACTCGTTTGACTCGTTTGACTCGTTTGACTCGTTTGACTCGTTTGACTCGTTTGACTCGTTTGACTCGTTTGACTCGTTTGACTCGTTTGACTCGTTTGACTCGTTTGACTCGTTTGACTCGTTTGACACGTTTGACTCGATTGACTCGTTTGACTCGATTGACTCGTTTGACTCGATTGACTCGTTTCACTCGTTTGACTCGATTGACTCGTTTGATTCGTTTCACTCGTTTGACTCGTTTCACTCGATTGACTCGTTTGACCCATTTGACCCATTTGACCCATTTGACTCGTTTGACTCGTTTGACTCGTTTGGCACGTTCAACTCGCTTGACTCGATTGTCCTGTTTGACCCGTTTGACCCGTTTGACCCGTTTGACTCGTTTGACTCGTTTGACTCGTTTGACTCGTTTGACTGGTTTGACTCGTTTGACTCGTTTGACTCGTTTGACTCGTTTGACTCGTTTGACTCGTTTGACTCGTTTGACTCGTTTGACTCGTTTGACTCGTTTGACTCGTTTGACTCGTTTGACTCGTTTGACTCGTTTGACTCGTTTGACTCGTTTGACTCGTTTGACTCGTTTGACTCGTTTGACTCGTTTGACTCGTTTGACTCGTTTGACTCGTTTGACTCGTTTGACTCGTTTGACTCGTTTGACTCGATTGACTCGTTTGACTCGTTTGACTCGATTGACTCGTTTCACTCGTCTGCCTCGCTTGACTCGATTGACTCGATTGACTCGTTTGACTCGATTGACTCGTTTGACTCGTTTGACTCGTTTGACTCGTTTGACTCGTTTGACTCGTTTGACTCGTTTGACTCGTTTGACTCGTTTGACTCGTTTGACTCGTTTGACTCGTTTGACTCGTTTGACTCGTTTGACTCGTTTGACTCGTTTGACTCGTTTGACTCGTTTGACTCGTTTGACTCGTTTGACACGTTTGACTCGATTGACTCGTTTGACTCGATTGACTCGTTTGACTCGATTGACTCGTTTCACTCGTTTGACTCGATTGACTCGTTTGATTCGTTTCACTCGTTTGACTCGTTTCACTCGATTGACTCGTTTGACTCGTTTGACCCATTTGACCCATTTGACTCGTTTGACTCGTTTGACTCGTTTGGCACGTTCAACTCGCTTGACTCGATTGTCCTGTTTGACCCGTTTGACCCGTTTGACCCGTTTGACTCGTTTGACTCGTTTGACTCGTTTGACTCGTTTGACTGGTTTGACTCGTTTGACTCGTTTGACTCGTTTGACTCGTTTGACTCGTTTGACTCGTTTGACTCGTTTGACTCGTTTGACTCGTTTGACTCGTTTGACTCGTTTGACTCGTTTGACTCGTTTGACTCGTTTGACTCGTTTGACTCGTTTGACTCGTTTGACTCGTTTGACTCGTTTGACTCGTTTGACTCGTTTGACTCGTTTGACTCGTTTGACTCGTTTGACTCGTTTGACTCGTTTGACTCGTTTGACTCGTTTGACTCGTTTGACTCGTTTGACTCGTTTGACTCGTTTGACTCGTTTGACTCGTTTGACTCGTTTGACTCGTTTGACTCGTTTGACTCGTTTGACTCGTTTGACTCGTTTGACTCGTTTGACTCGTTTGACTCGTTTGACTCGTTTGACTCGTTTGACTCGTTTGACTCGTTTGACTCGTTTGACTCGTTTGACTCGTTTGACTCGTTTGACTCGTTTGACTCGTTTGACTCGTTTGACTCGTTTGACTCGTTTGACTCGTTTGACTCGTTTGACTCGTTTGACTCGTTTGACTCGTTTGACTCGTTTGACTCGTTTGACTCGTTTGACTCGTTTGACTCGTTTGACTCGTTTGACTCGTTTCACTCGTCTGACTCGTTTGACTCGATTGACTCGATTGACTCGATTGACTCGTTTGACGCGTTTGAATCGATTGTCCTGTTCGACCCGTTTGACTCGTTTCACTCGTTTGACTCGTTTGACTCGTTTGACTCGTTTGACTCGTTTCACTCGTTTGACTCGTTTCACTCGTTTGACTCGTTTCACTCGTTTGACTCGTTTCACTCGTTTGACTCGTTTCACTCGTTTGACTCGTTTCACTCGTTTGACTCGTTTCACTCGTTTGACTCGTTTCACTCGTTTGACTCGTTTGGCTCGTTCAACTCGCTTGACTCGATTGTCCTGTTCGACCCGTTTGACTCGTTTGACTCGTTTGACTCGTTTGACTCGTTTGACTCGTTCGACCCGTTTGACCCGATTGACACGTTTGACTCGTTTGACTCGTTTGACTCGTTTGAGTCGATTGACTCGTTTGACTCGATTGACTCGTTCGACTCGTTGGACTCGTTTGACTCATTTGACTCGTTTGACTCGTTTGGCTCGTTCAACTCGCTTGACTCGATTGTCCTGTTCGACCCGTTTGACTCGTTTGACTCGTTTGACTCGTTCGACCCGTTTGACCCGTTTGACACGTTTGACTCGTTTGACTCGTTTGACTCGTTTGAGTCGATTGACTCGTTTGAGTCGATTGACTCGTTTGACTCGATTGACTCGTTTGACTCGTTTGACTCGATTGACTCGTTTCACTCGTCTGCCTCGCTTGACTCGATTGACTCGATTGACTCGTTTGACTCGATTGACTCGTTTGACTCGTTTGACTCGTTTGACTCGTTTGACTCGTTTGACTCGATTGACTCGTTTGACTCGATTGACTCGTTTGACTCGTTTGACTCGTTTGACTCGTTTGACTCGTTTGACTCGTTTGACTCGTTTGACTCGTTTGACTCGTTTGACTCGTTTGACTCGTTTGACTCGTCTGACTCGTTTGACTCGATTGACTCGATTGACTCGATTGACTCGTTTGACTCGTTTGACTCGTTTGACTCGTTTGACTCGTTTGACTCGTTTGACTCGTTTGACTCGTTTGACTCGTTTGACTCGTTTGACTCGTTTGACTCGTTTGACTCGTTTGACTCGTTTGACTCGTTTGACTCGTTTGACTCGTTTGACTCGTTTGACTCGTTTGACTCGTTTGACTCGTTTGACTCGTTTGACTCGTTTGACTCGTTTGACTCGTTTGACTCGTTTGACTCGTTTGACTCGTTTGACTCGTTTGACTCGTTTGACTCGTTTGACTCGTTTGACTCGTTTGACTCGTTTGACTCGTTTGACTCGTCTGACTCGTTTGACTCGATTGACTCGATTGACTCGATTGACTCGTTTGACGCGTTTGACTCGATTGTCCTGTTCGACCCGTTTGACTCGTTTCACTCGTTTGACTCGTTTGACTCGTTTGACTCGTTTGACTCGTTTCACTCGTTTGACTCGTTTCACTCGTTTGACTCGTTTCACTCGTTTGACTCGTTTCACTCGTTTGACTCGTTTCACTCGTTTGACTCGTTTCACTCGTTTGACGCGTTTGACTCGATTGTCCTGTTCGACCCGTTTGACTCGTTTCACTCGTTTGACTCGTTTGACTCGTTTGACCCGTTTGACTCGTTTGACCCGTTTGACTCGTTTGACTCGTTTGACTCGTTCGACCCGTTTGACCCGTTTGACACGTTTGACTCGTTTGACTCGTTTGACTCGTTTCACTCGTTTGACTCGTTTCACTCGTTTGACTCGTTTCACTCGTTTGACTCGTTTGACTCGTTTGACTCGTTTGACTCGTTTGACTCGTTTGATTCGTTTGGCTCGTTCAACTCGCTTGACTCGATTGTCCTGTTCGACCCGTTTGACTCGTTTGACTCGTTTGACTCGTTTGACTCGTTTGACTCGTTCGACCCGTTTGACCCGATTGACACGTTTGACTCGTTTGACTCGTTTGACTCGTTTGAGTCGATTGACTCGTTTCACTCGTTTGACTCGATTGACTCGTTTGATTGGTTTCACTCGTTTGACTCGTTTCACTCGATTGACTCGTTTGACTCGTTTGACCCATTTGACCCATTTGACTCGTTTGACTCGTTTGACTCGTTTGGCACGTTCAACTCGCTTGACTCGATTGTCCTGTTTGACCCGTTTGACCCGTTTGACCCGTTTGACCCGTTTGACTCGTTTGACTCGTTTGACTCGTTTGACTCGTTTGACTCGTTTGACTCGTTTGACTCGTTTGACTCGTTTGACTCGTCTGACTCGTTTGACTCGATTGACTCGATTGACTCGTTTGACTCGTTTGACTCGTTTGACTCGTTTGACTCGTTTGACTCGTTTGACTCGTTTGACTCGATTGACTCGTTTGACTCGTTTGACTCGTTTGACTCGTTTGACTCGTTTGACTCGTTTGACTCGTTTGACTCGTTTGACTCGTTTGACTCGTTTGACTCGTTTGACTCGTTTGACTCGTTTGACTCGATTGTCCTGTTCGACCCGTTTGACTCGATTGTCCTGTTCGACCCGTTTGACTCGTTTGACTCGTTTGACTCGTTTGACTCGTTTGACTCGTTTGACTCGTTTGACTCGTTTGACTCGTTTGACTCGTTTGACTCGTTTGACTCGTTTGACTCGTTTGACTCGTTTGACTCGTTTGACTCGTTTGACTCGTTTGACTCGTTTGACTCGTTTGACTCGTTTGACTCGTTTGACTCGTTTGACTCGTTTGACTCGTTTGACTCGTTTGACTCGTTTGACTCGTTTGACTCGTTTGACTCGTTTGACTCGTTTGACTCGTTTCACTCGTTTGACTCGTTTCACTCGTTTGACTCGTTTGACTCGTTTGACTTGTTTGACTCGTTTGACTCGAATGACTCGTTTGACGCGTTTGACTCGATTGTCCTGTTCGACCCGTTTGACCCGTTTGACTCGTTTGGCTCGTTCAACTCGCTTGACTCGATTGTCCTGTTCGTCCCGTTTGACTCGTTTGACTCGTTTGACTCGTTTGACTCGTTTGACTCGTTTGACTCGTTCGACCCGTTGACCCGTTTGACACGTTTGACTCGTTTGACTCGTTTGACTCGTTTGAGTCGATTGACTCGTTTGACTCGATTGACTCGTTCGACTCGTTGGACTCGTTTGACTCATTTGACTCGTTTGACTCGTTTGGCTCGTTCAACTCGCTTGACTCGATTGTCCTGTTCGACCCGTTTGACTCGTTTGACTCGTTTGACTCGTTTGACTCGTTTGACTCGTTCGACCCGTTTGACCCGTTTGACACGTTTGACTCGTTTGACTCGTTTGACTCGTTTGAGTCGATTGACTCGTTTGACTCGATTGACTCGTTTGACTCGTTTGACTCGATTGACTCGTTTCACTCGTCTGCCTCGCTTGACTCGATTGACTCGATTGACTCGTTTGACTCGATTGACTCGTTTGACTCGTTTGACTCGATTGACTCGTTTGATTCGTTTCACTCGTTTGACTCGTTTCACTCGATTGACTCGTTTGACTCGTTTGACCCATTTGACTCGTTTAACTCGTTTGACTCGTTTGGCACGTTCAACTCGCTTGACTCGATTGTCCTGTTTGACCCGTTTGACTCGTTTGACTCGTTTGACTCGTTTGACTCGTTTGACTCGTTTGACTCGTTTGACTCGTTTGACTCGTTTGACTCGTTTGACTCGTTTGACTCGTTTGACTCGTTTGACTCGTTTGACTCGTTTGACTCGTTTGACTCGTTTGACTCGTTTGACTCGTTTGACTCGTTTGACTCGTTTGACTCGTTTGACTCGTTTGACTCGTTTGACTCGTTTGACTCGTTTGACTCGTTTGACTCGTTTGACTCGTTTGACTCGTTTGACTCGTTTGACTCGTTTGACTCGTTTGACTCGTTTGACTCGTTTGACTCGTTTGACTCGTTTGACTTGTTTGACTCGTTTGACTCGTTTGACTCGTTTGACTCGTTTGACTCGTTTGACTCGATTGACTCGTTTGACGCGTTTGACTCGTTTGACTCGTTTGACTCGTTTGACTCGTTTGACTCGTTTGACTCGTTTGACTCGTTTGACTCGTTTGACTCGTTTGACTCGTTTGACTCGTTTGACTCGTTTGACTCGTTTGACTCGTTTGACTCGTTTGACTCGTTTGACTCGTTTGACTCGTTTGACTCGTTTGACTCGTTTGACTCGTTTGACTCGTTTGACTCGTTTGACTCGTTTGACTCGTTTGACTCGTTTGACTCGTTTGACTCGTTTGACTCGTTTGACTCGTTTGACTCGTTTCACTCGTTTGACTCGTTTGACTCGTTTGTCTCGTTTGACTCGTTTGACTCGTTTGACTCGTTTGGCACGTTCAACTCGCTTGACTCGATTGTCCTGTTTGACCCTTTTGACTCGTTTGACTCGTTTGACTCGTTTGACTCGTTTGACTCGTTTGACTCGTTTGACTCGTTTGACTCGTTTGACTCGTTTGACTCGTTTGACTCGTTTGACTCGTTTGACTCGTTTGACTCGTTTGACTCGTTTGACTCGTTTGACTCGTTTGACTCGTTTGACTCGTTTGACTCGTTTGACTCGTTTGACTCGTTTGACTCGTTTGACTCGTTTGACTCGTTTGACTCGTTTGACTCGTTTGACTCGTTTGACTCGTTTGACTCGTTTGACTCGTTTCACTCGTCTGCCTCGCTTGACTCGATTGACTCGATTGACTCGTTTGACTCGATTGACTCGTTTGACTCGTTTGACTCGATTGACTCGTTTGATTCGTTTCACTCGTTTGACTCGTTTCACTCGATTGACTCGTTTGACTCGTTTGACCCATTTGACTCGTTTGACTCGTTTGACTCGTTTGGCACGTTCAACTCGCTTGACTCGATTGTCCTGTTTGACCCGTTTGACTCGTTTGACTCGTTTGACTCGTTTGACTCGTTTGACTCGTTTGACTCGTTTGACTCGTTTGACTCGTTTGACTCGTTTGACTCGTTTGACTCGTTTGACTCGTTTGACTCGTTTGACTCGTTTGACTCGTTTGACTCGTTTGACTCGTTTGACTCGTTTGACTCGTTTGACTCGTTTGACTCGTTTGACTCGTTTGACTCGTTTGACTCGTTTGACTCGTTTGACTCGTTTGACTCGTTTGACTCGTTTGAGTCGATTGACTCGTTTGACTCGATTGACTCGTTCGACTCGTTGGACTCGTTTGACTCATTTGACTCGTTTGACTCGTTTGGCTCGTTCAACTCGCTTGACTCGATTGTCCTGTTCGACCCGTTTGACTCGTTTGACTAGTTTGACTCGTTTGACTCGTTTGACTCGTTCGACCCGTTTGACCCGTTTGACACGTTTGACTCGTTTGACTCGTTTGACTCGTTTGAGTCGATTGACTCGTTTGACTCGATTGACTCGTTTGACTCGTTTGACTCGATTGACTCGTTTCACTCGTCTGCCTCGCTTGACTCGATTGACTCGATTGACTCGTTTGACTCGATTGACTCGTTTGACTCGTTTGACTCGATTGACTCGTTTGATTCGTTTCACTCGTTTGACTCGTTTCACTCGATTGACTCGTTTGACTCGTTTGACCCATTTGACTCGTTTGACTCGTTTGACTCGTTTGGCACGTTCAACTCGCTTGACTCGATTGTCCTGTTTGACCCGTTTGACTCGTTTGACTCGTTTGACTCGTTTGACTCGTTTGACTCGTTTGACTCGTTTGACTCGTTTGACTCGTTTGACTCGTTTGACTCGTTTGACTCGTTTGACTCGTTTGACTCGTTTGACTCGTTTGACTCGTTTGACTCGTTTGACTCGTTTGACTCGTTTGACTCGTTTGACTCGTTTGACTCGTTTGACTCGTTTGACTCGTTTGACTCGTTTGACTCGTTTGACTCGTTTGACTCGTTTGACTCGTTTGACTCGTTTGACTCGTTTGACTCGTTTGACTCGTTTGACTCGTTTGACTCGTTTGACTCGTTTGACTCGTTTGACTCGTTTGACTCGTTTGACTCGTTTGACTCGTTTCACTCGTTTGACTCGTTTCACTCGTTTGACTCGTTTGACTCGTTTGACTCGTTTGACTCGTTTGACTCGTTCGACCCGTTTGACCCGTTTGACACGTTTGACTCGTTTGACTCGTTTGACTCGTTTGAGTCGATTGACTCGTTTGACTCGATTGACTCGTTTGACTCGTTTGACTCGATTGACTCGTTTCACTCGTCTGCCTCGCTTGACTCGATTGACTCGATTGACTCGTTTGACTCGTTTGACTCGATTGACTCGTTTGATTCGTTTCACTCGTTTGACTCGTTTCACTCGATTGACTCGTTTGACTCGTTTGACCCATTTGACTCGTTTGACTCGTTTGACTCGTTTGGCACGTTCAACTCGCTTGACTCGATTGTCCTGTTTGACCCGTTTGACTCGTTTGACTCGTTTGACTCGTTTGACTCGTTTGACTCGTTTGACTCGTTTGACTCGTTTGACTCGTTTGACTCGTTTGACTCGTTTGACTCGTTTGACTCGTTTGACTCGTTTGACTCGTTTGACTCGTTTGACTCGTTTGACTCGTTTGACTCGTTTGACTCGTTTGACTCGTTTGACTCGTTTGACTCGTTTGACTCGTTTGACTCGTTTGACTCGTTTGACTCGTTTGACTCGTTTGACTCGTTTGACTCGTTTGACTCGTTTGACTCGTTTGACTCGTTTGACTCGTTTGACTCGTTTGACTCGTTTGACTCGTTTGACTCGTTTCACTCGTTTGACTCGTTTCACTCGTTTGACTCGTTTCACTCGTTTGACTCGTTTGACTCGTTTGACTCGTTTGACTCGTTTGACTCGTTCGACCCGTTTGACCCGTTTGACACGTTTGACTCGTTTGACTCGTTTGACTCGTTTGAGTCGATTGACTCGTTTGACTCGATTGACTCGTTTGACTCGTTTGACTCGTTTGACTCGATTGACTCGTTTGACTCGTTTGACTCGATTGACTCGTTTCACTCGTCTGCCTCGCTTGACTCGATTGACTCGATTGACTCGTTTGACTCGATTGACTCGTTTGACTCGTTTGACTCGATTGACTCGTTTGATTCGTTTCACTCGTTTGACTCGTTTCACTCGTTTGACTCGTTTGACTCGTTTGACTCGTTTGACTCGTTTGACTTGTTTGACTCGTTTGACTCGAATGACTCGTTTGACGCGTTTGACTCGATTGTCCTGTTCGACCCGTTTGACCCGTTTGACTCGTTTGGCTCGTTCAACTCGCTTGACTCGATTGTCCTGTTCGTCCCGTTTGACTCGTTTGACTCGTTTGACTCGTTTGACTCGTTTGACTCGTTTGACTCGTTCGACCCGTTTGACCCGTTTGACACGTTTGACTCGTTTGACTCGTTTGACTCGTTTGAGTCGATTGACTCGTTTGACTCGATTGACTCGTTCGACTCGTTGGACTCGATTGACTCGTTTGACTCGATTGACTCGTTTGACTCGTTTGACTCGATTGACTCGTTTGATTCGTTTCACTCGTTTGACTCGTTTCACTCGATTGACTCGTTTGACTCGTTTGACCCATTTGACTCGTTTAACTCGTTTGACTCGTTTGGCACGTTCAACTCGCTTGACTCGATTGTCCTGTTTGACCCGTTTGACTCGTTTGACTCGTTTGACTCGTTTGACTCGTTTGACTCGTTTGACTCGTTTGACTCGTTTGACTCGTTTGACTCGTTTGACTCGTTTGACTCGTTTGACTCGTTTGACTCGTTTGACTCGTTTGACTCGTTTGACTCGTTTGACTCGTTTGACTCGTTTGACTCGTTTGACTCGTTTGACTCGTTTGACTCGTTTGACTCGTTTGACTCGTTTGACTCGTTTGACTCGTTTGACTCGTTTGACTCGTTTGACTCGTTTGACTCGTTTGACTCGTTTGACTCGTTTGACTCGTTTGACTCGTTTGACTCGTTTGACTCGTTTGACTCGTTTGACTCGTTTGACTCGTTTGACTCGTTTGACTCGTTTGACTCGTTTGACTCGTTTGACTCGTTTGACTCGTTTGACTCGTTTGACTCGTTTGACTCGTTTGACTCGTTTGACTCCTTTGACTCGTTTGGCACGTTCAACTCGCTTGACTCGATTGTCCTGTTTGACCCTTTTGACTCGTTTGACTCGTTTGACTCGTTTGACTCGTTTGACTCGTTTGACTCGTTTGACTCGTTTGACTCGTTTGACTCGTTTGACTCGTTTGACTCGTTTGACTCGTTTGACTCGTTTGACTCGTTTGACTCGTTTGACTCGTTTGACTCGTTTGACTCGTTTGACTCGTTTGACTCGTTTGACTCGTTTGACTCGTTTGACTCGTTTGACTCGTTTGACTCGTTTGACTCGTTTGACTCGTTTGACTCGTTTGACTCGTTTGACTCGTTTGACTCGTTTGACTCGTTTGACTCGTTTGACTCGTTTGACTCGTTTGACTCGTTTGACTCGTTTGACTCGTTTGACTCGTTTGACTCGTTTGACTCGTTTGACTCGTTTGACTCGTTTGACTCGTTTGACTCGTTTGACTCGTTTGACTCGTTTGACTCGTTTGACTCGTTTGACTCGTTTGACTCGTTTGACTCGTTTGACTCGTTTGACTCGTTTGACTCGTTTGACTCGTTTGACTCGTTTGACTCGTTTGACTCGTTTGACTCGTTTGACTCGTTTGACTCGTTTGACTCGTTTGACTCGTTTGACTCGTTTGACTCGTTTGACTCGTTTGACTCGTTTGACTCGTTTGACTCGTTTGACTCGTTTGACTCGTTTGACTCGTTTGACTCGTTTGACTCGTTTGACTCGTTTGACTCGTTTGACTCGTTTGACTCGTTTGACTCGTTTGACTCGTTTGACTCGTTTGACTCGTTTGACTCCTTTGACTCGTTTGGCACGTTCAACTCGCTTGACTCGATTGTCCTGTTTGACCCGTTTGACTCGTTTGACTCGTTTGACTCGTTTGACTCGTTTGACTCGTTTGACTCGTTTGACTCGTTTGACTCGTTTGACTCGTTTGACTCGTTTGACTCGTTTGACTCGTTTGACTCGTTTGACTCGTTTGACTCGTTTGACTCGTTTGACTCGTTTGACTCGTTTGACTCGTTTGACTCGTTTGACTCGTTTGACTCGTTTGACTCGTTTGACTCGTTTGACTCGTTTGACTCGTTTGACTCGTTTGACTCGTTTGACTCGTTTGACTCGTTTGACTCGTTTGACTCGTTTGACTCGTTTGACTCGTTTGACTCGTTTGACTCGTTTGACTCGTTTGACTCGTTTGACTCGTTTGACTCGTTTGACTCGTTTGACTCGTTTGACTCGTTTGACTCGTTTGACTCGTTTGACTCCTTTGACTCGTTTGGCACGTTCAACTCGCTTGACTCGATTGTCCTGTTTGACCCTTTTGACTCGTTTGACTCGTTTGACTCGTTTGACTCGTTTGACTCGTTTGACTCGTTTGACTCGTTTGACTCGTTTGACTCGTTTGACTCGTTTGACTCGTTTGACTCGTTTGACTCGTTTGACTCGTTTGACTCGTTTGACTCGTTTGACTCGTTTGACTCGTTTGACTCGTTTGACTCGTTTGACTCGTTTGACTCGTTTGACTCGTTTGACTCGTTTGACTCGTTTGACTCGTTTGACTCGTTTGACTCGTTTGACTCGTTTGACTCGTTTGACTCGTTTGACTCGTTTGACTCGTTTGACTCGTTTGACTCGTTTGACTCGTTTGACTCGTTTGACTCGTTTGACTCGTTTGACTCGTTTGACTCGTTTGACTCGTTTGACTCGTTTGACTCGTTTGACTCGTTTGACTCGTTTGACTCGTTTGACTCGTTTGACTCGTTTGACTCGTTTGACTCGTTTGACTCGTTTGACTCGTTTGACTCGTTTGACTCGTTTGACTCGTTTGACTCGTTTGACTCGTTTGACTCGTTTGACTCGTTTGACTCGTTTGACTCGTTTGACTCGTTTGACTCGTTTGACTCGTTTGACTCGTTTGACTCGTTTGACTCGTTTGACTCGTTTGACTCGTTTGACTCGTTTGACTCGTTTGACTCGTTTGACTCGTTTGACTCGTTTGACTCGTTTGACTCGTTTGACTCGTTTGACTCGTTTGACTCGTTTGACTCGTTTGACTCGTTTGACTCGTATGATTCGTTTGACTCGTTTGACTCTGTTGAGAATTCTAGCGAAAGCTTGATGGGCTGAGCGCGCTGGTGAAAGTGAGGTTAGGTGGAAGGACGGTGAGATAACCGAAGATATGCACAGTATACTCTCTGGTGACGATAGTCTGTTTATTGTAGATGCACAGTGAAATTGAGCATGTTGTGATGGTGAGAACGTTGTGATTGTAAGAAAGTGAGTCAATGAGCGAGAAATGAGAAAGACGCGAATCACCACGTGGTTCACTCGCGGAGATCCACAATCAATTACACAAACGAGATTCCGACTATCTGGTAGAAAATTCAGGTGAGCGAGATAGATTAATTAACTGAACGAGAGTAGTTGAGCTGGGCGAGTTATGAGGTGATAGAATTTCTGAACGTTAAACGGACAATGTAAATTCGCGACGCGACGTATCTGTAACACGTTGTGAACAAGATTGGAAAAGACAAGATGGAAGCTAGCGACCGTTACCACCGTCCCGAATCTTCTCGAAACTTGACAGACGTGGTGACGCGTGATTGGTTGATCGATCGGCGCGACGTGATCTGAGCTACATGATCGATTGTGGATCCGCCGTGAATGTTGCGCCCGGGAGGTGCTGCTGAAATCGTGAGTGTGGCGGTGAGATGAAGTAGTTGAATCTCAAACATGCTCCCCCCATCAACAGTTGATTGAAGATGTTGATGATGAATCTGAAACAGGCAACACTGCCAATTTTGCAATTGGTCTGGTGAGAATGGTGGTCGCCGTCTTGAGAGACACGACTCGGGTGAGCCCATCCTTCCCTGGGTGCACGGTGAGAACCCGAGAAAGTGGCCACTTGCTTGGAGGAAATCGCTCATCGGTGATGAGCACCAGGGAGCCGACTCTTATGTCATTGGATGGATGATGCCACTTCGAAATGGAGAGCTGCCTTTGTAAATAGTGAGACGACCATTGAGTCCAGAACTGTTGAGTCTTCTTTTGAATGAGCTGCCATCTTGCAGATGGCGAAGGTGTTGAATGCTCCACAGAAGGTTCGGGTAGAACAGAGAGTGAGTGTCCAATGAGGAAATGAGCTGGCGTGAGTGTTGAGATATCCTCAGGGTCATCACTGAGAGGCTCGAGCGGTCGTGAGTTGAGCAATGCTTCAATTTGAGTAAGAAGTGTGCTGAATTCTTCTGTGGAGTAGTCTGTCACCAGCTCCAAGTGAACAGCTGACGTGGTGAGGCAAACGAACACGCAGATCCAGCCCTTGTGCGTCTTGGCGCCTCGCCCTTTCCACGTCTTGAGAGTAATTGGACCAGCATAGTCGAGTCCAGTGTGGGTGAATGGTTGTGAGGGTGTGACTCGTGAAAGAGGTAGTTGGCCCATCAGCTGATGGGCACGGATCCCCCTTTGCCGAGCACACAAAACACAACGCAGGACATGAGATTTCACTGGAGCTCGTCCTCCTATGATCCAGTAATCTTGCCTGATGTGAGCGAGCGTGAGCTGAGTTCCACCATGAAGAGTGGTTTTGTGAGCATGATCTATAATCAAATGAGACAGACGTGAATGTCGAGGCAAGATTGCAGGGTGCTTACTTCCATAACCCATGTGAGTGTTGTTGAGTCGGCCTCCAACCCGAATCACTCCCTTCTCGTCGATGAATGCAGTGAGTCGATTGAAGGCATGAGATGATGGTAACTTGGAGCTGGAGCTGAGCGTTTTGAGTTCGCGTTTGAAATGCAGAGCTTGAGTTGCTTTAATCCAGAAGGTCCTGGCCTTTTCCAAGTCCTCTGGTGATTGTGTAATGATTGACAATGAGATCGTCGATCTCTTCAGCCTGGAGAGAATTCTGAAACAAACTGAGGTAATGCGAATGAGCTTGTTAAGAGAAGAGTATTTGTAAATGAGATCCCAGTGATATTTGATTTTTTGGATGTTGAGCAGATTGGAGATTCCAGGACGAGCCTCTAGTGCACTCGACTCGTCCTTTACAGATGATTGTGATGGCCATGAGTCACTGGGTTGAGAAAGCCATGGTGGTCCCTTCCACCATAGCTGGTGATGTTCAAGCTGAGCTGTTGTTAAGCCTCGAGAGGCGCAATCAGCTGGATTGGATGTTCCTGGAACGTGTCTCCATTGTGCCGTTGGGGTGAGTTCTTGAATTTGGGAGACACGGTTCCTTACATAATCCTTCCAGCGTGAGGCGTGAGATTTGATCCATATTAGTGTTACTTGAGAATCCGTCCACAGATGAGTAGTAGTAATGTTGAGCTGTAGAGTAGCTTGAACTTACTTTGTGAGCTATGCAAGCATTAATGCTGCAGTAAGCTCGAGCCGTGGGATTGTGAGCGTCTTGAGCGGTGCTACCTTTGTCTTGGAGCACACGAGTGTCGACACTTTGTGATTTGTGGATGGTGATGTTACGGTAATGTAAATTACCGCTGCCATGGCGAGCTGAGAGGCATCAGATAATCCATGCAGTTCCACTGTCGAGTCGGAGAAGGTGTTGAACCACCTTGGAATTGAGAGCCTGGCCAGGCCTGTGAGATCTTCTCTTATGTCGAGCCAATGAGCTGTGACTTGGGATGGCAGTGGATCATCCCAACTAAGCTTGTGTAGCCATAACTCTTGCAACAGCATTTTTGCTCGAATTATGACGGGTGATAAAAAGCCGAGCGGATCAAATATTTTTGCTACTTCTGAGAGGATGAGGCGTTTTGAGAGCTTTGAGTTCCAGCTTGATCTTGATGAAAATGAAAAGTTGTCATTTTGAACATTCCAATGTAATCCGAGGATTTTGGTATTGCAGTTGTCTAGTGATATGATTGAGCCTTGGGATCTTGAGGAGTGAGAAATTGATTCAAGCAACGGAGGGTGAGTAGAATGCCACTTGGCAAGTGGAAAACCTCCCGCGTTGCACAGGTCCTTTAATTGTTGAGCAGTTGCAATGAGTGTCTCACCTGTGTCGGCGCCGCCAAAGATGTCGTCGACATATCTGGCGTTGATGATTGATGGAACTGCCAGCGGGAACTGATGGCCTTCGTCTTCCACCACTCTTTGCAAATCTTGATCGTCTTCATGTACCTTGATCTGCCGGTACATCTTTGTCCCGTCTGTGGCAAAGATGTACTTGTGCTGATGAATCCACAGCAGCACGTCAGTGATGTTGAGTAGGAGATTTGCACCAGTGTGCATGAGATCGTTGATTGAATGCCCAGTTGAAGTGGGGCTTGATCCATTGAAGACGACCCTCAACTTTGTTGACTGGCTGTCGAGCTTGAGCACTCCATGATGTGGGAGATAAAAAATAGAATGAGTGTCGGGTGAGATTGATGGTGCTCTTACCATGTGATGGAGCTCCTCATATTCCTTCATGAAACTTTGATAGAGATCGCGACGCTCGCTGTCCTTGTTGAGCTTGATGAGCGTGCGTTTCAAGCGGGCATGAGCAGTCTGATATGAATTGCCCAATAGCTTTGGAGATGACTTGAGGGGGATGCGCACGATGCATCTTCCTGTGGAATCACGAGTGTGTGTCTCTTGAAGGTGATCCTCACATTCTTGTTCTTCAGGTGTGAGTTGAGTAGGGGCTTCCGTCGGGAGTTCTTCTTGGGTCCAAAATTTGGCCAATAGATCTGCATTGTCCTTGTGCTGCACAACGGCAGAGTGATGCGATGAGGCGATTTGAGCAGAGTCCACAGTGACTGGTCCCAGAATGAGCCACGTATCTGCGCCGATCACGATGTCGATGGGCCTTGATTTGAGAAAATCTGGATCGGCCAAGTTGATGCCGTCCGGATTTGGCCAGTCTTGACGAGGCGCTTCAACCGATGGCAGGTTTGACGTCAACGCCCTGAGTATGCGAGTTTGGATGTTTACTACGTTCACTCTCAGAGAGAGGGAGAGAGGGAGCGAAAGCGAGGGAGCGAGAGAGAGAGCGAGAGAGAGAGAGCCAGAGAGAGTGAGAGAGTAAGAGAGAGTGAGAGAGCGAGAGAGTGAGAGAGCGAGAGAGAGTGAGAGAGAGAGCGAGAGAGAGTGAGAGAGAGAGCGAGAGAGAGTGAGAGAGAGAGCGAGAGAGAGTGAGAGAGAGAGCGAGAGAGAGTGAGAGAGAGAGAGAGCGGGAGAGAGTGAGAGAGAGAGCGGGAGAGAGTGAGAGAGAGAGCGAGAGAGAGTGAGAGAGAGAGAGTGAGAGAGAGAGCGAGAGAGAGTGAGAGAGAGAGCGAGAGAGAGGGAGAGAGTGAGAGAGCGAGAGAGAGAGAGAGGGAGAGAGCGAGAGAGAGAGCGAGTGAGAGAGAGAGAAAGCAAGAGAGTGAGAGAGCGAGAGAGAGAGAGAGGGTGAGAGAGCGAGAAAGCGAGAGAGTGAGAGAGCGAGAGAGAGAGAGAGGGTGAGAGAGCGAGAGAGAGTGAGAGAGAGAGCGGGAGAGAGTGAGAGAGAGAGCGGGAGAGAGTGAGAGAGAGAGTGAGAGAGAGAGTGAGAGAGAGCGAGAGAGATTGAGAGAGAGAGAGTGAGAGAGAGTGAGAGAGTGAGAGAGCGAGAGAGAGAGAGTGAGCGAGAGAGAGAGCGAGAGAGAGCGAGTGAGAGAGAGAGAGCGAGAGAGAGCGAGTGAGAGAGAGAGAGCGAGAGAGAGAGAGCGAGTGAGAGAGAGAGAGAAAGCGAGAGAGAGAGAGCGAGAGAGAGAGCGAGTGAGAGAGAGCTAGAGAGCGAGAGCGTAGGAGATGTAATGTATGTCGTGAAGGTTCTCCACGAAGGCTTGAGCGGAGATAATGCAATCTGGCAATTTCTGCCAGCCGCTTGTCATTGATGATCAACGATGTGAAGAGTGCGCTGTACCCTGGCTAGTCTGTATAAATGCCTTGCAGATTGGGCGACACAGACCTGGACACCGCTGACTGCTTGGTGGACTTGTCGCCATGCATCACTGAGAACTTGTGAACTGGTGAGCACTAACTTTGCACACTTCACTTATCACCGTCCATCCGGCTCGAAGGACCAAAATGTTGAGAATTCTAGCGAAAGCTTGATGGGCTGAGCGCGCTGGTGAAAGTGAGGTTAGGTGGAAGGACGGTGAGATAACCGAAGATATGCACAGTATACTCTCTGGTGACGATAGTCTGTTTATTGTAGATGCACAGTGAAATTGAGCTCGATGTGATGGTGAGAACGTTGTGATTGTAAGAAAGTGAGTCAATGAGCGAGAAATGAGAAAGACGCGAATCACCACGTGGTTCACTCGCGGAGATCCACAATCAATTACACAAACGAGATTCCGACTATCTGGTAGAAAAGTCAGGTGAGCGAGATAGATTAATTAACTGAACGAGAGTAGTTGAGCTGGGCAAGTTATGAGGTGATAGAATTTCTGAACGTTAAACGGACAATGTAAATTCGCGACGCGACGTATCTGTAACACGTTGTGAACAAGAGTGGAAAAGACAAGATGGAAGCTAGCGACCGTTACCACCGTCCCGAATCTTCTCGAAACTAGACAGACGTGGTGACGCGTGATTGGTTGATCGATCGGCGCGACGTGATCTGAGCTACATGATCGATTGTGGATCCGCCGTGAATGTTGCGCCCGGGAGGTGCTGCTGAGATCGTGAGTGTGGCGGTGAGATGAAGTAGTTGAATCTCAAACAGACTCGTTTGACTCGTTTGACTCGTTTGACTCGTTTGACTCGCTTGACTCGATTGTCCAGTTCGAACAGTTTGACTCGTTTGACTCGCATGACTCGTTCCACTCGTTCCACCCGTTTGACTCGTGTGACTCGTGTGACTCGTTTGACTCGTTTGACTCGTTTGACTCGTTTGACTCGTTTGACTCGTTTGACTCGTTCGACACGATTGACTCGATTGACTCGTCTGACACGTTTGACTCGTTTGAGTCGTTTGACTCGTTTGAGTCGTTTGACTCGTACGACTCGTTTGACTCGTTTGCCTCGTTTGACTCGTTTGACTCGTTTGACTCGTTTGAGTCGTTTGACTCGTTTGACTCGTTTGACTCGTTTGACTCGTTTGACTCGTTTGACTCGTCTGACTCGTCTGACTCGTTTGACTCTTTTGACTATTTTGACTATTTTGACTCGTTTGACTCGTTAGACTCGCTTGACTCGTTTGACTCGTTTGACTCGTTTGACTCGTTTGACCCCGTTTGACTCGTTTGACTGGTTTGACTCGTTTGAGTCGTTTGACTCGTTTGACTCGTTTGACTCGTTTGACTCGTTTGACTCGATTGACTCGTTTCACTGGTTTGACTCGTTTGACTCGTTTGACTGGTTTGACTCGTATGACTCGTTTGACTCGTATGACTCGTTTGACTCGTTTGACTCGTTTGACTCGTTTGACTCGTTTGACTCGTTTGACTCGTTTGACTCGTTTGACTCGTTTGACTCGTTTGACTCGTTTGACTCGTTTGACTCGATTGACTAGTTTGACTCGTTTGACTCGTTTGACTCGTTTGACTCGATTGTCCTGATCGAACCGTTTGACTCGCTTGACTCGTTTGACTCGTTTGACTCGTTTGACTCGTTTGACACCGTTTGACTCGTTTGACTCGTTTGACTCGTTTGACACCGTTTGACTCGTTTGACTCGTTTGACTCGTTTGACTGGTTTGATTCGTATGACTCGTTTGACTCGTTTGACTCGTTTGACTCGTTCGACTCGTTCGACTCGTTCGACTCGTTCGACTCGTTCGACTCGTTCGACTCGTTCGACTCGTTCGACTCGTTCGACTCGTTCGACTCGTTCGACTCGTTCGACTCGTTTGACTCGTTCGACTCGTTTGACTCGTTCGACTCGTTTGACTCGTTTGACTCGTTTGACTCGTTTGACTCGTTTGACTCGTTTGACTCGTTTGACTCGTTTGACTCGTTTGACTCGTTTGACTCGTTTGAGTCGCGTGACTCGTTTAACTCGATTGACTCGTTTGACTAGTTTGACTCGTTTGACTCGTTTGACTCGTTTGACTCGTTTGACTCGTTTGACTCGTTTGACTCGTTTGACTCGTTTGACTCGTTTGACTCGTTTGACTCGTTTGACTCGTTTGACTCGTTTGACTCGTTTGACTCGTTTGACTCGTTTGACTCGTTTGACTCGTTTGACTCGTTTGACTCGTTTGACTCGTTTGACTCGTTTGACTCGTTTGACTCGTTTGACTCGTTTGACTCGTTTGACTCGTTTGACTCGTTTGACTCGTTTGACTCGTTTGACTCGTTTGACTCGTTTGACTCGTTTGACTCGTTTGACTCGTTTGACTCGTTTGACTCGTTTGAGTCGCGTGACTCGTTTAACTCGATTGACTCGTTTGACTAGTTTGACTCGTTTGACTCGTTTGACTCGTTTGACTCGTTTGACTCGTTTGACTCGTTTGACTCGTTTGACTCGATTGTCCTGTTCGAGCCTTTTGACCCGTTTGACTCGTTCGACCCGTTTGATTCGTTTGACTCGTTTGACTCGTTTGACTCGTTTGACTCGTTTGACTCGTTTGACTCGTTCGACTCGATCGACTCGTTCGACTCGTTCGACTCATTCGGCTCGTTCAACTCGCTTGACTCAATTGACTCGATTGACTCGTTTGACACGTTTGACTCGTTTGACTCGTTTGACCCGTTTGACTCGTTTGACCCGTTTGACTCGTTTGACTCGTTCGACTCGTTCGACTCGTTCGACTCGTTCGACTCGTTCGACTCGTTTGACTCGTTCGACTCGTTCGACTCGTTTGACTCGTTCGACCCGTTTGACTCGTTTAACTCGTTTGACTCGTTTGACTCGTTCGACTCGATCGACTCGTTCGACTCGTTCGACTCGTTCGGCTCGTTCAACTCGCTTGACTCGTTCGACTCGCTTGACTCGATTGACTCGATTGACTCGATTGACTCGTTTGACTCGTTTGACTCGTTTGACTCGTTTGACTCGTTTGACCCGTTTGACACGTTTGACTCGATTGACTCGTTTCACTCGTTTCACTCGTTTGACTCGTTTCACTCGTTTGACTCGTTTCACTCGTTTGACACGTTTCACTCGTTTGACTCGTTTCACTCGTTTGACTCGTTTCACTCGTTTGACTCGTTTCACTCGTTTGACTCGTTTCACTCGTTTCACTCGTTTCACTCGATTGTCCTGTTCGACCCGTTTGACCCATTTGACTCGTTTGACTCGTTTGACTCGTTTGGCTCGTTCAACTCGCTTGACTCGATTGTCCTGTTCGACCCGTTCGACCCGTTTGACTCGTTTGACTCGTTTGACTCGTTTGACTCGTTTGACTCGTTTGACTCGTTTGACTCGTTTGACTCGTTTGACTCGTTTGACTCGTTTGACTCGTTTGACTCGTTTGACTCGTTTGACTCGTTTGACTCGTTTGACTCGTTTGACTCGTTTGACTCGTTTGACTCGTTTGACTCGTTTGACTCGTTTGACTCGTTTGACTCGTTTGACTCGTTTGACTCGTTTGACTCGTTTGACTCGTTTGACTCGTTTGACTCGTTTGACTCGTTTGACTCGTTTGACTCGTTTGACTCGTTTGACTCGTTTGACTCGTTTGACTCGTTTGACTCGTTTGACTCGTTTGACTCGTTTGACTCGTTTGACTCGTTTGACTCGTTTGACTCGTTTGACTCGTTTGACTCGTTTGACTCGTTTGACTCGTTTGACTCGTTTGACTCGTTTGACTCGTTTGACTCGTTTGAGTCGCGTGACTCGTTTAACTCGATTGACTCGTTTGACTAGTTTGACTCGTTTGACTCGTTTGACTCGTTTGACTCGTTTGACTCGTTTGACTCGTTTGACTCGTTTGACTCGATTGTCCTGTTCGAGCCTTTTGACCCGTTTGACTCGTTCGACCCGTTTGATTCGTTTGACTCGTTTGACTCGTTTGACTCGTTTGACTCGTTTGACTCGTTTGACTCGTTTGACTCGTTTGACTCGTTCGACTCGATCGACTCGTTCGACTCGTTCGACTCGTTCGGCTCGTTCAACTCGCTTGACTCGATTGACTCGATTGACTCGTTTGACACGTTTGACTCGTTTGACTCGTTTGACCCGTTTGACTCGTTTGACTCGTTTGACTCGTTTGACTCGTTCGACTCGTTCGACTCGTTCGACTCGTTTGACTCGTTCGACTCGTTTGACTCGTTCGACTCGTTCGACTCGTTTGACTCGTTCGACCCGTTTGACTCGTTTGACTCGTTTGACTCGTTTGACTCGTTTGACTCGTTCGACTCGATCGACTCGTTCGACTCGTTCGACTCGTTCGGCTCGTTCAACTCGCTTGACTCGTTCAACTCGCTTGACTCGATTGACTCGATTGACTCGATTGACTCGTTTGACTCGTTTGACTCGTTTGACTCGTTTGACTCGTTTGACCCGTTTGACACGTTTGACTCGATTGACTCGTTTCACTCGTTTCACTCGTTTCACTCGTTTCACTCGTTTGACTCGTTTCACTCGTTTGACACGTTTCACTCGTTTGACTCGTTTCACTCGTTTGACTCGTTTCACTCGTTTGACTCGTTTCACTCGTTTGACTCGTTTCACTCGTTTCACTCGTTTCACTCGATTGTCCTGTTCGACCCGTTTGACCCATTTGACTCATTTGACTCGTTTGACTCGTTTGGCTCGTTCAACTCGCTTGACTCGATTGTCCTGTTCGACCCGTTCGACCCGTTTGACTCGTTTGACTCGTTTGACTCGTTTGACTCGTTTGACTCGTTTGACTCGTTTGACTCGTTTGACTCGTTTGACTCGTTTGACTCGTTTGACTCGTTTGACTCGTTTGACTCGTTTGACTCGTTTGACTCGTTTGACTCGTTTGACTCGTTTGACTCGTTTGACTCGTTTGACTCGTTTGACTCGTTTGACTCGTTTGACTCGTTTGACTCGTTTGACTCGTTTGACTCGTTTGACTCGTTTCACTCGTTTCACTCGTTTGACTCGTTTCACTCGTTTGACTCGTTTCACTCGTTTGACTCGTTTCACTCGTTTGACTCGTTTCACTCGTTTGACTCGTTTCACTCGTTTGACTCGTTTCACTCGTTTGACTCGTTTCACTCGTTTGACTCGTTTCACTCGTTTGACTCGTTTCACTCGTTTGACTCGTTTCACTCGTTTGACTCGTTTGACTCGTTTGACTCGTTTGACTCGTTTGACTCGTTTGACTCGTTTGACTCGTTTGACTCGTTTGACTCGTTTGACTCGTTTGACTCGTTTGACTCGTTTGACTCGTTTGACTCGTTTGACTCGTTTGACTCGTTTGACTCGTTTGACTCGTTTGACTCGTTTGACTCGTTTGACTCGTTTGACTCGTTTGACTCGTTTGACTCGTTTGACTCGTTTGACTCGTTTGACTCGTTTGACTCGTTTGACTCGTTTGACTCGTTTGACTCGTTTGACTCGTTTGACTCGTTTGACTCGTTTGACTCGTTTGACTCGTTTGACTCGTTTGACTCGTTTGACTCGTTTGACTCGTTTGACTCGTTTGACTCGTTTGACTCGTTTCACTCGTTTGACTCGTTTGACTCGTTTGACTCGTTTGACTCGTTTGACTCGTTTGACTCGTTTGACTCGTTTGACTCGTTTGACTCGTTTGACTCGTTTGACTCGTTTGACTCGTTTGACTCGTTTGACTCGTTTGACTCGTTTGACTCGTTTGACTCGTTTGACTCGTTTCACTCGTTTGACTCGTTTCACTCGTTTGACTCGTTTCACTCGTTTGACTCGTTTCACTCGTTTGACTCGTTTCACTCGTTTGACTCGTTTCACTCGTTTGACTCGTTTCACTCGTTTGACTCGTTTCACTCGTTTGACTCGTTTCACTCGTTTGACTCGTTTCACTCGTTTGACTCGTTTCACTCGTTTGACTCGTTTGACTCGTTTGACTCGTTTGACTCGTTTGACTCGTTTGACTCGTTTGACTCGTTTGACTCGTTTGACTCGTTTGACTCGTTTGACTCGTTTGACTCGTTTGACTCGTTTGACTCGTTTGACTCGTTCGACTCGTTCGACTCGTTTGACTCGTTCGACTCGTTCGACTCGTTTGACTCGTTCGACCCGTTTGACTCGTTTAACTCGTTTGACTCGTTTGACTCGTTCGACTCGATCGACTCGTTCGACTCGTTCGACTCGTTCGGCTCGTTCAACTCGCTTGACTCGTTCGACTCGCTTGACTCGATTGACTCGATTGACTCGATTGACTCGTTTGACTCGTTTGACTCGTTTGACTCGTTTGACTCGTTTGACCCGTTTGACACGTTTGACTCGATTGACTCGTTTCACTCGTTTCACTCGTTTGACTCGTTTCACTCGTTTGACTCGTTTCACTCGTTTGACACGTTTCACTCGTTTGACTCGTTTCACTCGTTTGACTCGTTTCACTCGTTTGACTCGTTTCACTCGTTTGACTCGTTTCACTCGTTTCACTCGTTTCACTCGATTGTCCTGTTCGACCCGTTTGACCCATTTGACTCATTTGACTCGTTTGACTCGTTTGGCTCGTTCAACTCGCTTGACTCGATTGTCCTGTTCGACCCGTTCGACCCGTTTGACTCGTTTGACTCGTTTGACTCGTTTGACTCGTTTGACTCGTTTGACTCGTTTGACTCGTTTGACTCGTTTGACTCGTTTGACTCGTTTGACTCGTTTGACTCGTTTGACTCGTTTGACTCGTTTGACTCGTTTGACTCGTTTGACTCGTTTGACTCGTTTGACTCGTTTGACTCGTTTGACTCGTTTGACTCGTTTGACTCGTTTGACTCGTTTGACTCGTTTGACTCGTTTGACTCGTTTGAC
Source organism: Andrena haemorrhoa (assembly GCA_910592295.1). Taxonomy (NCBI): domain Eukaryota; kingdom Metazoa; phylum Arthropoda; class Insecta; order Hymenoptera; family Andrenidae; genus Andrena; species Andrena haemorrhoa. Next base: position 883,105 of record CAJUZA010000142.1, read on the forward strand.
TCGTTTGACTCGTTTGACTCGTTTGACTCGTTTGACTCGTTTGACTCGTTTGACTCGTTTGACTCGTTTGACTCGTTTGACTCGTTTGACTCGTTTGACTCGTTTGACTCGTTTGACTCGTTTGACTCGTTTGACTCGTTTGACTCGTTTGACTCGTTTGACTCGTTTGACTCGTTTGACTCGTTTGACTCGTTTGACTCGTTTGACTCGTTTGAGTCGCGTGACTCGTTTGACTCGTTTGACTCGTTTGACTCGTTTGACTCGTTTGACTCGTTTGACTCGTTTGACTCGTTTGACTCGTTTGACTCGTTTGACTCGTTTGACTCGATTGTCCTGTTCGAGCCTTTTGACCCGTTTGACTCGTTCGACCCGTTTGATTCGTTTGACTCGTTTGACTCGTTTGACTCGTTTGACTCGTTTGACTCGTTTGACTCGTTTGACTCGTTTGACTCGTTCGACTCGATCGACTCGTTCGACTCGTTCGACTCGTTCGGCTCGTTCAACTCGCTTGACTCGATTGACTCGATTGACTCGTTTGACACGTTTGACTCGTTTGACTCGTTTGACCCGTTTGACTCGTTTGACTCGTTTGACTCGTTTGACTCGTTCGACTCGTTCGACTCGTTCGACTCGTTTGACTCGTTCGACTCGTTTGACTCGTTCGACTCGTTCGACTCGTTTGACTCGTTCGACCCGTTTGACTCGTTTGACTCGTTTGACTCGTTTGACTCGTTTGACTCGTTCGACTCGATCGACTCGTTCGACTCGTTCGACTCGTTCGGCTCGTTCAACTCGCTTGACTCGTTCAACTCGCTTGACTCGATTGACTCGATTGACTCGATTGACTCGTTTGACTCGTTTGACTCGTTTGACTCGTTTGACTCGTTTGACCCGTTTGACACGTTTGACTCGATTGACTCGTTTCACTCGTTTCACTCGTTTCACTCGTTTCACTCGTTTGACTCGTTTCACTCGTTTGACACGTTTCACTCGTTTGACTCGTTTCACTCGTTTGACTCGTTTCACTCGTTTGACTCGTTTCACTCGTTTGACTCGTTTCACTCGTTTCACTCGTTTCACTCGATTGTCCTGTTCGACCCGTTTGACCCATTTGACTCATTTGACTCGTTTGACTCGTTTGGCTCGTTCAACTCGCTTGACTCGATTGTCCTGTTCGACCCGTTCGACCCGTTTGACTCGTTTGACTCGTTTGACTCGTTTGACTCGTTTGACTCGTTTGACTCGTTTGACTCGTTTGACTCGTTTGACTCGTTTGACTCGTTTGACTCGTTTGACTCGTTTGACTCGTTTGACTCGTTTGACTCGTTTGACTCGTTTGACTCGTTTGACTCGTTTGACTCGTTTGACTCGTTTGACTCGTTTGACTCGTTTGACTCGTTTGACTCGTTTGACTCGTTTGACTCGTTTCACTCGTTTGACTCGTTTCACTCGTTTGACTCGTTTCACTCGTTTGACTCGTTTCACTCGTTTGACTCGTTTCACTCGTTTGACTCGTTTCACTCGTTTGACTCGTTTCACTCGTTTGACTCGTTTCACTCGTTTGACTCGTTTCACTCGTTTGACTCGTTTCACTCGTTTGACTCGTTTCACTCGTTTGACTCGTTTGACTCGTTTGACTCGTTTGACTCGTTTGACTCGTTTGACTCGTTTGACTCGTTTGACTCGTTTGACTCGTTTGACTCGTTTGACTCGTTTGACTCGTTTGACTCGTTTGACTCGTTTGACTCGTTTGACTCGTTTGACTCGTTTGACTCGTTTGACTCGTTTGACTCGTTTGACTCGTTTGACTCGTTTGACTCGTTTGACTCGTTTGACTCGTTTGACTCGTTTGACTCGTTTGACTCGTTTGACTCGTTTGACTCGTTTGACTCGTTTGACTCGTTTGACTCGTTTGACTCGTTTGACTCGTTTGACTCGTTTGACTCGTTTGACTCGTTTGACTCGTTTGACTCGTTTGACTCGTTTGACTCGTTTGACTCGTTTGACTCGTTTGACTCGTTTGACTCGTTTGACTCGTTTGACTCGTTTGACTCGTTTGACTCGTTTGACTCGTTTGACTCGTTTGACTCGTTTGACTCGTTTGCCTCGTTTGCCTCGTTTGCCTCGTTTGCCTCGTTTGACTCTTTGACTCGTTTGACTCGTTTGACTCGTTTGACCCATTTGACTCGTTTGACTCGTTTGACTCGTTTGACTCGTTTGACTCGTTTGACTCGTTTGACTCGTTTGACTCGTTTGACTCGCTTGACTCGATTGTCCAGTTCGAACAGTTTGACTCGTTTGACTCGTTTGACTCGTTTGACTCGTTTGACCCGTTTGACTCGTTTGACCCGTTTGACTCGGTTGACCCGTTTGACTCGTTTGACTTGTTTGACTCGTTTGACTCGTTTGAATCGTTTGACTCGTTTGACTCGTTTGACTCGTTTGACTCGTTTAACTCGTTTGACTCGTTTGTCTCGATTGATTCGTTTGACTCGTACGACTCGTTTGTCTCGTTTGAATCGTTTCACTCCTTTGACACGTTTGCCTCGTTTGACTCGTTTGACTCGTTTGACTCGTTTGATTCGTTTGACTCGTTTGACTGGTTTGTGTCGTTTTAGTCGTTTGAATCGTTAGACTCGTTTGACTCGTTTGAATCGATTGACTCGTTTGACTCGCATGACTCGTTTGACTCGCATGACTCGTTTGACTCGTTAGACTCGTCTGACTCGTTTGACTCGTTTGTGTCGTTTGACACGTTTGTGTCGTTTGACTCGTTTGTGTCGTTTGACTCGTTTGACTCGCTTGACTCGATTGTCCAGTTCGAACAGTTTGACTCGTTTGACCCGGTTGACTCGGTTGACCCGTTTGACTCGTTTGACTCGTTTGTGTCGTTTGACTCGTTTGACTCGTTTGGCTCGCTTGGCTCGTTTGGCTCGTTTGACTCGTTTGACTCGTTTGACACGTTTGACTCGTTTGACTCGGTTGACTCGTTTGACTCGTTCGACTCGTTCGACTCGTTCGACTCGTTCGACTCGTTCGACTCGTTCGACGCGTTCGACTCGTTCGACTCGTGTGACACGTTTGACTCGATTGATTCGTTTGACTCGTCTATTGCTCAGCAGCAGGATTTGGACATAAGAGGCGGCCAGCTATGGGTCTATTGCCGAGCAGGTGAATTTTGGGCAAAATAGTAGGACCAACAGCTATTCGTCTATTGTCGAGCAGGTGGATTTTGGGCAAAATAGGAGGACCACCAACTAATCGTCTATTGCCGCGCAGGTGAGTTTTGGGCAAAATAGGAGGACCACCACCTATTCGTCTATTGCCGAGCAGGTGAATTTTGGGCAAAATAGGAGGACAACCAGATATTTATCTACTGCCCAGCAGCTGGATTTTGGGAAAAATATTAGGACCACCAGCTATTCGTCTATTACCGAGCAGGAGGATTTTGGGCAAAATGGGAGTACAACCAGATATTTGTCTACTGCCCAGCAGCTGGATTATGGGAAAAATATTAGGACCACCAGCTAATCGCCTACTGAGCGACGGGTGAATTATGGGCAACACAGTAGGACCACCAGCTATTCGTCTATTGCCGAGCAGGTGAATTTTGGCAAAGTAGGAGGCCCACCAGCTATTCGTCTATTACCGAGCAGGAAGATTTTAGGCAAAATAGAAGGATCACCAGCTATTCGTCTATTGCCGAAGAGGAGGATATTGGGTAAAATAGGAGGACGAACAGCTATTCGTCTATTGTCGAGCAGGTGGATTTTGGGCAAAATAGGAGTACCACCACCTAATCGTCTATTGCCGCGCAGGTGGATTTTGGGCAAAATAGGAGGACCACCAAATATTCGTCTATTGCCGAGCAGCAGGATTTTGGGCAAAATATGAGGACCTCCAGCTACTTGTCTATTACCGAGCAGGTGAATTTTGGTAAAGTAGGAGGACCTACCAGCTATTCGTCTATAGCCGAGCAGTTGGATTTTGGGCAAAATAGGAGGACCACCAGCTATTCGTCTACTGCCCAGCTGCTGGATTTTGGGAAAAATATTAGGACCACCAGCTATTCGTGTAATGCCCAGCAGCTGGATTTTGGCAAAGTAGGAGGACCAACAGCTATTCGTCTATTATCGAGCAGGAAGATTTTTGGCAAAATAGAAGGACCACCAGCTATTCGTCTATTGCCGAGCAGGTGAATTTTGGCAAAGTAGGATGACCACCAGCTATTCGTCTATAGCCGAGCAGCTGGATTTAGGGCAAAATAGGAGTACAAACAGCTATTCCTCCACTGCCCTGTGACGTCCCACGAATTTTCGCGCGCAATTATTCTAACAATTTCATAACCCACTCTACAACTCCACCCGAATCTCATCAAACCACGACTCTTACCCCTTTCCCCGATCACTGACCGGCTTGGCGATGTACCTTAGCGGTCCCCATCTCAAGACGATCAACCATTGAATCTATACAAGTCCCTCGCCTCACAAATCTCTTAAATCGAGACCACGTCTCACACCATCTAAATGACCAAAGCAGTCAAAACCACCAACGTTCCTTTCCTATTAAAACACCCAAAATCCATCCGAGGAGTTGAGCCCCTCAAATTCACGTGTATAAAAACCCCGGAAGGATAATCGCGAGGATTATTTGGCGTACGTGCCGAAAATGCGAGTCCAAATATAGATCAACCTTTGGCCCTTACAAAAACCCCGGAAATGTTTCTGCTACGCATAAGGGTAACTATGTCAAGGTGCATACAGCGCACCCCCCTTCATACTGAAAAGACTGTAACTAGTATAAATACAAGGAACCGCGAGAGCTCCTTCTTCTTAGACGACAATAACAGCGCAAGCTTCGTCTGCGATAACTATTGAAGCTTCACTAAAACTAAATTCAGCGTTAGTATAACGCAAATTATAAATTCTGTGCTCTACGACAACTACTGTAAGCATTTTTCATTAACCATTATTAATACGGTATATCACCCCCATTATATTATTGTGTATTACTATTCTTATTGCTTATCATATTACTATTCTTGTTGCTTTCATATTATTTTGTATTACCATTCTTTTCGCTTATCATATTATTGTGTATTACTATTCTTATTGCTTTGTCTTAACTACGCTGATTGCGTGCACTTATTATATTGTCTTGTTACGTTTACTGCTCTTATTGCTAACGTAACAGATCTTCATGCTTTATCCAAACTATATTTGGCTTATATACTTGTAACTCACATTCATACTCTCGTTTCATTGTAATAACCACTGATATAATCATTATGTGCTATTGATTATCGTGCCACGCATTACTATAAAGACCAACCACTATCGCTCTACAGTGTGTTACGTGAGGGCGTTGAATTTAAAGTGACCGAGCGGTTGAGTCTAATTTTTCTCATGCAACGCTTAACAAATTAAAGATTTATTTATTACGCGAAAATTCAGGATTGTTTTGGGAGTAGGGCTTTTATCTACAACCAATACAGGTTGTCCCGTCTGGATGTGGTACTTTGAGACTGGTTCGAAAGAAAATGAGACGATGTTTGAGTAAATATTACCATGTATTACAAAATAAGCAAAAGGAAATGTTTAAAAGGTAGAACATAAATTGGGGAATTTACATGGTATGCGTTTAGCGATATAAATGTACAAAATACGGTTTGTAGAATTTTGCAATCGGATACAAGAATCTAATTGGCTTCGAAAGTTACAATTACGATTTGACATGGACGTCAGATAATAGTTAACGGACAATAATTGATCGAGGGTAACCCGTAACCATTAAGTGGTTGGATCAGTTATTGTATGTACGTTCGGTTTTATACATTCACGGTGAATATTTTAGAAAAGGTTATGCGATCGGTGATTATAATTACATGAAAACAGAAAATTTGCAAAAACGCGGTACACGCCGAAGGGAAGGTAACAGTTGACTGAGGGAAAATCCCGTAACCTCCGTGGTTGGGTCAATTATTACTTCCGTACAATGTCATGAATAAGTAGGTACTTGAATCACTCACCGACTCAGGTAGTACAAGGCTTAAATTTGGAACTAACGAACCGGAGCGGTTTGTCTCTCTCTCTCTCTCTTTTACGCTCTATCTCGCTCTCTCTCTGATGGACTGGAGCGGTTCGCCTCTCTCTCTCTCTCTCTCTTACGCTCTATCTCGCTCTCTCTGATGGACTGGAGCGGTTCTACGGCCGGGTGAGGCGCACGTAGAATTCACACACACACAATTCACTTGTTCGGCGGATTATGATTATAAATACGACGGAAAAATATAAGGTTTGAACAAAAGGAAAAATGGTTGGAATAAGTAAAACACTGAAAGAGTCTTTACGGGGACTGAGTCTTTCCACGTTAAGTATTAACTATTCACGATGGAACTCTAGCTCACACACCTAATGTAATAGGGCAATACGTCCCTCGGACAGAACGTCAACGCTACTCGCGATTTGCCAGCCGACTGCGACGAACGTTCGCAGGGTAGGCCCGAGCACTCGGGCCTTTGCGTCAAATTCGCTGACGCCGCACCTCATGCACACGGGCCCAACCGTCGCCACCCAGAACGTTCCCAGCATCCAAGTCGCTATCGCGTCCGGCGTTCTAAGAACGCTGACGGTGTCGGAAGGTTTTCTCACGGAAGAACGCAGCGGCGTAACGGTTCATATAAAATGATTATTATCATATGGTTTGTAGGTCATTGACAATTGATCGAGGGAAACTCCCACAACACTCAATGGTAGGATCAAATGTCAATGATGGTGTATAAAAATTTTGACAGGGGAGAAAAATATAAAGTAGCCTACTACAATGCGTCGTAAGGCTTATCACGGCGCGCATTCTAGGAACGTCGACGGCGTTGGGAGATTGCTGACGATGATCTTCCAGAGTATGCCGTGGCGTGACAGGCTTCAATCGGAATTAAATTATAACCATTAAGAATATTCACAGATAATCGACTACTGATTGAGGGGAATCCCCATAACACGTGATGGTTGAACCAGTCGTCGACATCTGTGTAGCAAGATATGATGTGAATTTAGCAAAAATTCAGAGATGAAATTAAAAAGTAACCGGCACGTAACAAGTGCATGGCTTACTCGTGGTTTATCTGAATAAACATTCTTACTTTAAATCACGCTTAGCTTTATTGTATCGATCCCACGGCTACGAAGATCCATACATCCTAACGAGCTGCCGCGACAGCTGATCACGGGCAACGACCGCGGAAAGTATCTCTGTGTTTACTAACTTACTTTTACATAGATTTCGCTCAACCGTATGACTAGCCGAATTTCACAGAGTAATTACGTGTCTTTTATAATAAAGCCACGATAAAACCGATTTCCAACCCAAACCAAAACAAGTGCTCTAACGGGTGTCTCCCCAATATAAACCAGTTATTAAGCCTTCCCTGGTCGATTAGTGTGCAGAATTAACATTCTCGCCTGCCGTTCGAGACGATTAGTGTGCAGAATTTCACATTCTCGCCTGACTGTTCCGAGTGGTTAGTGTGCAGAATTTCACATTCTCGCCTGACTGTTCCGAGTGGTTAGTGTGCAGAATTTCACATTCTCGCCTGATTTTCCCAAAAATCCTCAGTCTCCTGAATTTCACATTCTCGCCTGCCTTTCGAAACGATTAGTGTGCAGAATTTCACATTCTCGCCTGACGTTCGAAAGGACTTGTGTGCAGAATTTCATCATTTCACACCTGACTCCCTCGCCTCCCGGTGCGCTAGAATATAGATTCGCGCCTGGGTTTTATTTTATTTCCACTATGTCATTTGTCCCCTATGTCCTTAACCCGGGACGTGACATAATTTTGGTGACAGCGGTGGGATATCGGTGGATCGTGCTGAGATCCGAGGACGGATCTTCCCCTTAAGGGGGGAGGTGTGACGTCCCGGCCCCACCACGGTATCGCGACTTAGTGTCGACGAGCGCCACCAGAGGTCTCTAATCTTCCCGCTAGTCCTAATTCCAGTCTCATTGCATATATATACAAGTTCCAAAATCATATCCTCTGTGTCCCCGTGTGTGTCAAGGGCAGGGGTCGTCAGCTATAGCCCTACTGATGAGTCTGGCTGACGATCCCAAGACGAAACACACCTCTTCTTTTCCTCCTCGATCCTCCAACACCGATCCACCCGCCCCGCACAGTTACTCCATAGTGGCGTTGCCGGGCCGGCCTTAGGGTTTACGGTGCGTCGGAGGCGACGGGGCAAGAACTCCAATATGTGTTCATTGGATCCTTTAATAACATTTGCTAGTTCCCCACGGTAGTGGTCCGACGTTTTATCGGGGGAGAAGGTACGTTTAAGTCGTTTGATTAAGTCACTTACGGAGTCAAAGACCCGATCCTCAACGGCCAAGTATGCGTGGTCTTGCAGTTTATTTAGCAACAACCTCGCTAACTGGGGTTCGGCTTGCGGGGGAACCAAAGCCTTAGCCCTATTGCAGGCTCTCGCGAATTGCAAAACGGGTATATTGTAATCGTTAAACTTTGGGACTGTTTCTACGGCGTCCTTTAATGTGATCTGGGGCGATGGACCTTGGTCCGGAACATTATTATAATTTAATATTGGTTTCCTATCGAAACGGGAGTAACCCGGAGTAGCAAAATTGTTTGCCGTTGGCGGGGGTGCAAGAAGTTTTTCCATCATTTCTTGTATAGCTTGCAGCTGCTCGGAAAGACCTTCCAACGAGAGGTCGTCTGAACCGGCGGCCACGTCCGAACGCGTGTTTGTTTGCGGGCTTACGACATATTTTGCGTGCAAGCTCTCAATTTTAGCTTGCTTTTCCCGCAATAATTGCACTTCCTCTATTAATTCAGCGGTCGCGATGTCTATGCTATTAGGGAGGGGGCCCGCGTCTTGGTCCATTACGCAAGAGTCGTCGGTCTCGCCGTACACGGACATGTTTAATTCGTCCTTCTCTACTTTTCCTGAGTGGCGTTAAAAGTAATTTAATATTTTCGGCGTCCGGCAGCCATTATTTAAAAATCAGGGTGTTATCCCTGGATAAGAATTGTCGAATCGTCGGTAGCTCTTATTCGAGAGGAGGTAACTTTCTGAGCACTCGATGCAGTTTCTTATGGGGCGTTCTCGAATTAATGAGTTTCCGCACCGAGGGCAATAGGCGGGAGTTCTATACGTATAATAGTAATGTGTCCAATATACTTCTACCGTATCTGTTGGATCCCGATGGGAGCAACTTAAACAAATCTCGTCACCTTCTGCAGTGGTCGCTCTGCTCCCCGAAACGCAGATCAACGTATTCAAAAATGCTGAAATGCTCTGTAATCTGCGGCTCCGGTAGGACGATTCACCTCTATTTGGGCGTTGAATGCACATGCTAGATATCGGGTCTTTGTGGGCACCGTATGTTCAAGAATTTATTCTTTCAACAGTATACGTATCCCATCGCTGTCACCAAAATTATGTCACGTCCCGGGTTAAGGACATAGGGGACAAATGACATAGTGGAAATAAAATAAAACCCAGGCGCGAATCTATATTCTAGCGCACCGGGAGGCGAGGGAGTCAGGTGTGAAATGATGAAATTCTGCACACAAGTCCTTTCGAACGTCAGGCGAGAATGTGAAATTCTGCACACTAATCGTTTCGAAAGGCAGGCGAGAATGTGAAATTCAGGAGACTGAGGATTTTTGGGAAAATCAGGCGAGAATGTGAAATTCTGCACACTAACCACTCGGAACAGTCAGGCGAGAATGTGAAATTCTGCACACTAACCACTCGGAACAGTCAGGCGAGAATGTGAAATTCTGCACACTAATCGTCTCGAACGGCAGGCGAGAATGTTAATTCTGCACACTAATCGACCAGGGAAGGCTTAATAACTGGTTTATATTGGGGAGACACCCGTTAGAGCACTTGTTTTGGTTTGGGTTGGAAATCGGTTTTATCGTGGCTTTATTATAAAAGACACGTAATTACTCTGTGAAATTCGGCTAGTCATACGGTTGAGCGAAATCTATGTAAAAGTAAGTTAGTAAACACAGAGATACTTTCCGCGGTCGTTGCCCGTGATCAGCTGTCGCGGCAGCTCGTTAGGATGTATGGATCTTCGTAGCCGTGGGATCGATACAATAAAGCTAAGCGTGATTTAAAGTAAGAATGTTTATTCAGATAAACCACGAGTAAGCCATGCACTGTAGAGCGATAGTGGTTGGTCTTTATAGTAATGCGTGGCACGATAATCAATAGCACATAATGATTATATCAGTGGTTATTACAATGAAACGAGAGTATGAATGTGAGTTACAAGTATATAAGCCAAATATAGTTTGGATAAAGCATGAAGATCTGTTACGTTAGCAATAAGAGCAGTAAACGTAACAAGACAATATAATAAGTGCACGCAATCAGCGTAGTTAAGACAAAGCAATAAGAATAGTAATACACAATAATATGATAAGCGAAAAAAATGGTAATACAAAATAATATGAAAGCAACAAGAATAGTAATATGATAAGCAATAAGAATAGTAATACACAATAATATAATGGGGGTGATATACCGTATTAATAATGGTTAATGAAAAATGCTTACAGTAGTTGTCGTAGAGCACAGAATTTATAATTTGCGTTATACGCGGTTCCTTGTATTTATACTAGTTACAGTCTTTTCAGTATGAAGGGGGGTGCGCTGTATGCACCTTGACATAGTTACCCTTATGCGTAGCAGAAACATTTCCGGGGTTTTTGTAAGGGCCAAAGGTTGATCTATATTTGGACTCGCATTTTCGGCACGTACGCCAAATAATCCTCGTGATTATCCTTCCGGGGTTTTTATACACGTGAATTTGAGGGGCTCAACTCCTCGGATGGATTTTGGGTGTTTTAATAGGAAAGGAACGTTGGTGGTTTTGACTGCTTTGGTCATTTAGAGGGTGTGAGACGTGGTCTCGATTTAAGAGATTTGTGGGGCGAGGGACTTGTATAGATTCGATGGTTGATCGTCTTGAGATGGGGACCGCTAAGGTACATCGCCAAGGCGGTCAGTGATCGGGAAAAGGGGTAAGTGTCGTGGTTTGATGAGATTCGGGTGGAGTTGTAGAGTGGGTTATGAAATTGTTAGAATAATTGCGCGCGAAAATTCGTGGGACGTCACAAATTCGGGACGTGAGAATTTTGGTGACAGCGGTGGGACGTGCGTATGCCGTTGATAGAAAAAGCTTCTATGACACGGTGCCCACAAAGTCCCTATACTTAAATATGTGTATTAATTGCCCGGATCGGGGCGTATTAAATTACCGTAGCCGCAGGTTACAAGGGTTCGCTACCACCAGAGACGGAAACGAGGTTTGCCTAACGTGTTCTGACCTAGCGCCCGCAGGCACCGTAGAAGTATTCTGGACGCATTATTATTATATGTATAGAACTCCCGTCTATTGCCCTCGGTGCGGAAACTCATTAATTCGAGAACGCCCCATATGAAACTGCATCGAGTGCTCAGAAAGTTATCTCCTCACGAGTAAAAGTTACCTACGGTTCGACAATCGTTACTTATGAAGATAGAACACCCATTATATCCTTCAATTAGCATGTGTGATCAACACCAAAATCTAAATACATTATATTACCCAAGCCGCAGATTTAGAGGCGTATTGTTAGACTCAAACGCATTGGTTTGTGTTTCTGGGGGTGTAGCAACGACCACAGAAGGCGAAGATATTTGCTTAAAGTGTTTCGATTTGGACCCGGTGGAGGTGGACGAGATTTATCAAGTACACTACTACCAACCAAACGACATATTCCCCGAGTGTCCCTGTTGTAGAGATCACTTACTCAGAGCACGCCCCATTAGCGAATGTGCCGCGTGCACCAGGAAAAATCGTCTCTCGCATAAGACACGTAGCAATTTTAACGCGTACCAGGGTCAAGAGCACCGTAGGGTTTAGACAACGGCTGCCGGACGCCTAAGCGTAGTGAAAACCCCCTAATTTCTAAATACAACAGAAACAATAAAAATAACTATGTCCGTGTACGACGACACCAACGAATCTCGCACAATGGACCAAGACGCGGACCCTTCCATGAACAGAATAGACACCGCGACCACCGAATTAATGGATCGGGTACAATTATTGCGGGAAAAACAAGCGGAAATCGAGCGCTTGCACGCATAATGTGTCGTAAACCCGCAATCCAAAACGCGTTCGGGCGTAGCCACCGGTTCGGACGGCCTCACGTTGGAGGGTCTCTCCGATCAAATCCAAGCCATTCGCGATACAGTGGACAGACTTCTTGTACCCCCGCCACTAGCAACCAATTTTGCCACCCCTGGTTCCTCCCGATTTGATAGGAAACCAAATTTAAACTATGACCGCGATAGTGACCACGGTCCATCCCCCCAAATCAGCTTAAAGGACGCCATAGAGACTGTCCCTATGTTTAACGGAGAGAACATACCCGTTGTGCAATTCGCGAGAGCCTGTAATAGTGCTAAGGCTCTGGTTCCCTTACAAGCCGAACCCCAGTTGGCTAGGTTATTACGAAATAAATTACAGGACCATGCCTCCTTGGCCGTTGAGGATCGGGTCTTCGATACCGTAAAAGACTTGATCAAACAACTTAAATTAACTTTCTCCCCCGCAAAAACGACTGACCATTATCGCGGGGAGCTTGCGAACGTTATGAAAGGAGCCAACGAACACGTGTTAGAATATATCTCCCGCGTTAAAGACCTCCGCTTCGCAATTTTAGAAGAGGATAGGGAATACTACCGCGATTTCGCGAGGAATCACCCCGAGGATTTAGATCGCCTGACGTTGGACTCATTCGTCGATGGACTTCCACCTCACGTAAGAACAAATCTACTGCAACACCCGTTCGAAACGCTCGATGAAGCGTTCAACCTGGCCATTCGGTTGGATAAGAAGATGGAAAGGGACCGCATCAGGTTCTTAGAACCGAAGACTCCCAAGTTGACGTGCCAGCTCTGCAACAAGACCGGTCACGATGCCCGGGTCTGTCGCAGCAACCAAGGACCGACAACTCTACCCTCCGAGAGGCAACCCCCAACCCTTGCTGAGGAATATGGGAATAAAACCTCAAGCCCACCACTCCCAAACTGGGACAGGACTCGACCTCCACCCCCTAGGCCTACGGAGCTGCGAATCTGTGGATATTGTAAGAAGCCCGGACACCTGATTTCGGAATGTAGGAAGCGTATATATAACTATAATACAAGGAACCCTGGAACCTTCCAGGAGACGAATTCGGGAAACGCCCCGCCTCCACGGGTACCTATGGACGCGTACCGTGGGACAGGCCAAGCGGGAGCGCGTCCGATAAACGTACAGAGGGAATAGAGGGTTTCAGGAATAAAATCGCCACCGCGCAGGTAAACCCGGTAAATGAAGCCCCGGCTGTAATAATTAACTCCCCAGATTTCGAAGAAGACGCCGAATTAATGATCGACTCCGGATCAGAGCTGAACTTATTAAAGGTTCAAGTCGTAAAAAGGATCCAAGACGTCAACGTAGGGAATAAACTACTGCTTAAAGGGATTTCTACGGACCCTGTCCCCACCCTCGGGACAATCAAAATAAATCTTTTGGGCAAAGATACCACGTTCCAGGTAGTCCCAAAAGATTTCCCTATTAAAACACAAGGTATACTTGGAGCCGAATTCCTAACGGACAGGAAGGCCACGATTAATTACCTAAAAAACCAGCTGGACCTTCAAGGAAAAACAATCCCTTTTATAAATAAGAACCAATTAGTGTTACTCGCAAGATCAAGAACAACCTTCTTCGTCCGCGTATCTAATTCAGATATGAAGGAAGGATATTTGCCCTTGCTAGACCTAGGCACAGGCATCCACGCCGGTAACGCGCTGTTCCGCAATCAGGACGGTGAAGCATATTTACAAGTGATAAACTCCAACGAGACAGATGTAGCAATTACGATACCTACCGTTGAATTGGAAGAGTACGACAAGATAATCCCAGAACATAAGCAGAAACGACAGAGAGAGACAAAAATGCCTCTCGCGAAAACGTTTACCGCGGAATCACTGGAAATGTCTGAAGAACCTCCTTCAAGGGCGGAACAAGTGCTAAAATCGATCTCCACGGAACACATGAACCCAGAAGAACAGCGCTACGTCCAAGAAATAATAAAACAAAACCACGACCTCTTCCATCTGCCAGATGAGAAGTTAGGTCATACGAACGCTATTGAACACGGAATCCAAACAACGGACCCGGCACCGGTTAATACGAAGCAATATCGCTTCCCTCCGGTACACAAGAAAGAAATCAACAAGCAAGTACAAAAGATGCTGGAAAGCGAAATTATCAAGCCATCATTATCACCCTACAATTCACCCATCTGGATCGTCTCCAAGAAGCCAGGACCCAATGGAGAACTTCTATGGAGGATGGTAATCGACTTCAGAGACTTAAACAAAAAGACCGTTTCTGACGCCTATCCACTTCCGAACATCAACGAAATATTGGACCAACTAGGAGGAGCAAAATACTTCTCAGTATTCGACCTCGCTTCAGGATTTCACCAAATACCCATGAAGCTGGAAGACGCACCAAAAACAGCGTTCTCCACGCCTTATGGACATTACGAGTTTGTTAGGATGCCATTTGGGCTTTGTAACGCACCAGCTACATTCCAACGCCTGATGGACCACACTCTTACAGGACTCCAAGGCACAGAAATGTTCGTGTATTTGGACGACATCGTCATTTACGCAAGTTCCCTCACCGAACATTTAATAAAATTCAAGAAACTCGCCTATCGCCTCCGCGAGGCGAACCTTAAACTGCAGCCTTCCAAATGTAAATTCCTACATAAAGAAGTTGCATACTTAGGCCACGTAATTACCGAGGGGGGTGTAAAACCGGACCAACAAAAAATCGAAGCCATCCGAAACTACCCAGCTCCTCGCACACCTAAAGGAATCAAAGAATTCCTCGGATTAACCGGATATTATAGAACATTTATCCCGGAGTTTTCTAAAAATGCTCACCCGTTAACCCAACTTTTGAAAAAGGACATAGCCTTTAACTGGGGACCGTCCCAGCAAACAGCGTTCGACCATTTAAGGTCAGCATTACAAAAGGAACCTATCCTACAATACCCTAATTTTGAACTAGAATTTCACGTAACCACTGACGCCTCCGAATTTGCAATAGCTGGAATATTGAGTCAGACTATCGCTGAAAAGGAGTTACCGATTGCTTAAGCATCCCATCTCCTATACAAAGCAGAAACCAACTATTCTACTATCGAAAAGGAACTTTTAGCCATCGTCTATTGCACCAGGTACTTCCGTCCTTACCTTTATGGAAGGAAATTCATTTTATATACCGACCATCGCCCTTTGATTTGGTTACACAACGTAAAGGACCCAACGTCGCGCCTCGTTAGGTGGCGCCTAAAATTAGCCGAGTACGATTATGAAATTCGCTACCAACCGGGAAAAAGCAATAAACTTGCTGACGCCCTGTCTCGTAACCCCCCTTCGGCGAAGACATGCCCCCTACGACCACGAGAGGAAGCCGACGATGACTGGGAAGATCTGCCCCCGGCTAAACGAAGACCAGGGAGGCCTCGGGGCTCCCAAGCGTCCACCTCCACACCAAAACCCGCGAGTGGATCTCGCCTGAGAAAGGCGCCTACGAGGATCCAACCGCACCGAAAAGTACGCAAGGACCCGACGCCTACAATAGCGCCACCGGATTCCCCCCCGCTAAATTTACCAGAACCGGGGAACTCTATAGAAGAGGAAACCCAGGCAGCCGAAGGAGAACCTGCAGACGAGCCATATTCTGTTATTTCACCTCCACAATCGCCAACACCGCCGGAACAAGACGACTTAGATTCCGATGTGGCATCTAACGCTTCACACGAATCAACGTCTGACTCGGAATCGTCGATAATCGAGACGAACGAGCCTCCGGAAACAGCCTACGAAGCAGACCCTGATAGGGACCTCAGAATAAAGCCAATTATCAGTCGCGACCCGTTGTCCCTACGCAAGGAGACGCTCGTGTTCTTTTTAAGCGCCGATGGGAAAGCCTGCGACGCTGGAGCAAAACAGCTGCAAGAAACGGGAATCCTGTCAATAACAAACAACCTCACACTGGGCAGAGCTCACGTAATTTTTATTAAGGGACAAATTCTTATCGGGTTAGTTATTAAGGAAACGCAAAATGCACCTTTAACCACCACGACTTGGGGCGAGGACCTTTCTTCCTTTAAAAACGTAATACGTGACCTCATAATATATTCTTTCAGTATAGCTAAAACTACAAATTTCGATCAACTAGGCTGGCGAGATATTATTACGGATATTCTCGAAGCCGTCGACGAGGAGGACATCAGTGTCACAATATGTTTACAAATAGTCCGCATCCCGAAGGATGCGGAACGACGAAACATTATTGTGGAAAATCATGCATCCGCATTAGCCGGCCATAAAGGAGTAACCAAAACATATAATCGCATTCGTCACCATTACTTTTGGAAGGGCATGAAGAAAGCCGTGGAAGATTTCGTCCGAAACTGCGCGGACTGTCAACAAAAAAAACTCGTTCGCGTTAAAACCAGACAACCCATGTGTCGGTAAATCCTTACCGACACACCTGGAAACGCCTTCGATAAAGTTGCATTGGATATAGTGGGGCCGTTACCTACTACGAGAACAGGAAATACCTATATCCTAACAATGCAAGATCTACTAACGAAATACTTCGTGTGCGAGCCCCTTAAACAATCTACGTCAATAAAAATCGCAGATGCATTCATAAAACGATTTATTTGTCAATTCGGAGCTCCTAGAGCCATCCTCACTGACCAAGGAGCAAATCTTACCGGTAATTTCATGAAAGCTATCGCGCAAAAATTTAAAATTGAACAATTTCGAACCACAGCCTTTCACCCACAAACAAATGGGTCTCTAGAGCGATCGCACCTCGTGTTAACCGAATATTTAAAGATGTTTATAAGTAGGAGCAGTGACTGGGATGAATGGACTGAAATGGCCACGTTCTCTTATAATACCAGCGTCCATGAGGGGACTGGTTACACCCCACACGAGCTGGTATTCGGTAAAATAGCCCGGGTACCCAGTCAGAAACGGGTGCCCGAAGATTTTGAAAATGAAACTTATAATCACTACCTTTCCAAATTAAGCACGAGGGTACAGGAACTGCAGACCGCTGCAGCTGAAAGGTTAAATCAGTCCAAGCTTCGTTACAAAAGATATTATGATAAACATATAAACGAGGAGACCTTCAAACCGGGTGACCCTGTCTTTGTTTTGATAGAACCAAAAAGGGGCAAATTTGGCGACCAATATTCTGGTCCACATACTATATTAGAAGTAATTCCCTCACAAAACCTAAAAATATCATGGAAGGGAAAAACTAAAATCATTCATGCAAACAAAGCGCGTCTTGGTCACATGCGCGAGAACCCCGGTTGACCAAACCACATCGGAACAAAATATTCAAAGTTTTCTTTTCCTTAGATCGTAAAAGTACGCACAGGATGCCCCACAGAAAAAAAAATCTAGTGGGCCAACCCCACAATTTCGGGGGGGGGGGGGCCGGAAAAGGAGGCTCGCCCGCATGCGATGGCAGCGCCGCAGGGCCATGCAGGAGGGAGGAACCACTTCTCACCTCCTCCCGAGGGTCGTCGCCAACGTCATCATCCGGGAGGCAGACCCTCTGGTGGAAGTATTCACGATAGAGGACCCCCCCCCCCCCCTCCTTCGCCCATCGACTGGGAGGCCCTCATGGAGGCGATCACGCCTCCACCCCCGCAACGCATCCCACAAAGAGGACTCACCCCTCCTCCCCAAATCCCAAGTGTCCCAATCCCTTCCACCATCCCTCCACCTCCAGGTGTGGTGGAAATCCTGGACACGGGGTCAGCGACGGAGGTCCCGGACCAAGTACGCCCGAGTTCCTAAGATGGTTCGATGACCTTTACCAAAGTGGTCAGGACCTCACATGCATCCTGGAGGATGTCACCTTTTCCACCCTCTCCTATTCCTATCCCCTAAAATTCCTTGTATATATATATATATATCCCCACAACTCCCTGTAAATAGTTCCTATCCCACCAGACCTTCCTTTCCCTCGACCCTGTAAATAGTTCCCTGTAAATAGACCCCCTTTCTCCCGTTGGAGATAATTAAATTTATATATATATATATATCGTTTATTTTTTTTTCCTTTTTATTTTTATTTCACGCCCTTTTGGCACACCATATATATTTTTCTTTTCCTTTCACGTAAGCAACAGTTTCATTCAAATTCATTTAATCCTCAATTCTACACAAAAAAAAAGTTCAAATCAAATACAAAAAAAAAAGTTCAAATCAAATCCACCCTGCTCCTTAATGCTAAGAAATGCACGCATTTCTTCATATAAGGGGGGAGGTGTGACGTCCCACGAATTTTCGCGCGCAATTATTCTAACAATTTCATAACCCACTCTACAACTCCACCCGAATCTCATCAAACCACGACTCTTACCCCTTTCCCCGATCACTGACCGGCTTGGCGATGTACCTTAGCGGTCCCCATCTCAAGACGATCAACCATTGAATCTATACAAGTCCTTCGCCTCACAAATCTCTTAAATCGAGACCACGTCTCACACCCTCTAAATGACCAAAGCAGTCAAAATCACCAACGTTCCTTTCCTATTAAAACACCCAAAATCCATCCGAGGAGTTGAGCCCCTCAAATTCACGTGTATAAAAACCCCGGAAGGATAATCGCGAGGATTATTTGGCGTACGTGCCGAAAATGCGAGTCCAAATATAGATCAACCGTTGGCCCTTACAAAAACTCCGGAAATGTTTCTGCTACGCATAAGGCTACGCTCAACCGTATGACTAGCCGAATTTCACAGAGTTATTACGTGCCTTTTATAATAAAGCCACGATAAAACCGATTTCCAACCCAAACCAAAACAAGTGCTCTAACGGGTGTCTCCCCAATACAAACAGTTATTAAGCCTTCCCTGGTCGATTAGTGTGCAGAATTCACATTCTCGCCTGCCGTTCGAGACGATTAGTGTGCAGAATTTCACATTCTCGCCTGACTGTTCCGAGTGGTTAGTGTGCAGAATTTCACATTCTCGCCTGACTGTTCCGAGTGGTTAGTGTGCAGAATTTCACATTCTCGCCTGACTGTTCCGAGTGGTTAGTGTGCAGAATTTCACATTCTCGCCTGACTGTTCCGAGTTGTTAGTGTGCAGAATTTCACGTTCTCGCCTGACTGTTCCGAGTGGTTAGTGTGCAGAATTTCACATTCTCGCCTGACTGTTCCGAGTGGTTAGTGTGCAGAATTTCACATTCTCGCCTGATTTTCCCAAAAATCCTCAGTCTCCTGAATTTCACATTCTCGCCTGCCGTTCGAAACGATTAGTGTGCAGAATTTCACATTCTCGCCTGACGTTCGAAAGGACTTGTGTGCAGAATTTCATCATTTCACACCTGACTCCCTCGCCTCCCGGTGCGCTAGAATATAGATTCGCGCCTGGGTTTTATTTTATTTCCACTATGTCATTTGTCCCCTAAGTCCTTAACCCGGGACGTGACAGCCCAACAGCGGGATTTTTTGCAAAAAGGAGGACCTCCAGCTATACGTCTATTGCCGAGCAGGTGGATTTTGGGCAAAATAGAAGGACCACCAGCTATTCGTCTACTGCCCAGCTGCGGGATTTTGGGAAAAATATTAGGACCACCATCTATTCGTCTAATGCCCAGCAGCAGGATTTTGGGTAAAATAGAAGGACCACCAAATATTCGTCTATCGCCGAGCAGGAAGAATTTGGGCATAATAGGAGGACCACCGACTATTCGTCTATTGCCGAGCAGGTGAATTTTGGCAAAGTAGGAGGACCACCAGCTATTCGTCTATTACCGAGCAGGAAGATTTTGGGCAAAATAGAAGGACCACCAGCTCTTCGTCTATTGTCAAGCAGGAGGGTTTGGGCAAAATAGGAGGACCACCGACTATTCATCTATTGCCGAGCAGGTGAATTTTGGCAAAGTAGGAGGACCACCAGCTATGCGTCTATTGCCGAGCAGGTGAATTTCGGCAAAGTATGAGTACCACCAGCTATTCGTCTATAGCCGAGCAGTAGGATTTTGGGCAAAATAGGAGGACTACCAAATATTCGTCTATTGCCGAGCATGAGGATATTGGGCATAATTGGAGGACCACCACATATTCGTCTATTGCCTAGCAGGAGGATTATGGGCAAAATAGGAGAACCTCCAGCTACTTGTACAGGGTGTCCCACCTAAGACTGGACAGCTTGATATCTCCTAAACTATTGGAGATAAAAATATTTAAAAAATAGGGTATTGCATGGATCTTGAGGGTCAATTTATTAGCCTGAACGATTTTTTTTTTCGATGATTATTTTAAAAGATACTATGGTCAAGTTCGGTTTTTCAAATGGAACTAATTTTTTTGAACACTTGAGTTGATAGTGCGTTCCAAGACAAATTCAATAAGCATTAATGTATGCACTTGATTTCCACTGGTTTTTGAGATATTGCGCTTGAAAATTTAGTGATTTTCACTGAAGAAAACCCACTGAAATAGCAAGGACCGGGGTTGGTCTTGCTGGCACTACGGAGGGGCCACGGAGGGCCTTGCCTGTTGAAACCGATACCTACCTGCCAAAGGTCGGCGCCAGACCCAAAGGCTGGACAATTCTTTTCCGTCAGAAATGTTACTTAGGTAGGTACATCTGCATACATAAACGATACACGCCACACAATGACCATTTGATTATAGAAGAAGTACTTCAAGACACTCACCGACTTGGTAGTAGAGGGTTTAAATTTTTGAACGTCTTTCTCTCTCTCTCTCTCTCTCTCTCTCTCTCTCTCCGATGTACTGGAGCGGTTCTCTCTCTCTCTCTGATGTACTGGAGCGGTTCTCTCTCTCTGCGTGACCTGGGGCGCTGGGCGCCGGTACAAGATGTTGAAGCGCGGCACAGGCGTGAAGCACAAATCACGCCGAACAGTTCACTAACGTTATAATGTTTTGAGAGTTTTGAATATCACAATTTAAATAGAACGGGAAAAATCACTAATACTGATTTAAAATAATGGTTAACGTAATTATTGAGTTCGATACGGGGACTGAGTCTTTCCACGTTAAGTATTAACTATTCACGATGGAACTCTAGCTCACACACCTAATGTAATAGGGCAATACGTCCCTCGGGCAGAACGACCACGCTCAATGCGATTTAACAGGCGACTGCTACGAACGAACGCAAGGGCCCAAGCACTTGGGACTTTGAACAAAGAGCGCCAAAATTGCTGACTCCGCACCTTGTGCACACGGGCCCAGCGCGTAGTCGCTTCGGAGCGTTCCCAGCATCTCAGTGCTTAGGTTTTCAAAATGCTTATCGCATCCGGCGTTCTAAGAACATCGCACGGCGTTGCAAGATTGTTGTCGACAACTTGCATGGGAAAAATTTTACTGTGGCGCATCAGGCTTCTAGGAATTAATTATTACCATAGAATTTCAAATTGTAGATCATTGACAATTGAGCGAGGGATATCCCGTAACACGCTGTGGTTGGGTCAATTGTCAATGTCTTAAAAATCAAGAAGGAAAAATTTTTAAAAAGTGGTCGGCACGTAACAAGGTCCTCCTATTTTGCCCAAAATCATAATGCTCGGCAATAGACGAATATCTGGTGGTCCTCCTACTTTGCCCAAAATTAACCTGCTCGGCAATACACGAATAGCTGGTGGTACTCCTATTTTGTCCAAAATCCTCCTATTCGACAATAGACGAATATCTGGTGGTCCTCCTACTTTGCCAAAATCCACCTGCTCGGCAATATACAAGTAGCTGGAGGTCCTCCTATTTTGCCCCAAATCCTCCTGCTCGGCAATAGACGAACAGGTGGTGGTCCTCATATTTTGCCCAAAATCCTCCTGCTCGGCAATGGACGAATAGCTGTTGGTCCTCCTACTTTGCCCAAAATTCACCTGCTCGGCAATAGACGAACAGGTGGTGGTCCTCATATTTTGCCCAAAATCCTCCAGCTCGGCAATAGGCGAATAGCTGGTGGTCCTAATATTTTTCGCAAAATCCAGCTGCTGGGCTGTAGACGAATAGCTGGTGGTCCTTCTATCTTGCCCAATATCCACCTGCCCGGCAACAGATAAGTAGCTGGAGGTCCTTCTATTTTGCCCAAAATTCACCTGCTCGGCAATAGACAAATAGGTGTGTGTGTGTGTGTGTGTGTGTGTGTGTGTGTGTGTGTGTGTGTGTGTGTGTGTGTGTGTGTGTGTGTGTGTGTGTGTGTGTGTGTGTGTGTGTGTGTGTGTGTGTGTGTGTGTGTGTGTGTGTGTTTATTTGTAAAATATTTATTTGTATAAAAATATAGCTGCTTAATATTATGTAATACATTGTAATGGAATGTATGAACACAGCATTTTAGCTGTGTGTATGTAGTTGTGTCATATATCATACTGGCAGCTCATTTTGATTTCACATCTTTTTTATTTTGTAATTAGTACTAACTTCTAGTTTTTGTGATTTATTTGATTTCACGTACTTGCCTTATTTTTTTACTTTTTTGAAGTTTTTTATGGGGATATCACTTCTTTTTACAAAGATAATAATTCATGTACTTGGCGTAATTTTTTTGCTTTTTTGAAGTTTTTTATGGGGATCTCACTTCTTTTTACAAAGATAATAATTCATGTACTTGGCGTAATTTTTTTACTTTTTTGAAGTTTTTTATGGGGATCTCACTTCTTTTTTCTTCCCTATGCAAAGATAATTTGTATCATCATCAACGGCCATGAACGACTGTTCATACTGAAATACTGTGATAAGACTTTATCACAGGACAGAATTAAGGATAAATTCTACATATATGAACGTATACTGAATCTCAATTGCATTATAAGGGTAAATTCAATGTTGCTTTGGCTTCAATTATTAACAAAAATCGACAACAATGCCTAAACGAGTTTACAGGCTCCTCCTGGACGTTCCCGCGTGCACAGAGTATTACATTTCAAAGAATTTGCACCAGTCGTTATATGAAACTGAAAATTGAGGTTCGACAATCAAATTTGACATCACTGAACTTCTATTTACAGTCAGAATTCCACTATAGAGCACAGTCACGTTTTGAATCACCTCCTGGAGGTTCCCGCGTGCACCGAATATTAAATTTCAAAGAATTTACAGCAGTCGTTATAAGAAACTGAAATAGAGGTTCGACAATCAAATTTGACATATTGAACGTCTCTTTTCATCCAGAATTCCACTACACAGCACAGTCACGTTTAGAATCACCTCCTGGAAATGCCCGCGTGCATATGAAATTAAATTTCAAAGAATTTACAGTAGTCGTTACATGAAACTGAAAATTGAGGTTCGACAAGCAAATTTGATTTCACGGAACCTTCCACTTTCAGTCAGATTTGAACTGCAAAGCACATTAACGATTGGAATCATCTTCTGGAGGTTCCCACGTGCACAGAATATTAAATTTCAAAGAATTTACGTTGGTCATTATATGAAACTGAAAATTGAGTTTCGACAAGCAAATTTGACTTCACGGAACCTTCCACTTTCAGTCAGATTTTAACTGCAAAGCACATTAACGATTGGAATCATCTCCTGGAGGTTCCCACGTGCACAGAATATTAAATTTCAAAGAATTTACGTTGGTCATTATATGAAACTGAAAATTGAGGTTAGACAAACAAATTTGACATCATTGAACCTCTATTTTTATCCAGAATTCCACCTCATAGCACAGTCATGTTTAGAATCACCTCCTGGAGGTGCTCACGTGCATAGAAAATTAAATTTCAAAGAATTTACTCCAGTCGTTATATAAAACTGCAAGTTGTTCAATAATACATAGGGTATTGGTTACAATGTATACAGGGTGTTCCAAAAATGCTGCGGTTCCTTGAGGGGGTGACTCGGGGGGTAATTGCAAACAACTTTTTCCTTTGCGAAAATGTTCTCCGAGGTTTCGTTAACGAGATATTAACAAAAAGCAGCGACCAATCAGAGCCCGAGTCTGGCGGCCGAGTTCCCGTGCTAGCGTGGCCGCGTGCCGCGCTGCGACTACGAACAAGCAACTCGGCATGCATCGAAGGAAATTGGGTAGAATGGCAAATGAAAAAGACGTAACAAATAAAATCGAACATTTTGTCATGATTTGTTTGTCATTTAAAGTGAATAATGAATAAAGGAGAAATGGATGAAAATCGTGTCTAACGTAAAAAGACGAATACAAAGGTTTTCTTTAAAAGAATAAAAAATAATAATTATTTGAAGTGGGAGGATAAGGAATACGTAAATTTCCTTGTGTTAATAACGTAGCCACGACAAGGTAATGTAACAGGAAATGAACGAAAAGTGATCATAGTTCGTTATTGTGATTAAAATCCATAATTCAATAACGGTCAACAGTGTTGCTTTTAACGAATAAGATTGTTTAAAAACCCCTAAGAAATATTTAGGTATGGAAATTTTTTAGAATTATCGCCGGAAATAAGCCAGAGCCTGCGTTAAATTTAAGAAATAATAGTCGCCAATAATGTAACTAAAACTCACCCTTTCGAAAATTTACTTGCAGCTTGAAAACCTGTGTCACTAGGTCACTGAACCGATCCTGGTCATCGACAGACGCGCCGAATGCACAGCTGATCTCAGGTACACGACACCATCCAAAGTTAAGGGTCGCAACGTCAAGTGCGTCCGGGTTAATGTACCGAATATTCACTTCACTGCACACCTACTAACACTGATCACTTAATTTATTTTTCATGGAACGTATTGTTTCTACGTTATAAAAATGAGTGGAAATGAATTTTTACTTGGCGTTCGGAGCCGTGGGTATTTCCGCGCAAATTCTCACGCTGCAGCACTTGCGTCCCCGTTGTTCGGATGGTACACCCAGAACATCGCGTAATATTTTTCATCAGAGTACATTTCTGCGACGTGATTGCTAGCTGACTGACAGGATTTTTCCAAGCAACTTCCTCTACCCCCAAGTAGCTTCTCTCGTTCCATTATCAGTTAACCCCCACCAGGACAAGAGGCTTTAGGTAAAAAGAACCCATCACATTTTCGAAACACACGTGCTTTGCAGAAGTGCAACGAACGAACCGTCGTACACTTTCACAAAAGCCCGCGCTCCGTCCTTTTACTGCCAATGTACCCATTGCTTCAAGGTAGGCAGCAGACACCACGTGTTTCGGTTCGAAAGGGTCCGAAGAGAAGAGAAACAGAAAGTCTTCGAGTTGCTATAAAGAAGAAAATGCATACCATTCCTGTTTCCCCTTTCCGATACCCTGAGTTCACGTCTGCTACGAGGCGGAACCAATTAAGTCATAAATTATCCAAAACTGTAGGAAACCGTTCTCTACCGCTGACTAGCGGGACAATACGGTCATAAACCGCGACCCTGGCGAAATGCTCTGGCCGATCGGCCTGCTTAATTTTGGGGAACTAGAATTTAAAAAGTATTATCCAACATCAATACGCCACGCGGAGAGACAGAGGAAGAAAATGGGTAGTCCGCTGACAGCGCGTGGTCCCGCCTGCGTCGTCCTTCCTTCAAATTAAAGACAGATCCCTTATCTCTAGAGTATAAACACGCGCTCGAATTTCAAAACAATAGCACGCGTTGACGTATTCCGTGCGAGAAAAGGTGGCCTAGAAATCCGATTGGTCCTATTCTAACCAATCTGCCTTGCATCCCTCATATCACGTCGCAGAAATGTACTCTGATGAAGAATATTACGCGATGTTCTGGGTGTACCCCCTGAACAACGGGGACGCAAGTGCTGCAGCGTGAGAATTTGCGCGGAAATACCCACGGCTCCGAACGCCAAGTAAAAATTCATTTCCACTCATTTTTATAACGTAGAAACAATTCGTTCCATGAAAAATAAATTAAGTGATCAGTGTTAGTAGGTGTGCAGTGAAGTGAATATTCGGTACATTAACCCGGACGCACTTGACGTTGCGACCCTTAACTTTGGATGGTGTCGTGTACCTGAGATCAGCTGTGCACTCGGCGCGTCTGTCGATGACCAGGATCGGTTCAGTGACCTAGTGACACAGGTTTTCAAGCTGCAGGTAAATTTTCGAAAGGGTGAGTTTTAGTTACATTATTGGCGACTATTATTTCTTAAATTTAACGCAGGCTCTGGCTTATTTCCGGCGATAATTCTAAAAATTTCCATACCTAAATATTTCTTAGGGGTTTTTAAACAAACTTATTCGTTAAAAGCAACACTGTTGGCCGTTATTGGATTATGGATTTTAATCACAATAACGAACTATGATCACTTTTCATTCATTTCCTGTTACATTACCTTGTCGTGGCTACGTTATTAACACAAGGAAATTTACGTATTCCTTATCCTTCCACTTCAAATAATTATTATTTTCGATTCTTCTAAAGAAAACCTTTGTATTCGTCTTTTTACGTTAGACACGATTTTCATCCATTTCTCCTTTATTCATTATTCACTTTAAATGACAAACAAATCATGACAAAATGTTCGATTTTATTTGTTACGTCTTTTTCATTTGCCATTCTACCCAATTTCCTTCGATGCATGCCGAGTTGCTTGTTCGTAGTCGCAGCGCGGCACGCGGCCACGCTAGCACGGGAACTCGGCCGCCAGACTCGGGCTCTGATTGGTCGCTGCTTTTTGTTAATATCTCGTTAACGAAACCTCGGAGAACATTTTCGCAAAGGAAAAAGTTGTTTGCAATTACCCCCCGAGTCACCCCCTTCAAGGAACCGCAGCATTTTTGGAACACCCTGTATGTATGTATGTATACAATGACGGACGACAGTCCCTGCCGAATAATCCCGAGAGTCGACGAAAGAAGAACGAACATGTGTTGGCTGAAGGTGTGTGTGTAACGCGTGTATACGTATTATGTGGACGAAAATTTGGCTTGGAGAATCAGAAGAATTGGAGATATCGGAAGTGACCGATCCATGATACGATATTACGATATCTCTGTCATGCGTGGACCGATTTTATTGAAATTGGTCTTATTCGAAAGCCGATATGCGGTTTACATAAGAAAAATGCCTTTAAATTTACAAAATATTGCATGCGTGATGAGATATTAACAGAATTAGGTTAGAGTGTCTCCGCGACGAGTAAAGATACACGGTAGCGTTAGCGTGTTCATGTACTTGGCGTCGAGACGCTACCGCGTCTCTAGATACACGTTAATTATGATTTTAACACTTTTATTAATAATAAATGACTGCACTTACAATCAGCACTTGAAACACTTGCCGCACCTTCTGATAAATTACAGTTTTTAAAGTCAATGTAGCTGGTATAGAATAAAATATAGAAACGCGGACACTGTGGTGAATATAAAGCACTTGATTCTGGTAATTATTATGGTAATGAGCTCCGCAGGTGGTCAGTCCCTTTTTTTATAGGGCAATTGGTCACTCCTTCTCTAGGATTTGTCACATGACAAATCATAGGTGGGAGATGAAATCTTCCAATCATCTGCCGTGGGATCCACCTGAAGAATTCATTCCTACGGGCTATCCGAGAGTTTTGTTTACCGCAGAATTTGAGCTATTGCGCGCCTATTTCGGTATCTTCTGCGTGACTTAAGACGTATTTCTACCGTTATATGAAACCCTCAGCAGCGTCGATAGTTAAATTCTTATTTTAATTCATTTATTTAAGTGTCTACGCTATTGGGTTTTCGATGTGCACTGTATGACTAGTTTCATACAGCCCACATACTAGGGATTGAAGTTAATATACATCGGTTCCGTATTGGAGCTCGAATTACGGGAAATAATGGGAGGGCAATTTCTGGCGATGATCAGGAGCGCAGCTTCGTGAAGGTGTCGACTCCGCTGGCAGAATGGGCCTCTGACCCATCAGCTGTCGTCCACTGGTCCCCTTGGTGTGCGCGTTTTGCTAACTGGTGTGTGGCTAGTTAGTATGTGGCTACCTCCTTTGCGCTGTGTCTCCTGTTCATCATATCTGTTCGTTGATTCTTAACTTGATTCTTCTTATCGTAGATTACGGATTACAATCCCTTATTGGCAATATATTATATTTGAGGTGGTTATAATATTCCAAAGTACGAAATTGTAAATATAATTGAATTAAACGGTTAGTTAATGGTAGACTCTACGTCGCGGGACGTGACACCTCCCCCTTTAGAAAGCAAATTTCCAGAGGAAATTTGTTTTAATTCTTGGATGGCTTCTTTGAATTCTCTTGCCGCTGGAGTCGGTTGTCGTCCCTCGTCAGTTGTTGCTGGTTGATCTGCATTCTGCGATGACGGTTGTTTTCTCTTGGCCAGATGTAGTATTAAAGTTGTTAAGGAGCTCCAAATTGCTCCTAATAAGTGTAATCCGCATCCGCAGACTGCATGTATTTGATATCCGTGTATAATGGTATCAAATACTGTTTTTATTATTTGAATCATAATAAAAACTCCAAGACGTCCTGCGGTGACTGTTCCAAATTTAAGGAATCCGTTCCAGAATTTGGCTGCTCCATTTTTGGCTAATGTGGTGATGGTTTCTTCGTCCATAATGCCCATTATTGAAATTGATCCTGCGGGAATATTTTTCCCGGATACTCCTCTGGCGAGTATATTTAATACGGCTGCTTTTTCTGCAGGTAACATAATGTGGTCCCTTAAATTTTCCAGTTCCTTCTGTGTATATATCCCGCTGGTTGCGAGATCCGAAGGAGTTGTGTAGTGCCAGGTGAGTTTTGTTTTTGGATGTAATAATTGAGGTGGACGGACTTCAATTGGATGTGGTGAAATTCTATGCCATGCTTGGTCGATTTCATACATGACTGGTAGAATGGGACTACATTCCCTATGTGTCCCTTGAGTGGTTATAATATGTGTCTTCGGTGTTAAGAACATTGAATTATTTCTTAACCATATAGGCAATTCTATATAGCACTCATCTGTTTGGCGTATTTTAACTTGAACAGGAATGCCTTTTACAATGTGAATTACTTCGCCAGCTACTAGTGCCATATGTCCCGGTGTTTTCGTGACTATATTAGCAAATTCGTCTGGTTTCAGCGTAGCAATTATCAGAGCATTGTTTAATATTTGTTGTTCCAATAAGAATTTTTGTATAATTATGTCTCTGTATAGAGTTTTCAATGCAGTTCTTATATGTTTCTCCACGTAGACAAATTTAGAATTCACGTACGTGAAAATATCCAAATTTTCTACTGGAATTTTGTGTAAAGATGCAAATATTCTTTCCTTTGTTGTTTCCAAGATGAATAATTTTGGATGTTCCGTTTGTATGAGCGTATAACCACATAGATGTTGCTCTCCAGTTGGAGTTAAAGCGAACGTAATATCTTGTGTGGTCAATGCATATACGGAAGGTGATTTTTCTTCGGTTTGGCTGGTATCGGTAATTTTGGATGCCAGCCCTTCGTAGAGTACATCATAGCGATCGAATTTGCAAGTCGATGGTGGAAAGGAGTGCCAGAACGTGTGTCCGTCCTCGTTGTCCACGCAAAATCCGTTTTGAAAATGGCATATAGTTCCAGATTTCAATATGATTTTGTTGTGCTCCAGTCATACTGGTACTAGAGCAGTTTTGAGTGTTATTTTCGCCATTGCTTGTACTACTACTTTTTCCCATGATCCATAAGGGTCGGAAAATTGTGCTCCGGTACATTTTCCATCTGCGGTGAGTGATCCAGCCATGGTGAATGTCCGGGTTGATGTTTGGTTCATTTTGAGTCCCACCAAATAGACGTTGTTACCAATGACGGTGGATCCGTATTCATGTGTGAAATGTGTGAATGCATTCCGCAATAATAAATGGTACTTGAAATTATCAGCTTGCATTGGATGACTTCCACGTAGTTGAAGTCCGAGAGTTGCAGAAGTTGAATGTAGATTTCCTTTGTAGCTGTGGAGATTGGGTTGATTTCGCAATCTCCTACTGAATTTAATGAGACGGTTGTCACGTTTAAATGTTGCCCATTGCAATCGTATCCAATGAGGGCTCAAACGAGATTCACGTTGATTAGAATTATCCATGGAAAAATCATGGTAATTCCCCTTTTTTTTAAAAAAAAATAAAACTTGTTTTGATCTATCGTTATTTTAACAACGATTCATAATATTCCCTTTACTATTTCGTACTCTAAGTATTTGATCGTTTAATTACTTTGTATATGATTTTGTTTTAATTACTAATCAACCTGGATTAGACCTAATATATGCAAGTTTAAGTTTATTTATATGTACTGTACGGGTTGTCCCATCAGATAATATTTTGACATTCTGATTTGGTAACAATTCAAGTACTTTATACGGTCCTGAGTACTGATCTGCGAATTTTGTTCTCCGAGGTTCTTTCATGAGATATACTAAGTCTCCTGCTTTAAAATTTTGTGGATTAATTTTCCGATCATAATACTGTTTAGATTTGGCTTTTGCCTTTATCAAATTTTCTCGGGCTTGAGTTTGCAGATTAGTTATTTTGCGAAATAAATCTCTAAGGTATTCGGCATATGTGGGTTCCAAATCTTCACCAATAGGTTTTTCGCTCGAAGGTTCTCGTGCAATGCATCCGAAAACTAATTCATGCGGTGAAAATTTAGTATCCTCGTGTACTGCGGTATTATATGAAAACATTGCTAAATCTATCCAATCGTCCCAATTTTCGTCGTTCGTCGTATATTGTTTGAAATATTCGGTTAATACGTGATGCGATCTTTCTATCGAACCGTTACTCTGTGGATGATAGGCTGTAGTAACATAACGCTTAATTTTGAATCGATTAGCGACGATTTTTATCAAGTTTGAAGTGAAATTTGTTCCTTGATCGGTTAAAATAGCTTTAGGTGATCCGAATCGGCAAATAAACCGTTTTATAAATACATCCGCTATATCGGCAGAGGTGGTTCGAGCTAAAGGTATCGCTATTGAATATTTTGTTAACAAATCTTGTATCGTTAATATGTGTGTTCTTCCTTTTCTAGTTTTGGGTAATGGTCCAACGATGTCCATGCTGATTTTGTCAAACGCTTTGCCTGGAGTGTCTGTCAAGACCATTGGTTGTTTTGTTTTTATTCTTGTTAATTTTCTCATTTGACAGTCTTGGCATTCTCTGATGAATTTTTGTATTTCCTTTTTCATATTCTCCCAATAATAATTTTGACGTATCCTGTGGTAGGTTTTTGTAACTCCCTTGTGTCACCCGTACAAATTGTGATTGTTATTGGTAATTCCTTGAAGACGTCCTTTAATCTATTTATAATATATTTCCATGGTACGTCCTCTATATTATGGGTTTTACGTATAGAGAATGATTGTAGATTAAATTCCGTAACTGTGTCCCATAAAGACATGAGACTGTTTAAAATGTTATCAGGTCGTATAGCAGTTCTTGAATCTTCTTTGATTGGTAGACTTATTATATATTTCGTTCCATCTGGTACTGATCGGGCCCCTTTCTAGGGTAAGTTCTACATGGTTTGGTAGCAAATTTTCTGTCTCTAATTCTTTGGCACCTCTATCGATTGGACTTCCATCCAATCCAATGAAAATGACTCTATTATCTTTTATTTTTGCCAAAGAATCTCTAGATTCTCTTATCACTAATTGGTTTTGATGAGGGATTGTTTCCTCGCTTCTACTTGTCGTTGTTCTAGGTGATAATTGAGGTGGTGATGGAGGTGTATCTATCATTTCCATTGATTCTCCTTCTTGTGGTGTTTCCGTGGTTTCAATTGATTCTTTTTCTAGTGACGTTTCTGAAATTTCTATTGGCTCCTCTACAGGTTTCCTTTTTAATGAAGGACCAGCTATTGGTGAATCACTTGATAGAGTTCTTTTCCGTTTTTGTTCCAAACTTCGAGATGTTTCTGATAATAACGCATTTTGTTCCATATCTTCGTCTTCTGATTCTTCTTGTATTGGTATGCGTTTACGTCTTCTTTTTGGGAATTCTAAATGTTTGAGTTCCCTATTTGGAAAAGCCAAATGTCTACTTCTCGTCATTGGTCCTTTAAAGTCTTCCGGTAAAATTAACGGTAAGTTTTTCTTTTGAGGTGGTTCGCCTTCTGGAGGATCTTTTTCCTCCCTTGCTCTTATCGGTAGGCATACTTCTGGTGGATTTCGAGACAACGCATCAGCGTTGAGATTACTTTTTCCTTTTTTATAGTTTATTTCGAATTCGTAATCAGATAGTTTAAGTTTCCATTTCCAAATTCGAGAATTTGGATCTTTTATCGTATTCATCCATATCAGAGGTT
The DNA here is from genome assembly GCA_910592295.1 of Andrena haemorrhoa. Lineage (NCBI taxonomy): Eukaryota > Metazoa > Arthropoda > Insecta > Hymenoptera > Andrenidae > Andrena > Andrena haemorrhoa. The sequence continues at coordinate 915,455 of CAJUZA010000142.1, forward strand.
TGTGGTCTGTTTCTATTTTAAATTTACGACCATATAAATAAGGTCGAAAATGTGTTACGCAGTAAATAATTGCTAAACATTCCTTTTCAATCGTGGAATATTTCTGTTCTGCTGAATTTAATAAGCGGGACGCATAAGCAATAGGAAGATCGTCGCCGGTAAAATCCTGACTAAGCACTCCTCCTATGGCGTAACCTGAATCGTCCGTCGTTACTTTGAACGGCTGTGAAAAATCTGGATATTGAAGTATTGGCTTAGATATTAGAGCCTTCTTTAATATTTGGAATGCTTCCTCTTCTTCTTTGCCCCAAATAAATTTCATTGTCTTTTTCAATAAGTTAGTTAGTGGTTTCGATTTCCTTGAGAATTCCGGTATAAATCGTCTATAGTATCCGATTAATCCCAAGAATTGTTTAATGTTCTTTGGTGTTTTGGGTTTAGGAAAATTCTCTGCTGCTTCAATCTTCTTCGGATCTGGTTTTACTCCATGTTCGTCAATTATGTGTCCTAAGTACATCACTTCACGTCGTAAGAATTCGCATTTATCCGGTTGAAGCATTAATTTTGCATCTCGTAGTCTTTTCATTAATCTTGTAAATTTTATTTCGTGTTCACGAAGAGATCTGGAATATATTACAATGTCATCCAGATAAACAAAAAGTTCGGTTCCTTGAAGTCCCGATAGAACATTATTCATGAGGCGTTGAAATGTTGCAGGTGCATTTTTCAAACCAAAGGACATTCTTGTAAACTGGTAATGTCCATATGGTGTAGAAAATGCTGTCTTGTGTGCGTCTTCTGGTGCCATCTTAATCTGATGAAACCCTGATGCTAAGTCGAATGTAGAGAAATATTTTGCACTCCCTAATTGATCTAATATCTCAGTAATATTTGGTAGGGGATACGCATCGCCTATCGTCTTTTCATTTAATTTTCGATAATCGATTACTAATTTCCATCGTTTTTTACCTGTTGAATCTGGTTTTTTAGGAAGATCCATAATGGAGAATTATATGGAGATGTGGATGATTCTATCACACCAGTTTCCAATAGTTCTTTTATTTGTTGATTTATTTCGTCTTTATGAATTGGTGGATATTGATACTGCCGAGTATTTTTCGGTATATCATCCGTAGTATGAATTCTATGTTGTATACTATCTGTTCCTTCCAAAATTTCTCCTGCTAGATGAAATCGATCTTCATTTTCCTTTATTAGTTGCATCACATTTTCTTTTTCTTCCTCGTTTAAGTGATCCAATCGCAATAGTTTCAAGATTTCCTCAAATCGATTTTCCTTCGATATCTTTGTCGTATTACATCGTTTAGTGGGACGTTCTTCAAATGGAAGTATTTCGATTGTAGGTACCACAATGTGATAATCTTCATCCGTACTATTTACTATTCTCATATGAGCTTTTCCCTCTCGATTCGTTACTAATGCATTTCCCAAATAGATTCCTTCTTTGATGTGCAATTTTCCTACGTATCCTTCACGCAGTTCTGGATTTGCAATATTAATGTGGAAAGGGACTGAACTTCTTTTTGGCACGAATATCTTCTCGTATGTATTAAAGGGAATATAGGTTTTTCCCCACTTGATTTGCCTTTTTGCATAATCGATGCTGGCTTCTTGATGTAACAGAAATTCGGATCCTAAGATTCCGTCTTCATCGTCAAACAGTGCGTCGTTTACCACGTGGAAATTCACTGGATGATTCGCAATCATTATTGATGCAGTCCCTAAGGCAGCTTGATTCGAATTGATTATTCCACGGATATATATGATTTCTTGAGTGTTGACGATTGTCGATGCTGTTACCATTGATTTCTTGATGAGGTTGACGTCGGATCCCGAATCAACCATTAATCGTGCCTTCCCTTCCAGATTAGGAGATTCTATTAGTATTGTTGGGATATTTAGTACTGTAGCCTTCCAGGATAGGAATAAGGATAATATTCTGGACAGACAAGGTTTATTCGGATTAGGTAGGAATACATGGTTGGTTGACAGGACGGGCTACAAATTTCGAAGGTCAGACGTTGTGTCTCGTTACGTTTGAACAATTGATAAGATTTTACTGTGCTGACGGCACTTGACTTTGTTCTAATGAGGCGTCCAGGAGTTACTCTGTACTCTCCCGTTCGATTGGCGTCCAGGTATTGTCGCCGAACTCTCCATATCGAACGGGCGTCCAGGAATATTCTCCCGTACTCTCCTCTCTCAACGATCGGGTATTTAAGAAAGGGGCTTTGTACTGTCGCGACTCTACTGAGGCGTCCAGGAGTTACTCTGTACTCTCCCGTTCGGTTGGCGTCCAGGTATTATCGCCGTACTCTCCATACCGAACGAGCGTCCAGGAATATAATCCCGTACTCTCCTATCTAATCTAACGAGGCGTCCAGTAGTTACTCTGTACTCTCCCGTTCGAGTGGCGTCCAGGTATTGTCGCCGAACTCTCCACATCGAACGGGCGTCCAGGAATATACTCCCGTACTCTCCTCTCCAACCTAACGAGATGCTCTGTACTCTCTCGACCGATAGGCGTCCAGGTATTATCGCCGTACTCTCCATATCGGTCGAGCGTCCAGGAATACCCTAAAGCGTAGTCCCTCCAGCAGGCGTCCAGGTATTATCGCCGAACTCTCCTGCCGGAGTCCCTAAGCTGTCTGAGAGCGGCCGTGTGTGGTACCTCGTCCTCTCCCTCAGAACAGCGAAGAAGGAAAATGCCTCTGCGGGCCTCGAATTTATACCCAATCGTTGCTATCCGCGGCCGCAGTAATCAACAGACGCGTCGTTAAGCGCGGGCCTCGCGAGCCGCGGTTCCGCGCCCGCACGCCTCTCCTCACGGGCAGCCTCCAAGCATGATCGAGAAACTTCTCGATGGTCAGCGTTTCTCAAAGCGTTTTTTCCGCATGCTACAGAGTACGGTATTAATTGGAACAGTTAATGTTCGTCTATTTCTTCACCTTCTTCCTCCATCGAGTCCCTCTTGGATTGTTTTTCCTTCATTGACTTTTCCTCGATTTCCAGCGTCGGTTTCCAGGGCGCTGATTTTCCTGATGGTTTTATTTCTCCCGCTTTTGGGACTTCTATTTTCATTATTTTCTGGCGCTGTGGAGGGTTCCCACTCCGGATTGCGCCGGACGTTTCCGGATGGCCCTGCTCGTTTCTCTGGTTCATTCTTGAATACGGGACTATTTCTCCTGACTCTATCTTAGCCTTGAACTTGAAACAATCCTTAATCAAGTGTCCCGGTTTCTTACAATAGTTGCAAGAAATTTCTAATTGATTCGGTGGTGAAGCTGCTGCTCCGTTGTTTCGCGATGAATTTGATTGCCTCGCGTTATTTCGCGGCTGATTATTCTGCCATGCATTATTTCGCGTAGGATTGCTTTGCTATCCACTATTTCGCGGTTGGTTATTTTGCCACTTTGGTATGGCTCCTTCGTATCTAGAGGGACCGAAATTCGGTTTATTTTGGGGTACCGACGGGTACCCTCTCTGATCGCGGGACACGGGTTTTTGACGGTTATACGAACTTGTCTTCATTCTTTCGTCTTCAATCTTGACTTCTTTATCTATTTTAACGGCTAGAGCATAGATCTCATCCAGCTCTAGTTCTTGACTCTCTTGTCTCAAGCGTAAAGAAATTTCTCGAGGTAATCCTTTAATAATAAAAGCTTCCTGTGTGTCCGTATTAATATTTTCTTGAATTGTAGCGGATATTTCCTCATGATCTCGTTTTTCTCCGTCCATTATAGCTAAACGCAAATCTTGAATGCGAGTTATATAATCGAGAATATTTTCTCCTGGTTTTTTAAACGTATTTCCCAATTCGCCTTTATACTGATTAACATTTTTACACGGCGCGAAGTATTGTTTCAATTTATTTCCGAATTCATCTAAAGTAGTTAGATCGGAATCGCCTATCGCAATTAAAGCATGTCCGCGTAATTTGTTCATTAGTAATTTTGTTAATTGCATTTCTTGCTGAAGGGCTAACATTGATTTTGTCCGTTCACATACTTTTAAAAATTGAAAAACCGATGGTCGATAGCCATCAAATAAAGGAACTGCTTCTAACGCGAGTTTAATTGGAATTTTTCCGTCCGTCGGATCCTGTTTAGGTTTAGAGTCGCGAATTTCCAATTCACGCGATACTGGACGTTTTTCGACCGGATTTGGGGTAATTATTTCAGATTTGATACTGTGAATGTCTTCGGCACCCTTTTTCTCTAGCCTTTTCACTCTTGCTGTTATTGTCTCTAAATGCTCGAATTTTTCATCCCACAACGTTAATATTGTGAGGAGTTGAGATAAAGTTTCGGCAGGGGATAAATCACTCCTTGCTTCTAAAGCTGACTTTGCTTGTCGGATTACTTCTGTTTGCTTCCGCAATTCCACCTCGTCGTCGTTTTCACCGTGGTCCGACATGATTCTTGATTTTACACGCTTGATTTTACTGATTTTACTTCTTAACTATTGCGGATTATCCCACCGCTGCCACCATTTTTTAAACTCCTAATGTTACGTCCCTATTTCCTACTTGGGGCGCGATTTTTAGGGAGTTTATATTTTTATCCGCTTTTGAACTAATCCTGGGACTTAACGCTCTGGGATAGTTGAGAACTATTTTAACGCGATATATTGAACATACTTACTTATTTATGACTCGATTGGTGTGAGTCGCCAGGGGATGGGAGCGTTCGAAATCCCGCTTATTTCCGGAGCTGAGTTGTTCCTTGGTTGTACCCACGATCCTGGGTAGATTGTTCTACCCTGGTGCCCTTCTATGTTGGCTACCACAGGCGTAGGTCGAATCCCTAACAGCGATCCTTCGATGGCCGGGACGCACTTATAATTATAATTCAATCGTCTTAATTGGACCTTTCGTCCGGCTCGATTACTTTTGGGCATCTGGCAATTCATTAAATCTTTTAGTTACATTCGAGTGGAACCTGGTTTGCGCTGGCTCCGGAGGACATTGGTGGGCAGCTGTTTGCGCGCCAGTGATTCCGAAAAACCAACTCAAACCGTAGTTCGTTAATTATTCATTTTTTCCGATGAATTGATAGATAAAATTGACCACGCATACAGATTGATCTCTAATATCTAGTGACATAGTGGGCAGCTGTCTGCTCGCCAATGACACTTTCAACAGAGGGGAATCTGAATTCATTTGTTCTCATTTTTACGATGGCTCATTAACAACCACTTTGAATGCCCAAAAGATTATGAACAGACTGGTAAAGCACTTGATACACGTTAATTATGATTTTAACACTTTTATTAATAATAAATAACTGCACTTACAATCAGCACTTGAAACACTTGCCGCACCTTCTGATAAATTACAGTTTTTAAAGTCAATGTAGCTGGTATAGAATAAAATATAGAAACGCGGACACTGTGGTGAATATAAAGCACTTGATTCTGGTCATTATTATGGTAATGAGCTCCGCAGGTGGTCAGTCCTTTTTTTATAGGGCAATTGGTCACTCCTTCTCTAGGATTTGTCACATGACAAATCATAGGTGTGAGATGAAATCTTCCAATCATCTGCCGTGGGATCCACCTGAAGAATTCATTCCTACGGGCTATCCGAGAGTTTTGTTTACCGCAGAATTTGAGCTATTGCGCGCCTATTTCGGTATCTTCTGCGTGACTTAAGACGTATTTCTACCGTTATATGAAACCCTCAGCAGCGTCGATAGTTAAATTCTTATTTTAATTCATTTATTTAAGTGTCTACGCTATTGGGTTTTCGATGTGCACTGTATGACTAGTTTCATACAGCCCACATACTAGGGATTGAAGTTAATATACATCGGTTCCGTATTGGAGCTCGAATTACGGGAAATAATGGGAGGGCAATTTCTGGCGATGATCAGGAGCGCAGCTTCGTGAAGGTGTCGACTCCGCTGGCAGAATGGGCCTCTGACCCATCAGCTGTCGTCCACTGGTCCCCTTGGTGTGCGCGTTTTGCTAACTGGTGTGTGGCTAGTTAGTATGTGGCTACCTCCTTTGCGCTGTGTCTCCTGTTCATCATATCTGTTCGTTGATTCTTAACTTGATTCTTCTTATCGTAGATTACGGATTACAATCCCTTATTGGCAATATATTATATATGAGGTGGTTATAATATTCCAAAGTACGAAATTGTAAATATAATTGAATTAAAGGGTTAGTTAATGGTAGACTCTACGTCGCGGGACGTGACATCGGCTATAGACGAATAGCTGTTGGTTCTCCTATTTTCCCAAAATCCAGCAGCTGGGCAGTAGACGAATAGCTGTTGGTCCTCCTATTTTGCCAAAATCATCCTGCTGGGCATTAGACGAATAGCTGGTGGTCCTAATATTTTTACAAAAGTCCAGCTGCTGGGCAGTAGACGAATAGCTGGAGGTCCTCCTATTTTGCCAAAAATCCAGCTGTTGGGCAGTAGAGGAATAGCTGGTCGTTCTCCTATTTTGCCCAAAATCCAGCTGCTGGGCAGTACAGGAATAGCTGGTTATACTCCTATTTTGCCCAAAATCGTCCTGCTCGGCAACAGACGAATAGTTGGTGGTCCTCCAACTTTGCCCAAAATTCACCTGCTCGGCAATAAACGAATAGCTGGTGGTCCTCCAACTTTGCCCAAAATTCACCTTCTCGGCAATAGACGAATAGTTGGTGGTCCTCCTATTTTGCCCAAACTCCACCTGCTCGGCTATAGACGAATAGTTGGTGGTCCTCCTATTTTGCCCCAAATCCTCCCGCTCGACATTAGACGAATAGCTGGTGGTCCTTCTATTTTGCCCAATATATTCCTGCTCGGTAATAGACGAATAGGTGTTGGTCCTCCCATTTTGCCATAATCCAGCTGCTGGGCATTAGACGAAAAGCTGGTGGTCTTAATATTTTTCCCAAAATCCAGCTGCAGGGCAGTAGACGAATAGCTGGTGGTCCATCTATTTTGCCCAATATCCACCTGCTCGGCAATTGGCGAATAGTTGGTGGTCCTTATATTTTGCTCAAATTCCAGCTGCTGAGCGATAGAGAGAATAGCTGGAGGTCCTCCTATTATGCCAAAATCCCACTGCTGAGCAATAGACGAGTCGCTGGTGGTACACCTATGTGGACAAAATCCTCCTTCTCGGCAATAGACCTAAATCTGTTGGTGCTCCTATCTTGCCCAAAATTCTCCTGCTCGGCAATAGGCGAATAGCTGCTGGTCCTCCTATTTTGCCCAAAACCAAGCTGCTGGGGAGTAGACTAATAGTAGGTGGTCCTCCTACTTTGCCCAAAATCCTCCAGCTCTTAAATTGACGAATAGGTGGTGGTCCTCTTCTTGTGTCAAAATTAAGCTGCTGGGGAATAGACGAATAGTTGGTGGTCATCCTATTTTGCCTAAAATCCTCCTGCTCGGCAATAGACGAATAGCTGGTGGTCCTCCTATTTTGCCAAAATTAAGCTGCTGGGGAATAGACGAATAATTGGTGGTCCTCATATTTTGTCTAAAATCCTCCTGCTCGTCAATAGACGAATAGCTGGAGGACCTTCTATTTTGCAAGTCAAACGAGTCAAACCAGTAAAACGGGTCAAACAGGACAATCGAGTCAAGCGAGTCTAACGAGTCAAACGAGTCAAACGAGTTAATCGAGTCATACGAGTCAATCGTGTCAAACGAGTCAAACGAGTCAATCGTTTCAAACGAGACAAACGTCTCAAACGACTCAAACGAGTCAAACTAGTCAAGCGGGTCAAACCGGACTAACGAGTCATACGAGTCATACGAGTCATACGAGTCATACGAATCATACGAGTCAAGCGAGGCAATCGTGTCAATCGTGTCAATCGTGTCAAACGTGTCAAACGAGTCAACCGAGTCAAACGACTCAAACGACTCAAACGACTCAACCGAGTCAAACGAGTTAGTCGAAACAAACGAGTCATACGAGTCATACGAGTCATACGAGTCATACGAATCATACGAGTCAAGCGAGGCAATCGTGTCAATCGTGTCAAACGAGTCAAACGAGTCAAACGAGTCAAACGAGTCAAACGAGTCAAACGAGTCAAACGAGTCAAACGAGTCAAACGAGTCAAACGAGTCAAACGAGTCAAACGAGTCAAACGAGTCAAACGAGTCAAACGAGTCAAACGAGTCTAACGTGTCAAACGTGGCAAACGAGTCAAACCAGTCAAACGAGTCAACCGAGTCAAACCAGTCAAAGGAGTTAATCGAGTCAAACGAGTCAAACGAGTCATACGAGTCATACGAGTCAATCGAGTGAAACGAGTTAATCGAGTCAAACGAGTCAAACGAGTGAACCGCGTAAAACGAGTCAAACGAGTCAAACGAGTCAATCGGCACAAATCAGTCGAACGAGTCAAACGAGTCGAACGAGTCAAACGAGTCAAACGCGTCAAACGAGTCAATCGAGTCATACGAGTCAAACGAGTCAAACGAGTCAAACGAGTCAAACGAGTCAAACGTGTCAGACGAGTCAATCGAGTCAATCGTGTCGATCGAGTCAAACGAGTCAAACGAATCAAACGAGTCAAACGCGTCGTACGAGTCGAACGAGTCAAACGGGTCGAACGAGTCGAACGAGTCGAACGAGTCGAACGAGTCGAACGAGGTCGAACGAGTCGAACGAGGTCGAACGAGTCGAACGAGGTCGAACGAGTCGAACGAGGTCGAACGAGTCGAACGAGGTCGAACGAGTCGAACGAGGTCGAACGAGTCGAACGAGTCGAACGAGTCGAACGAGTCGAACGAGTCGAACGAGTCGAACGAGTCGAACGAGTCGAACGAGTCGAACGAGTCGAACGAGTCGAACGAGTCGAACGAGTCGAACGAGTCGAACGAGTCGAACGAGTCGAACGAGTCGAACGAGTCGAACGTGTGGAACGAGTCGAACGAGTCGAACGAGTCGAACGAGTCGAACGAGTCGAACGAGTCGAACGAGTCGAACGAGTCGAACGAGTCGAACGAGTCGAACGAGTCGAACGAGTCGAACGAGTCGAACGAGTCGAACGAGTCGAACGAGTCGAACGAGTCGAACGAGTCGAACGAGTCGAACGAGTCGAACGAGTCGAACGAGTCGAACGAGTCGAACGAGTCGAACGAGTCGAACGAGTCGAACGAGTCGAACGAGTCGAACGAGTCGAACGAGTCGAACGAGTCGAACGAGTCGAACGAGTCGAACGAGTCGAACGAGTCGAACGAGTCGAACGAGTCGAACGAGTCGAACGAGTCGAACGAGTCGAACGAGTCGAACGAGTCGAACGAGTCGAACGAGTCGAACGAGTCGAACGAGTCGAACGAGTCGAACGAGTCGAACGAGTCGAACGAGTCGAACGAGTCGAACGAGTCGAACGAGTCGAACGAGTCGAACGAGTCGAACGAGTCGAACGAGTCGAACGAGTCGAACGAGTCGAACGAGTCGAACGAGTCGAACGAGTCGAACGAGTCGATCGAGTCGAACGAGTCGAACGAGTCGAACGAGTCGAACGAGTCGAACGAGTCGAACGAGTCGAACGAGTCGAACGAGTCGAACGAGTCGAACGAGTCGAAGGAGTCGAAGGAGTCGAACGAGTCGAACGAGTCGAACGAGTCGAACGAGTCGAACGAGTCGAACGAGTCGATCGAGTCGATCGAGTCAAACGAGTCAAACGAGTCAAACGAGTCAAGCGTGTCATACGGGTCAAGCGGGTCGCACAGGACAATCGAGTCAAACGAGTCAAAAGAGTCAAACGAGTCGAACGAGTCAAACGATTCAAACGAGTCAAACGAGTCAAACGAGTCAAACGAGTCAAACGAGTCAAACGAGTCAAACGAGTCAAACGAGTCAAACGAGTCAAACGAGTCAAACGAGTCAAACGAGTCAAACGGGTCAAACGGGTCGAACAAGACAATCGAGTCAAACGAGTCAAACGAGTCAATCGAGTCAAACGAGTCAAACGAGTCAATCGAGTCAAACGAGTCAATCGACTCAAACGAGTCAAACGAGTCAATCGAGTCAAACGTGTCAAACGGGTCAAACGGGTCGAACAGGACAATCGAGTCAAACGAGTCAAAGGGGTCAAACGAGTCAAACGAGTCAAACGAGTCAAACGAGTCAATCGAGTCAAACGAGTCAAACGAGTCAAACGAGTCAAACGAGTCAAACGAGGCAAACGGGTCGAACACGACAATCGAGTCAAGCGAGTTGAACGAGCCAAACGAGTCAAACGGGTCAAACGGGTCGAACAAGACAATCGAGTCAAACGAGTCAAACGAGTCAATCGAGTCAAACGAGTCAAACGAGTCAATCGAGTCAAACGAGTCAATCGACTCAAACGAGTCAAACGAGTCAAACGAGTCAAACGTGTCAAACGGGTCAAACGGGTCGAACAGGACAATCGAGTCAAACGAGTCAAACGAGTCAAACGAGTCAATCGAGTCAAACGAGTCAAACGACTCAAACGAGTCAAACGAGTCAAACGAGTCAAACGGGTCGAACAGGACAATCGAGTAAAACGAGTTGAACGAGTCAAACGAGTCAAACGAGTCAAACGAGTCAAACGAGTCAAACGAGTCAAACGAGTCAAACGAGTCAAACGAGTCAAACGAGTCAAACGAGTCAAACGAGTCAAACGAGTCAAACGAGTCAAACGAGTCAAACGGGTCCAACAGGACAATCGAGTCAAGCGAGTTGAACGAGCCAAACGAGTGAAACGAGTCAAACGAGTCAAACGAGTCAAACGAGTCAATCGAGTCAAACGAGTCACACGTGTCAAACGGGTCGAACAGGACAATCGAGTCAAGCGATTCAAACGAGTCAAACGAGTCAAACGAGTAAAACGAGTCAAACGAGTCAAACGAGTCAAACGAGTCCAACGAGTCAAACGAGTCAAACGAGTCAAACGAGTCAAACGAGTCAAACGAGTCAAACGAGTCAAACGAGTCAAACGAGTCAAACGAGTCAAACGAGTCAAACGAGTCCAACGAGTCAAACGAGTCAAACGAGTCAAGCGAGTCAAGCGAGTCAAACGGTTCGATCAGGACAATCGAGTCAAACGAGTCAAACGAGTCAAACGAGTCAAACGAGTCAAACGAGTCAAACGAGTCAAACGAGTCAAACGAGTCAAACGAGTCAAACGAGTCAAACGAGTCAAACGAGTCAAACGAGTCAAACGAGTCAAACGAGTCAAACGAGTCAAACGAGTCAAACGAGTCAAACGAGTCAAACGAGTCAAACGAGTCAAACGAGTCAAACGAGTCAAACGAGTCAAACGAGTCAAACGAGTCAAACGAGTCAAACGAGTCAAACGAGTCAAACGTGTCAAACGGGTCAAACGGGTCGAACAGGACAATCGAGTCAAACGAGTCAAACGAGTCAACCGAGTAAAACGAGTCAACCGAGTCAACCGAGTCAAACGAGTCAAACGAGTCAAACGAGTCAAACGCGTCAAACGAGTCAAACGAGTCAAACGAGTCAAACGAGTCAAACGAGTCAAACGAGTCAAACGGTTTGAACAGGACAATCGAGTCAATCGAGTTGAACGAGCCAAACGAGTCAAACGAGTCAAACGAGTCAAACGAGTCAAACGAGTCATACGAGTCAAACGAGTCAAACGAGTCAAACGAGTCAATCGAGTCAAACGAGTCAATCGAGTCCAACGAGTCAAACGAGTCAAACGAGTCAAACGAGTCAAACGTGTCAAACGAGTCAAACGAGTCAAACGAGTCAAACGAGTCAAACGAGTCAAACGAGACAAACGAGTCAATCGAGTCAAACGAGTCAAGCGAGTCAAGCGAGTCAAGCGAGTCAAGCGAGTCAAGCGAGTCAAGCGAGTCAAGCGAGTCTAGCGAGTCTAGCGAGTCTAGCGGGTCAAACGAGTCAAACGAGTCAAACGATTCAATCGAGTCAAAGGAGTTAAACGAGTGAAACGAGTCAAACGGGTCAAACGTGTCAAACGAGTCAAACGAGTCAATCGAGTCAAACGAGTCAATCGAGTCCAACGAGTCAAACGAGTCAAACGAGTCAAACGAGTCAAACGTGTCAAACGGGTCAAACGGGTCGAACAGGACAATCGAGTCAAACGAGTCAAACGAGTCAACCGAGTAAAACGAGTCAACCGAGTCAACCGAGTCAAACGAGTCAAACGAGTCAAACGAGTCAAACGCGTCAAACGAGTCAAACGAGTCAAACGAGTCAAACGAGTCAAAAGGGGCGAACAGGACAATCGAGTCAAACGAGTCAAACGGTTTGAACAGGACAATCGAGTCAATCGAGTTGAACGAGCCAAACGAGTCAAACGAGTCAAACGAGTCAAACGAGTCAAACGAGTCATACGAGTCAAACGAGTCAAACGAGTCAAACGAGTCAAACGAGTCGAACGAGTCAAACGAGTCAAATGAGTCAAACGAGTCAAACGAGTCAAACGAGTCTAACGAGTCAAACGAGTCAAACGAGTCAAACGAGTCAAACGAGTCAAACGAGTCAAACGAGTCAAACGAGTCAATCGAGTCAAACGAGTCAAACGAGTCAAACGAGTCAAACGAGTCAAACGAGTCAAACGAGTCAAACGAGTCAAACGAGTCAATCGAGTCAAACGAGTCAAACGAGTCAAACGAGTCAAAAGAGTCAAACGAGTCAAACGAGTCAAACGAGTCAAACGAGTCAAACGAGTCAAACGAGTCAAACGAGTCGAACGAGTCAAACGAGTCAAACGAGTCAAACGAGTCAAGCGGGACGAACAGGACATTCGAGTCAAACGAGTCAAACGAGTGAAACGAGTCAAACGAGTCAAACGAGTCAAACGAGTCAAACGAGTGAAACGAGTGAAACGAGTGAAACGAGTGAAACGAGTGAAACGAGTAAAACGAGTGAAACGAGTGAAACGAGTAAAACGAGTGAAACGAGTCAAACGAGTGAAACGGGTCGAACAGGACAATCGAGTCAAACGAGTGAAACGGGTCGAACAGGACAATCGAGTCAAACGAGTCAAACGAGTCAAACGAGTCAAACGAGTCAAACGAGTCAAACGAGTCAAACGAGTCAATCGAGTCAATCGAGTCAAACGAGTCAAACGTGTCAAACGGGTCAAACGGTTCGAACAGGACAATCGAGTCAAACGAGTCAAACGAGTCAAACGAGTCAAACGAGTCAAACGGGTCGAACAGGACAATCGAGTCAAACGAGTCAAACGACCCAAACGAGTCCAACGAGTCAATCGGGTCCAACGAATCAAACGAGTCAAACGAGTCAAACGAGTCAAACGAGTCAAACGAGTCAAACGAGTCAAACGAGTCAAACGAGTCAAACGAGTCAAACGAGTCAAACGTGTCAAACGAGTCAAACGAGTCAAACGAGTCAAACGAGTCAAACGAGTCAAACGAGACAAACGAGTCAATCGAGTCAAACGAGTCAAGCGAGTCAAGCGAGTCAAGCGAGTCAAGCGAGTCAAGCGAGTCAAGCGAGTCAAGCGAGTCTAGCGAGTCTAGCGAGTCTAGCGGGTCAAACGAGTCAAACGAGTCAAACGATTCAATCGAGTCAAAGGAGTTAAACGAGTGAAACGAGTCAAACGGGTCAAACGTGTCAAACGAGTCAAACGAGTCAATCGAGTCAAACGAGTCAATCGAGTCCAACGAGTCAAACGAGTCAAACGAGTCAAACGAGTCAAACGTGTCAAACGGGTCAAACGGGTCGAACAGGACAATCGAGTCAAACGAGTCAAACGAGTCAACCGAGTAAAACGAGTCAACCGAGTCAACCGAGTCAAACGAGTCAAACGAGTCAAACGAGTCAAACGAGTCAAACGAGTCAAACGAGTCAAACGAGTCAAACGAGTCAAAAGGGGCGAACAGGACAATCGAGTCAAACGAGTCAAACGGTTTGAACAGGACAATCGAGTCAATCGAGTTGAACGAGCCAAACGAGTCAAACGAGTCAAACGAGTCAAACGAGTCAAACGAGTCATACGAGTCAAACGAGTCAAACGAGTCAAACGAGTCAAACGAGTCGAACGAGTCAAACGAGTCAAATGAGTCAAACGAGTCAAACGAGTCAAACGAGTCTAACGAGTCAAACGAGTCAAACGAGTCAAACGAGTCAAACGAGTCAAACGAGTCAAACGAGTCAAACGAGTCAATCGAGTCAAACGAGTCAAACGAGTCAAACGAGTCAAACGAGTCAAACGAGTCAAACGAGTCAAACGAGTCAAACGAGTCAATCGAGTCAAACGAGTCAAACGAGTCAAACGAGTCAAAAGAGTCAAACGAGTCAAACGAGTCAAACGAGTCAAACGAGTCAAACGAGTCAAACGAGTCAAACGAGTCGAACGAGTCAAACGAGTCAAACGAGTCAAACGAGTCAAGCGGGACGAACAGGACATTCGAGTCAAACGAGTCAAACGAGTGAAACGAGTCAAACGAGTCAAACGAGTCAAACGAGTCAAACGAGTGAAACGAGTGAAACGAGTGAAACGAGTGAAACGAGTGAAACGAGTAAAACGAGTGAAACGAGTCAAACGAGTCAAACGAGTGAAACGAGTCAAACGAGTGAAACGGGTCGAACAGGACAATCGAGTCAAACGAGTGAAACGGGTCGAACAGGACAATCGAGTCAAACGAGTCAAACGAGTCAAACGAGTCAAACGAGTCAAACGAGTCAAACGAGTCAAACGAGTCAATCGAGTCAATCGAGTCAAACGAGTCAAACGTGTCAAACGGGTCAAACGGGTCGAACAGGACAATCGAGTCAAACGAGTCAAACGAGTCAAACGAGTCAAACGAGTCAAACGGGTCGAACAGGACAATCGAGTCAAACGAGTCAAACGACCCAAACGAGTCCAACGAGTCAATCGGGTCCAACGAATCAAACGAGTCAAACGAGTCAAACGAGTCAAACGAGTCAAACGGGTCAAACGAGTCAAACGAGTCAAACGAGTCAAACGAGTCAAACGAGTCAAACGAGTCAAACGAGTCAAACGAGTCAAACGAGTCAAACGAGTCAAACGAGTCAAACGAGTCAAACGAGTCAAACGAGTCAAACGATTCAAACGAGTCGAACGAGTCGAACGAGTCGAACGAGTCGAACGAGTCGAACGAGTCGAACGAGTCGAACGAGTCGAACGAGTCGAACGTGTGGAACGAGTCGAACGAGTCGAACGAGTCGAACGAGTCGAACGAGTCGAACGAGTCGAACGAGTCGAACGAGTCGAACGAGTCGAACGAGTCGAACGAGTCGAACGAGTCGAACGAGTCGAACGAGTCGAACGAGTCGAACGAGTCGAACGAGTCGAACGAGTCGAACGAGTCGAACGAGTCGAACGAGTCGAACGAGTCGAACGAGTCGAACGAGTCGAACGAGTCGAACGAGTCGAACGAGTCGAACGAGTCGAACGAGTCGAACGAGTCGAACGAGTCGAACGAGTCGAACGAGTCGAACGAGTCGAACGAGTCGAACGAGTCGAACGAGTCGAACGAGTCGAACGAGTCGAACGAGTCGAACGAGTCGAACGAGTCGAACGAGTAGAACGAGTCGAACGAGTCGAACGAGTCGAACGAGTCGAACGAGTCGAACGAGTCGAACGAGTCGAACGAGTCGAACGAGTCGAACGAGTCGAACGAGTCGAACGAGTCGAACGAGTCGAACGAGTCGAACGAGTCGAACGAGTCGAACGAGTCGAACGAGTCGAACGAGTCGAACGAGTCGAACGAGTCGAACGAGTCGAACGAGTCGAACGAGTCGAACGAGTCGAACGAGTCGAACGAGTCGAACGAGTCGAACGAGTCGAACGAGTCGAACGAGTCGAACGAGTCGAACGAGTCGAACGAGTCGAACGAGTCGAACGAGTCGAACGAGTCGAACGAGTCGAACGAGTCGAACGAGTCGAACGAGTCGAACGAGTCGAACGAGTCGAACGAGTCGAACGAGTCGAACGAGTCGAACGAGTCGAACGAGTCGAACGAGTCGAACGAGTCGAACGAGTCGAACGAGTCGAACGAGTCGAACGAGTCGAACGAGTCGAACGAGTCGAACGAGTCGAACGAGTCGAACGAGTCGAACGAGTCGAACGAGTCGAACGAGTCGAACGAGTCGAACGAGTCGATCGAGTCGAACGAGTCGAACGAGTCGAACGAGTCGAACGAGTCGAACGAGTCGAACGAGTCGAACGAGTCGAACGAGTCGAACGAGTCGAACGAGTCGAAGGAGTCGAAGGAGTCGAACGAGTCGAACGAGTCGAACGAGTCGATCGAGTCGATCGAGTCAAACGAGTCAAACGAGTCAAACGAGTCAAGCGTGTCATACGGGTCAAGCGGGTCGCACAGGACAATCGAGTCAAACGAGTCAAAAGAGTCAAACGAGTCGAACGAGTCAAACGATTCAAACGAGTCAAACGAGTCAAACGAGTCAAACGAGTCAAACGAGTCAAACGAGTCAAACGAGTCAAACGAGTCAAACGAGTCAAACGAGTCAAACGAGTCAAACGAGTCAAACGGGTCAAACGGGTCGAACAAGACAATCGAGTCAAACGAGTCAAACGAGTCAATCGAGTCAAACGAGTCAAACGAGTCAATCGAGTCAAACGAGTCAATCGACTCAAACGAGTCAAACGAGTCAATCGAGTCAAACGTGTCAAACGGGTCAAACGGGTCGAACAGGACAATCGAGTCAAACGAGTCAAAGGGGTCAAACGAGTCAAACGAGTCAAACGAGTCAAACGAGTCAATCGAGTCAAACGAGTCAAACGAGTCAAACGAGTCAAACGAGTCAAACGAGGCAAACGGGTCGAACACGACAATCGAGTCAAGCGAGTTGAACGAGCCAAACGAGTCAAACGGGTCAAACGGGTCGAACAATACAATCGAGTCAAACGAGTCAAACGAGTCAATCGAGTCAAACGAGTCAAACGAGTCAATCGAGTCAAACGAGTCAATCGACTCAAACGAGTCAAACGAGTCAAACGAGTCAAACGTGTCAAACGGGTCAAACGGGTCGAACAGGACAATCGAGTCAAACGAGTCAAACGAGTCAAACGAGTCAATCGAGTCAAACGAGTCAAACGACTCAAACGAGTCAAACGAGTCAAACGAGTCAAACGGGTCGAACAGGACAATCGAGTAAAACGAGTTGAACGAGTCAAACGAGTCAAACGAGTCAAACGAGTCAAACGAGTCAAACGAGTCAAACGAGTCAAACGAGTCAAACGAGTCAAACGAGTCAAACGAGTCAAACGAGTCAAACGAGTCAAACGAGTCAAACGAGTCAAACGGGTCCAACAGGACAATCGAGTCAAGCGAGTTGAACGAGCCAAACGAGTGAAACGAGTCAAACGAGTCAAACGAGTCAAACGAGTCAATCGAGTCAAACGAGTCACACGTGTCAAACGGGTCGAACAGGACAATCGAGTCAAGCGATTCAAACGAGTCAAACGAGTCAAACGAGTAAAACGAGTCAAACGAGTCAAACGAGTCAAACGAGTCCAACGAGTCAAACGAGTCAAACGAGTCAAACGAGTCAAACGAGTCAAACGAGTCAAACGAGTCAAACGAGTCAAACGAGTCAAACGAGTCAAACGAGTCAAACGAGTCAAACGAGTCCAACGAGTCAAACGAGTCAAACGAGTCAAGCGAGTCAAGCGAGTCAAACGGTTCGATCAGGACAATCGAGTCAAACGAGTCAAACGAGTCAAACGAGTCAAACGAGTCAAACGAGTCAAACGAGTCAAACGAGTCAAACGAGTCAAACGAGTCAAACGAGTCAAACGAGTCAAACGAGTCAAACGAGTCAAACGAGTCAAACGAGTCAAACGAGTCAAACGAGTCAAACGTGTCAAACGGGTCAAACGGGTCGAACAGGACAATCGAGTCAAACGAGTCAAACGAGTCAACCGAGTAAAACGAGTCAACCGAGTCAACCGAGTCAAACGAGTCAAACGAGTCAAACGAGTCAAACGCGTCAAACGAGTCAAACGAGTCAAACGAGTCAAACGAGTCAAAAGGGGCGAACAGGACAATCGAGTCAAACGAGTCAAACGGTTTGAACAGGACAATCGAGTCAATCGAGTTGAACGAGCCAAACGAGTCAAACGAGTCAAACGAGTCAAACGAGTCAAACGAGTCATACGAGTCAAACGAGTCAAACGAGTCAAACGAGTCAAACGAGTCGAACGAGTCAAACGAGTCAAATGAGTCAAACGAGTCAAACGAGTCAAACGAGTCTAACGAGTCAAACGAGTCAAACGAGTCAAACGAGTCAAACGAGTCAAACGAGTCAAACGAGTCAAACGAGTCAATCGAGTCAAACGAGTCAAACGAGTCAAACGAGTCAAACGAGTCAAACGAGTCAAACGAGTCAAACGAGTCAAACGAGTCAAACGAGTCAAACGAGTCAAACGAGTCAAACGAGTCAAACGAGTCAAACGAGTCAAACGTGTCAAACGAGTCAAACGAGTCAAACGAGTCAAACGAGTCAAACGAGTCAAACGAGACAAACGAGTCAATCGAGTCAAACGAGTCAAGCGAGTCAAGCGAGTCAAGCGAGTCAAGCGAGTCAAGCGAGTCAAGCGAGTCAAGCGAGTCTAGCGAGTCTAGCGAGTCTAGCGGGTCAAACGAGTCAAACGAGTCAAACGATTCAATCGAGTCAAAGGAGTTAAACGAGTGAAACGAGTCAAACGGGTCAAACGTGTCAAACGAGTCAAACGAGTCAATCGAGTCAAACGAGTCAATCGAGTCCAACGAGTCAAACGAGTCAAACGAGTCAAACGAGTCAAACGTGTCAAACGGGTCAAACGGGTCGAACAGGACAATCGAGTCAAACGAGTCAAACGAGTCAACCGAGTAAAACGAGTCAACCGAGTCAACCGAGTCAAACGAGTCAAACGAGTCAAACGAGTCAAACGCGTCAAACGAGTCAAACGAGTCAAACGAGTCAAACGAGTCAAAAGGGGCGAACAGGACAATCGAGTCAAACGAGTCAAACGGTTTGAACAGGACAATCGAGTCAATCGAGTTGAACGAGCCAAACGAGTCAAACGAGTCAAACGAGTCAAACGAGTCAAACGAGTCATACGAGTCAAACGAGTCAAACGAGTCAAACGAGTCAAACGAGTCGAACGAGTCAAACGAGTCAAATGAGTCAAACGAGTCAAACGAGTCAAACGAGTCTAACGAGTCAAACGAGTCAAACGAGTCAAACGAGTCAAACGAGTCAAACGAGTCAAACGAGTCAAACGAGTCAATCGAGTCAAACGAGTCAAACGAGTCAAACGAGTCAAACGAGTCAAACGAGTCAAACGAGTCAAACGAGTCAAACGAGTCAAACGAGTCAAACGAGTCAAACGAGTCAAACGAGTCAAAAGAGTCAAACGAGTCAAACGAGTCAAACGAGTCAAACGAGTCAAACGAGTCAAACGAGTCAAACGAGTCGAACGAGTCAAACGAGTCAAACGAGTCAAACGAGTCAAGCGGGACGAACAGGACATTCGAGTCAAACGAGTCAAACGAGTCAAACGAGTCAAACGAGTCAAACGAGTCAAACGAGTCAAACGAGTCAAACGAGTCAAACGAGTCAAACGAGTCAAACGAGTCAAACGAGTCAAACGAGTCAAACGAGTCAATCGAGTCAAACGAGTCAAACGAGTCAAACGAGTCAAACGAGTCAAACGAGTCAAACGAGTCAAACGAGTCAAACGAGTCAAACGAGTCACACGAGTCAAACGAGTCAAACGAGTCAAACGAGTCAAACGAGTCAAACGAGTCAAACGAGTCAAACGTGTCGAACGAGTCGAACGAGTCGAACGAGTCGAACGAGTCGAACGAGTCGAACGAGTCGAACGAGTCGAACGAGTCGAACGAGTCGAACGAGTCGAACGAGTCGAACGAGTCGAACGAGTCGAACGAGTCGAACGAGTCGAACGAGTCGAACGAGTCGAACGAGTCGAACGAGTCGAACGAGTCGAACGAGTCGAACGAGTCGAACGAGTCGAACGAGTCGAACGAGTCGAACGAGTCGAACGAGTCGAACGAGTCGAACGAGTCGAACGAGTCGAACGAGTCGAACGAGTCGAACGAGTCGAACGAGTCGAACGAGTCGAACGAGTCGAACGAGTCGAACGAGTCGAACGAGTCGAACGAGTCGAACGAGTCGAACGAGTCGAACGAGTCGAACGAGTCGAACGAGTCGAACGAGTCGAACGAGTCGAACGAGTCGAACGAGTCGAACGAGTCGAACGAGTCGAACGAGTCGAACGAGTCGAACGAGTCGAACGAGTCGAACGAGTCGAACGAGTCGAACGAGTCGAACGAGTCGAACGAGTCGAACGAGTCGAACGAGTCGAACGAGTCGAACGAGTCGAACGAGTCGAACGAGTCGAACGAGTCGAACGAGTCGAACGAGTCGAACGAGTCGAACGAGTCGAACGAGTCGAACGAGTCGAACGAGTCGAACGAGTCGAACGAGTCGAACGAGTCGAACGAGTCGAACGAGTCGAACGAGTCGAACGAGTCGAACGAGTCGAACGAGTCGAACGAGTCGAACGAGTCGAACGAGTCGAACGAGTCGAACGAGTCGAACGAGTCGAACGAGTCGAACGAGTCGAACGAGTCGAACGAGACAAACGAGTCAAACGAGAAAAACCAGTCAAACGATTCGTATCAGTCAAACGAGCCAATCTAGACAAACGAGTCAAACGATTCAAACGAGTCAAACGGGTCACACGAGTCAAACGGCACAAACCAGTCGTACGAGTCAAACGAGTCAATCGAGTCAAACACGTCTAACGAGTCGAACGAGTCAATCGAGGCAAACGAGTCAAACGAGTCAAACGAGTCAAACGAGTCAAAAGAGTCAATCGAGGCAAACTAGTCAAACGAGTCAAACGAGTCAAAAGAGTCAAACGAGTCAAACGATTCGTATGAGGCAAACGAGTCAAACGATTCAAACGAGTCGAACGAGTCCATCGAGTCCATCGAGTCCATCGAGTCCATCGAGTCCATCGAGTCCATCGAGTCCATCGAGTCCATCGAGTCGAACGAGTCGAACGTGTCGAACGTGTCGAACGTATCGAACGTGTCGAACGTGTCGAACGTGTCGAACGTGTCGAACGTGTCGAACGTGTCGAACGTGTCGAACGTGTGGAACGTGTCGAACGTGTCGAACGTGTCGAACGTGTCGAACGTGTCGAACGTGTCGAACGTGTCGAACGTGTCAAACGAGTGAAACGAGTGAAACGAGTCAAACGAGTCAAACGAGTCAATCGAGTCAAACGAGTCAAACGTGTCAAACGAGTGAAACGAGTGAAACGAGTCCAAAGAGTCAAACGAGTCAAACGAGTCGAACGAGTCAAACGAGTCAAACGAGTCAAACGAGTCAAACGAGTCAAACGAGTCAAACGAGTCAAACGAGTGAAACGAGTCAAACGAGTCAAACGAGTCAAACGAGTCAAACGAGTGAAACGAGTGAAACGAGTGAAACGAGTGAAACGAGTGAAACGAGTAAAACGAGTGAAACGAGTGAAACGAGTAAAACGAGTGAAACGAGTCAAACGAGTGAAACGGGTCGAACAGGACAATCGAGTCAAACGAGTGAAACGGGTCGAACAGGACAATCGAGTCAAACGAGTCAAACGAGTCAAACGAGTCAAACGAGTCAAACGAGTCAAACGAGTCAAACGAGTCAATCGAGTCAATCGAGTCAAACGAGTCAAACGTGTCAAACGGGTCAAACGGTTCGAACAGGACAATCGAGTCAAACGAGTCAAACGAGTCAAACGAGTCAAACGAGTCAAACGGGTCGAACAGGACAATCGAGTCAAACGAGTCAAACGACCCAAACGAGTCCAACGAGTCAATCGGGTCCAACGAATCAAACGAGTCAAACGAGTCAAACGAGTCAAACGAGTCAAACGGGTCAAACGAGTCAAACGAGTCAAACGAGTCAAACGAGTCAAACGAGTCAAACGAGTCAAACGAGTCAAACGAGTCAAACGAGTCAAACGAGTCAAACGAGTCAAACGAGTCAAACGAGTCAAACGAGTCAAACGAGTCAAACGATTCAAACGAGTCGAACGATTCAAACGAGTCGAACGATTCAAACGAGTCGAACGAGTCATACGAGTCGAACGAGTCGAACGAGTCGAACGAGTCGAACGAGTCGAACGAGTCGAACGAGTCGAACGAGTCGAACGAGTCGAACGAGTCCATCGAGTCGAACGAGTCGAACGAGTCGAACGAGTCGAACGAGTCGAACGAGTCGAACGAGTCGAACGAGTCGAACGAGTCGAACGAGTCGAACGAGTCGAACGAGTCGAACGAGTCGAACGAGTCGAACGAGTCGAACGAGTCGAACGAGTCGAACGAGTCGAACGAGTCGAACGAGTCGAACGAGTCGAACGAGTCGAACGAGTCGAACGAGTCGAACGAGTCGAACGAGTCGAACGAGTCGAACGAGTCGAACGAGTCGAACGAGTCGAACGAGTCGAACGAGTCGAACGAGTCGAACGAGTCGAACGAGTCGAACGAGTCGAACGAGTCGAACGAGTCGAACGAGTCGAACGAGTCGAACGAGTCGAACGAGTCGAACGAGTCGAACGAGTCGAACGAGTCGAACGAGTCGAACGAGTCGAACGAGTCGAACGAGTCGAACGAGTCGAACGAGTCGAACGAGTCGAACGAGTCGAACGAGTCGAACGAGTCGAACGAGTCGAACGAGTCGAACGAGTCGAACGAGTCGAACGAGTCGAACGAGTCGAACGAGTCGAACGAGTCGAACGAGTCGAACGAGTCAGTAGTAAGGCAAAGCGGGTTCTAGACCAGGTCCTCTGAGGGGAGCGTGGGGCGGTGAAGGAACTCAGGCGCGCGGGGGAGCGCGGCGGAGGGAAACATGGGCGCGGGGCCTGCGGGGAGAGGAAGATCGGTTGCGCGCGCACGAGTCGCGGAGTGGGGGAAGCCGCCATGATGGAGGGGATCAGTCCGGGCCGAGCTGTCGCGGAGACCTCTCCAGATCGGACCCGGACCCACTGCTGGAAATTTCCGCGGAGGGGAGTGGGCCACCCCCAAAGTCTTTTTCAGACCTTGACCCACCCCCGAAATATTTTTAGACCTAGCCGGAGGGAGGGCGAAGAACGCTGAATCTTAAGCAAAAAAGAGAAAGCGGGCGGAAAAGCAATGTGGGACACGGGGAATGTAAAAAAGCAGAGAGAGCTAGCAAATATTAATAATTTTCAAACGTTGAATCTTAGAAATATGGGGTGAGGAGAAAAGGAGGAAAAAGACGATCAAATAATTGGAGAAATAATATATGTTGTGAAAATATATATATTGTTACATAATATATTGTTACGTAGTAAAACCACAATTCTCTACTTTGCACCGATTAACCATAGTGCTAGTTAAAATAATAGTTTATATAAGAAACACAGTACACGGAACACGGTAGCGTGGCGTCGTTACACTTATACAATCAAAGTCGACTCCATCTGTGTGGGATCCATGCACACACGCCATCTGCTACATATAATCTGTACTAAACTCTTATGAAGACACTATTACTAGGGAAAAGTGGCTTTGTTGCATCACCTTTATATACCACCATGCTCCAGGCCGAGCTGCCGCGGAGACCTCTCCACATCGGACCCACCGCTGGAAATTTCCGCGGAGGGAGAGGCCCACCCCCAAAGTCTTTTTCAGACCTTGGCCCACCCCCGAAATATTTTTAGACCTGGCCGAGGGGGGAATGACCCCAAATATTTTTTTCAAACCATTATGAAGCTGAAATTGTTTAATAATTTATCGGATGATGTCGGGAAAGATCGGTGTTTTTACACACCACGTATTTGGAGGAGGAAAAGAGACAGAGCATTATTTTAAAGCTAAAATTCTAGGGAGGGAAAGAGGCAGAGCAATATTTTAAAGCTAAAATTCGGAGGAGGGAAAGTGAGAGCATTAAGATTTAACATCGCAGCGTCTCGCGCGATCGCGTGAAAATTTAATCCTCTGGAGGAGCCGCGGAGGATGACGTCATTTTCACGACGCGAAGAACGCTCGAACGAAATAGAATTATGCAGCGTCGGCAGAATTCGGAAACGCCAAATCTTAGAATTAGGTGGCGAGGAGAGAAGGAGGAAAACGGGTAAATAAAATGGACAAATAATATACGTTTAAGATATATATTGTTACAAAAAAAAAGAATATTAATATATAAAAAAATGAATATAAATATATAAAAAAAATGAATATAAATATAAATATAAAAAAAAATGAATATAAATATAAAAAAAATGAATATAAATATAAATATAAAAAATGAATATTAATATAAATATAAAAAAATGAATATAAATATAAATATAAAAAATGAATATAAATATAAATATTAAAAAAATGAATATAAATATAAATATAAAAAATGAATATAAATATTTAAAAAAAATGAATATAAATATAAATAAAAGAATATAAATAAAAAAATGAATATAAAATGTATAAAAATCGTACTCCGCGGGCGGCGTTGGCGGTGCCGCGAGCGATTGCAGGGAGGATGTCCTGCAAACGCCCTACCTGCGGTGGCGGTGGCAGTGGTGGCAGGTTCTAAAACACATAAACCCCAATATAATATTGATACATCCCACACAATCGAATCACAAAGTCGAATCACAATATTCCATGACTTACCAACAAATCACCCAAGGCTGCGGCGAAGCGATCACCACCAACGCCGCCCGCGCCAGCGTCACCATCATCATCGTCACCATCATCATCATCATCATCATCATCATCATCGTCGTCATCATTATCAATGTCATTATGCCCATCATCATCATCATCATCATCATCATCATCATTGAATATGTCCTACAAATCATAAAACATAGAAACCTCGTTATAACATTGTAACATTTAAGAAACATGTAAACCATTGCAAAGTATTGTTATGTACATACCACCGGGTCCTCTCTACACAGCTCGGGGTCGCATTCAGGAGCAATTCGTGTGACACCCATTATCGTTTGACAGACGACTGGACTCGCAACATCTCCAGACTCATGCATGCAGTTCCATGCATGCAGGTACTTATCTTGAAACCGAGAAGTGCATAGCATTGCAAAGTATGATGGCTTTGTTCCACACCTTTATCTTCGCTGACCATTCCATTTTCTGCTTCACATGCACCATTTGACTGAACCGAACCGTTCCCTTCATCTTTGGACACATCATTTGATTCGATCGTACCACTTTGAACATGTATTGAACGTCTAACATACCACTCTGAACATGTATTGAACATCTATCGCACCACTTTGAACGTGGATTGAACATCTATCGTACCACTTTGAACATCTATCGAACATCTAACGTACCACTTTGAACATGTATCGAACATCAATCGTACCACTTTGAACGTGTATTGAACATCAATCGTACCACTTTGAACGTGTATTGAACATCAATCGTATCACTTTGAACGTGTATTGAACATCTATCGTACCACTTTGAACGTGGATTGAACATCAATCGTACCACTTTGAACATGTATCGAACGTCTATCGTACCACTTTGAACGTGTATTGAACATCAATCGTACCACTTTTAACGTGTATCGAATGTGTATTGAACCACTTCTACATAATTGTAACCATCGACTTAATCTAGCGTACATTATATTTAGGAGGTTGGGTTGGGGAGAGTGAAGAAAAAACATTTATGCATTAAAAAATTGATTATATTTATTTACGCATTTCTCTCTGGTGTTTAGACCACCAATTAAATATTTTAAATACATTTTGCAAAGCACAATGCTTTGCGTGTCTACCACATCGCAGAGTATTAACTACATTTAGCTTATTTAGAGATTTGATATCCCCATAGTCAATGTCGAGTGTCTCAATGACCACATCCGCTCTCGTATTTTCATCGAGGAATTCCACAAGCCAGTCGCGTTTCTGCAGCCCTTTAACGTATACGATATGGGATGTGTCATCTTCTTCGTCGATAGCATCAGCTACAGCTTTCGTAATTAGCTGTTTAGCCATACTGTATGGAACGTCTCCATCTTCCCACCGTAGTCCATGATGTTTTGCCACCAACCACCGGATGCTCGATTTGTCAGATTTCGTGAGAAGAAATTGCGGCATCGAACTCCCAAAAATATAGTGCGAGAGAATTGTTCCCTTTCGTAGGACTGCCACTTCCTTCACGATAAATCTTCCATCAACGATGAACCCTTGCAGGTCAACAAATGTTGGTACGACCATTATCGGTACAATGTAAAGGTCCGTTCGCTTCCAAGACAGACAGGAGAATGCAATCTTTCTTGTAAAGCATCTCGATTTTCACGATGAAATTTTGTACGAATTTGACACAGGAGAGGGCGGGCAAGTAGCGTGGCAATTTAATTGATTTTGCGCACCACGTTTGTCAGAGGATTGTATTCAACCACCCGATCGTGTAGAATCAGGCAGTAGGCTGTAGTATTTGCAGGCACATTCTCTTTGCAATCGAATTCTATGCGCACGTCCACGGTGCTATTCTTGATCGACTCATTTTGTCGCGAGCAATCAATCACCACGAGGGGACCAAATTGCAAAAATTGGGCCACGGTGAATAATGCCTCGTTGCAACTATGTCCATAATACGATTTACGGAAATGTGTATACATGTTAAACAAGATGGCATGCCTATTCTTGTCAAAGTCCAAGTTCATGTCATCGTACGGGTAAAATTCCGAATTGAGAAAAAGTTTTACATTGGTCAATTTGCAGTGGTCGAACCGAGTAACATCTTCGGTCATCACATTCTTTCGAGCAGTCTGTAGAGCAAAGATAATGTATCGCGGCTTCTCCAGCTGTGCAGCTGCCTTCACGGCCCAGGAGTGCTTGGTTGTGCTCTGTAAGAGAGGATACTCATACAGATCCCAGGAGCGAAAACTAATGCTCAGGTTTTGTCCACTTTCCAAAGCATGTAGCAACGATAGCTTATTAACATCGTTCAGCGTCACATGAGGCATCCGCCATTGTACTTTAAGTAATTCAATATCTGGTTCCAACGTTGGTGATCCTATTAGAGAATTGTTATCGTTGCGCGATCGTATTAAAATCAATTCGTGACGCGCATTAATAACCATGCGTTTGTAGTCCTCGCAAAATCCCAGCAAATATTTGAGCGGGATGCAAAAATTGAATTGATTTTTCACTATTAGCTCATCATGCCGTTTTAAGCCCCATCCAGCATTCTCCATATTCTTGTCTTCGTCAGATGTCAGCGATACATAGTTTTTAAGCGTGCTAGTTATTCCAACGTTTCTGTTACGGTCAATCTCCACGCCATTCGGCTCATATCGAATCTCATCAAATATGAACGCCATGCAATTATTTCCCAACATCACCGTTAATGCATCATTTGGCTTATTTATCGTCAATTTCCCCTCAATGTAGAGGAAACTTTCACACGGTAATGTGTATAAATCCTGTTGCTGTATAGGTATTCTTATCTCGTCGCTGTGTCCAAACGTTGTGTTGACGTATGGGTTGTATGTATGTGTCTCAAGCTTGACGATGCGATCATCAAACGTCGACTTCCCTCCAATGCTTAGAATGTCAGCCATTTTTCAACTTAAATCCGTACAACGAATCCCAGCGATTTCAAAAAAGCAATGTTCACAGCACTGAGCCTCTTCTTTTTAGCGTAATCAGAGCTGTTGCTGTTGTTACAAACAATTTCGCTTGGAAGAAACGTGTTTCTGAAGTCGTTCAAAACAAGCATCTCATTCGTTCGCACCACGTGTATTATCGTCGTCGGCGTACGTGCAGTCTGATGGTAATCTCTTCACCTCGAAAATCGAGCAATTGTCCGTCTTGATCCACAACGCGTATCGTTAGATCCGTAATGACCCGTGCGGTGATTGGAAGGTAAATGATCTGCGCGGGCGTTTCCGATATCTTATATCCTGGTGGGACTCTCGGAGAAAATTCATGTATCGTATGTACGCGCTTTCCATTATTGTACGCGCCAGCGGTCACGCTACATTCTATGCGAATAATGTTTACATTCATGATATTAATTGGATTGTCCGATTCGTGCCACTGTCCTGGTTCTAATACCCGATTCATCGAGAATCCCAGTAGCGATCCAATGTTATTGGGCTTTGTAAAGTCTACGGCGAACCGACAATACAGCTCGCTTTTCATGGTGTTGTTGTTGGGGCGCAACACTATTGGATACACATCGTTGTCGCCAACATCACGGGCATCGGTACCACCGAGATTTTGAGGATATCGCTCGAGTAATCGTTGCTTCAAATACTTGGCAATGGCGTCTAGTTCGTAGGAGCCGTGGGAAATCGTAATGTATTCATGGTCGGCATCAACGCTGTTGTTGGTGTCATAGTTTACGACGAAGTAGAATTTATCGTTGCTCGAGTCGATGTTCGGTATTGTATGATAAGTTTCAAAGGTGGTTAGACCAAGCTCGTAATTATCATCACTGAAATCTATGGGTGGAAAATAGCTCACCGCGAGGGTGCTACTCTTGCCGGTTAGAGTGAATGTTAACGACATATTCCGAGCTGTACGACTCGAGTAGTACTGAATCATAGCGGTTGGAAATCAACCCTTAAATTTGGTGCCGATCGTTTGTAGAAAGTGTAGACATATTCCACAATTGCTCTGATCGTACTTCTGATAAGACGTTCGATTGTATTCGATTTTTACAGCATCTTTATCCAGATATTGCACCAATTCCTTAGGCGGTCGAAGATTGCCAAAGCTGTCGAAATATACAGCTCGACACCCTCTCTTCGCATATGCCACCCAATGAGTCCCCGACCCCTCGACATTGTCCAAATTTACGATACCGCTCTCGTTTCGATGCACTCCTCCAGCTGGTAGCGCGTTGCGCATAAAAACACCTCTAAAGAATGGAATATGCATACGTTTTGCCAAATCCTCCAATTGCTTGTCGGTAGTTACGCCCACAGGCATTTTTAATGTCTTTTCGACGGTTTTTTTTTTCGTTTCGATATTCCCTGTCCGCGCTTGTATGGTGTGAGATAAAGTCCGCGACCTTCCATGGAGCGATTATGACGTTGCATTTCCTGTAGCTGACGTTGCGCCGCCTTATTATCGTTTACCGCCTTGGCGATCCCCGCCGCTCCGCCGGCCAATGATCCGAGAACACCTAGCAGCGGGAGAAGTGGTAATATACCACCCCGTTTTGCCACCGGAAGAATCCGCTTTTGCGACGCTCTCTTTGGAGTCCTTTTGCGGGTTTTTGTTTTCATCCCCATTCCGATTTTCGTCTTGGCCTTCATAGCCGCCCAAACAGCTGTAGCAGCACCTCTTTCACCCAGAGTCGAGTCTCGCGCAACGATGCGTTTTCGCGCTTTGTCAGCGAGTACGTTATCTGCCGCGTGTCTTTCACTGAGATCGTTGCTGCGGGAATACGCAATATCGTGTTCGCGACACGCTGCGTCCAACGGATTTATGCCTTGATCACCTCTAGCCAATCGTTTTGCCAGATGAGTACCTGGACCACAAAACTGGTATCCCGGGATATGTAATTCGATGGGTAGTGCGTTTATCGCGCGATTTAACAAACCACAACCTTTCTTTACTCTCGTCGGCGACATTCGCCACAGTTTTTAATCAGTGGTGCTGGACCGTCGATATGCGTTCGCTGCCAAGGGCGATTATAATGTTCCAAGCACCGACGATACTGTCGAACCTCAGAATCAGCTTTTATATGCTCGGGGAGTCTGTCCCACAACTGATCAATGTGTCTGTCAAACTCGCGGAGTAGAATAATTTTTGGTATATATTGCAACTGCTCAGAGGTTAGGTCTCGAATATCGCAATTATCCGACAGGACCAGAAGCATTTTGAATACTGAGCTGGTTTGCTTCGGCGTGGGCCTATAAATAGGACGCGTCGCCGCTTCGACGTATCAAAATCATTTTTCACGGTTCATGGATAGGATGCGATTCGTGCGACAACCTGTGGCGATACGCGTGACAAATTTTGACGATAAATCGCAAATGATGTCCCCGAAAAAAACAAGACGCAGACATGGTAGCATGCTACCAAACACTATCCGTTCCCTCATTTGCGGCCCATCAAATTGTGGAAAGACCAACGTGTTGGTGAGCTTGTTGGAAAGTCCTCACGGCGTCCGCTTCGAGAACGTGTACGTGTATTCCAAGTCGTTGCAACAGCCGAAATATCAATATTTGGAGAATTTATTGACTCCGATAGATGAAATTGGCTACTTTACGTTTTCGAATAACAGTGACGTCATCCCACCGAGCGAATCGCTTCCGAATTCCATTTTTATCTTTGATGATGTGGCTTGCGATAAGCAAGATACGATAAGGGAATACTTTGCAATGGGGCGCCACTCGAACGTCGACTGCTTCTATCTCTGTCAGACGTATGCAAAGATTCCCAAACATCTTATACGCGACAATGCGAATCTGCTGATTCTGTTTAAACAGGATGGTACCAACTTGAAACATGTGTACAACGATCATGTAAACACCGACATGTCTTACGAGGATTTCAGTGGTTTGTGTCGTAATTGTTGGCAGCGGGAGTATGGTTTCGTGGTAATAGACAAGGATAGTGCGATGTCCAATGGACGTTATAGAAAGGGATTTAACGAGTTTGCGATACCGTGAGATGGTCAATTGTCATTAACACGCCGGCGAGAAAGCAACGTCTACGGTACAATGATGATCGACATCGATAATCTGGAGATTAAGGATCGCGAGAGAATAGCGAAGGAAATTGCAAAAACTAGTGAAGCCATTCGCAAGAAACATCAGGCTTTGAAGACTGGCAAGATGGATGAAGATATTGCGTTGGAGAGATACTTTAAACCTGTTGTCGAACCCTTAAAACATATTGTTGAAAATACCACAGCGGTGGATGCTGACACGTCACCGCTGATGAGCACAGACATCGAAGGGAATGAAACATTAACGCCTAAAACAAAAATCGGGTCGAAAGGGAACACATCGCGCAAGACAAAGAGGAAACCATACATGTCATTGGAAAAATCAATTGTATCCTCCACACCAATTCAATCGAAGCGAAAACGACAGAATGTCGCATCAAACGATTCACCCGTTCCTCCCACACCAATAAATACATTTCTGCGTGTACAATCGCTCACAACCAATGATGAGGACGATGTTTTCGAAACTACACCCGATGAGTCGTTTGCAACATCTATTAGACAGCAATTCCAGACATCCGAGGGACAAGAAACGTTCCGCAGCCATTTCGGCCCGCTGGGGCAAAAATACATGAGTGCAATCCTAAGTGGTGATAGGGATACAGCAATGGACTATGTGTACGGCGTATACTTTGGCAATAGTGGAACAATGCTTGGGGATAAGGCTTTCGATATAGACAAGGATGATAATATAATCATAGACGGTGTAAGATATGGGGGAACGCCCGGCCTTTACGAACTGATTTTCAAGAGAATTCCTGATGATGCTATATACACCTATACCGATAAACAAAAATACAAAAGCATTCTGCTGACGACAAATGCCTACAGACGCGGTCATAACGCTCAAAATCCCGTATTGGGCAATAAGGGATACAAGTATAAAAATGTAATTGCACCACTACTCCCCCGTGTATCAACCAGTAAGGCTGGGAAAGGTCTAACAACACCGCGAGCCATGGTGGTAAACGATAGCAAGATCGATTACGTGCACTGGGACGATCCCAACGAGCTGGTGGACCGATTTCGTTTGCTGGAAGCGTCGCGTCAGGCGGGTAACAACTCGCATGACAACGAGATTCTATCGATTATCGAGGAACTCCGCGAGGCAGGTCTCATTATAAATTAAACCGCGCGTCGATGATTTGCACTGTATGCATCGAGATGTCGATCAACAAATTTGGAGTATCGCTCGAGAAGAGTGGAGCAGCTAGAATGGACTATTACAAATGGAACGGTGTGATTCGAAATTACATGCGAGATAACACTCTTTGCGTGGCTGGTGCAGACTTTGATGCAAAATCACGTAAGATACGACGCGTAGCGCAACCCACGGCTGACAGTGATGCCGTCAATAAATTATACATGGAAAAGAGCATTAAACTTTTGAGAGAGCAGCAGGAAGAATTAGAGAGGAAGCTGGTCGTGTTTCAGAGAGATATGATGACGCTGCAAAACAGCGTTCAAAAGATATCGCAGGCGTCGAATTCTATCCCACAGCAGCGCTGCGAAGGAGAATCATGCGAGACGATTGAACTTGTCCAGAATTTCCTCGGCACATAATGCACGTACACGATAATTATCGAATCATTCATGTCAAAGACACCTCTACGATCAAACATGCAGCCATTATCGAAATCCAAGAGTAAAGGAAACCATGGTCGCAAGAAGCTACAACTCGTTGAGGAATTGCATGCTCCAGCCCGAAGACATTTCCCACGGAGGCGCGTCATAGTGCAGGGATACGATGATCAGTGGCAAGCTGACGTTGTAGAAATGCGTCCATACTCGCGATTCAACCAGGGTCACCACTACATACTCACCATCATTGATGTGCTGAGCAAATATGCATGGGCGGTACCGCTCAAGACTAAAAGTGGTGCTGAGGTGACTAAAGCGTTTGCAAAGATATTTAGAGATCGATATCCGAAAAATTTGCAAACTGATCAAGGAAAAGAATTTTACAACGCCGATGTGCAGAAACTCTTGAAGGAGCATGACATTAATCATTATTCGACGTACTCGGTGATGAAGGCCTCCGTCGTAGAACGTTTCAATCGAACTTTGAAGAACAATATGTGGAAACTGTTTACGCTCAATGGAACCTATAAATGGACGGATGCGCTACAGCGTCTACTTGCAGAGTATAACGCACGAAAACATAGAACCATCAGAATGCGTCCTTGCGATGTTACCCCAGCAATCGCCGATAAGCTGCTAGCCACCGTATACAGCAACATAAAGATCGCTGCTCCAGCGAGATTCAAATTGGGCGAGTTTGTGCGCGTGAGCAAATTTAAAACCATCTTCGATAAAGGCTATACACCGAATTGGACAACGGAGGTGTTCGAGATAGCCAAAGTACAGGCAACTAATCCCACGACGTATCTGCTCCTCGATTCCTGTGGAAAACCTATTGCCGGAGGATTCTACGAATACGAGCTGCAACGCGTCACCGATCCTGATGTATATCTAGTGGAAAAAGTGTTGCGTAGGAATGGGGATAAGGTATACGTCAAGTGGTTAGGGTTTGATAAATCACACAATTCTTGGATAAATAAAAATAATGTATTGTAAATAAAATACCCAGTTCAATAAATACAATGATACATATACATGTGTGAACAATTTTATTTTTACATAATTCCACTATTTTATAATGATGTGCAATAATTTGGATATACAGAAAATAAATACACGGTTAAATACAATGATGCATATATTCATGTGCGAATGATTTTACATAATTCTACTATTTATAAGGATGAGTAATAATTTTGATTTACAGCGGTATTTTATAATGACCCCAGGGCAGAGTGTCAACCGAATCGGGTACGATATACCGCTTGTTATCATACGGGCTTAGAGCGATTTTGGATTCCGAAATGGTGTACACTTTATGCAATTTAGACCGAATGCATGATTGTCTGCGCACCATTTCGATCTCCCTATGCAAACACTGCGCGTAGTCGTCGAAAGTTATCGTTCTGGCTATGATGTTGGTCTTGACACCTTTCGCCTTTTTAGTATCTTTTTTACCATCTACGCGAAGTGCATACATTTTCGCCCTAAGACCTACGAATTCGGTCATTATCATACCATTATTTTCATCCTTCATCAGCCCTGGAACCTTCTTATTAACAAGTGGTATATTATATGTATTGCCAATAGGATAATCACTTGTGTCGAACCGATCGATATTGTGTTTCATGGTCTCATAGATATCTTCGCACCGAATGTGATAAATGAGACTGTCGGTGTCTGTATATAGAATTTTACAATTTTGACCATGCAGTGGAGACATATACTCGTGGTGAAATTCATACAAACAAATTTTAGATATGTCTAGAATGCACATACCCACATATATCGGTTTGTTGAATTTCACCTCGAGTTTCCGCAATTCAACAGCTATTAAATTTTCTGAAAAAACACTTCTGCTGTGAAAATTCCGTTTCGCAATCATTGCCTCCGCACCATATCGACCATCCCAATGTGTTAAAAGTTTTACATCTACATGATTTCGCACATTCTCCATAGTTTTACCAAATACCGCATTATTCATCAATTTGTACAAATTTTTTTCAAAATCATTTGTCGCGCTTGTTCTAAACCGTGTATTGAGTTCGATGTAATCGCGGAGCCAGGGGGATTGAGCGAATTGAAGCACGCGGTGTATCTTTGTAATATGAAGACCATGGCGCGTGCACTGCTGCAGGTTGCGATAGTGGATAATGTAACGCTGCTTGTCATATACCGTCGCGAGTAATTTGTCCTGTCGACTGCCTGGCGGTTTGGCACGTGTCGGACAGAATGGTAGATCAGCATGAGCGTCATGCAGACGTTGCGGATATTCCAGATCTACCTCAAGAATGTATCCCGTGGGCGAATCGATAGCGATTGTAGACACATCAAAATTTGCAACATCTTCGACCCATTGAAAGTCAGCATATGGTAGGGGTTGACACATTGCCCATCTATACAAATTGTTTACATCAAAGTACATCAAGTACGATGACTGTTCCGATGCGTCGTAAGATGGCATGTACTTGTTATTTGCATGTGCATATCTTCCAGAACATTGACTTAAACCCCCACGTATACCGCGTTCAATAAACATAACCATATCAACGTCTGTGAGCAATTCGAATGTAATTTTAGTATGTTTTAGCATAGCATCCCACGTGAAACCAGGTAAAGTATAATAATGTGCAGAATCTAATCCATAACTCTTTATGCAACTTTCGCGAAAATTTTCAAAAATATCTGCCAATAATAAGACATCTGTTTTCAAATACAAGTCACTGTATTCGCCCAAGGTTCTAATGTTGAAACGCCGCCAGACAGTCTCGGCATGTACATAATCGCTCTCGGATACAGACTCACCTGTTAACGAACTGTAAAATGACTCGCGCGGCGGTAAACATGGATCCTGCAGCTTGTTCGCGCAATCATGATATTCATATGGAAATACACCCTTTCGCGTTAATAAATTGAAATCCTCATTGGATAATGTTTCAAAATTTGATCGTAAAATTTTTAATTTACCCACACTAAGAAAAGATGCTAATTTGTCGAGACTGGTATTGAGGAATTTGTACGAATCAATGAATCGCAATTTAATACAATTTCGCGAGTCTGATTCTTCAGCCATATCTTCAACATTTTTTGTGAATGAAATATATTTTTCTTTAGTTATAGGCAATACGTCAACGCTGCCTTCGAAAGCGGTAGCTATTTTCTCAATAATAAAATGTGAATCATAGCCGGATAAATTATGAAAAACTATGGGGATGTAAAACGCATTTTTATAAGTTAAATTGCACTCCGAATGTGCTGAGCCTCTAAACTGTCCAGTTAGATGACAATGATCGCGAACTCGTATATCATCAGTCATGAATGGTTCCTCGCAAATATGACAATGTGTGGCATTGCGAAATGCCATCCACTGTTCATTAGTTAAATCTAGCATTGGAGTATTATTGGCTAGAATAGGTTTAGCAAAATCTGCCAAATTTTTTAGTTCTTCGACAAACCATGAAACACAATCCTCGTCGCGACAACATCGATACATAGATAGTGATGCATCGTACGAGCAATGCATATAATATGCAATGCTATGTACTTTGTGGTGTTGGTATGTATATAACTTTCGATCCGCCTCGCCATTCCGACAGTCCTCCGTTGGCTCAATGATACACTCCAGATCAGCATATACCATGAAGGGAAGTCGCTCCTTCCTGCAGTAATTGCTGAAGCTGAGCAAACTGTTATCTTCGCTGGGCAGCACGATGGCACAGTCGTTCATCTTCCCACAGTCAGCTGCATGGACCTCCAATTTCTCGGGAGATCCGAAGTAATGCATGCATCTGCAAAGTCAACATTTATCATGGGATATTTCAACATTTATTTCAACATTTCAGAAGTTTCTATACATACCGATCACAGATGAATTTCTTGGCCTTGTTCTTGCTTAACTGGGCGCTCACTAGCCGAGACAGGTCTTTGATCAGCACAAAGTGCCCTACATCGCCATGTTCTTGATTCGGCGTGTAGAGCAGGTTGATGTGTCGATCCCTCTTTTGACTGGTGAGGCGCAGCGGAAAGACTGTTGGTCCTTTCTTCTCCGTCATGAAGCTGTATACATTCACCGAGATATCATTCTGTCTCTCAAATTTTCCAATTTGCTTCAGAGACATCGGAAACTCGATACCCTGGAGATTTAGTATGGATGAATAGTCAGGGTATGAACTTGAGCGATGAACTTGTCTTTCAGCAGGATGCAGACCGGCGACCACTGCCCATGCGAAACAGAAGTTGTCCGGAGATTGTACGCTAATCGTTGCTTTCTTTAGCAATAATTCTCGCGGCAACTTGCAGTGACATCCCGCGCGCAATGGATTGTATTTGTTCACATTGACGGTCAGGTTGAGGATTCTCGCCAATGCCCAACCGCTTTCACGTTCTTGGAACTCTTCCAGCGATGCCAGGGTGGGTTCAACAACGTATCGCTGGTACCACTCATGCAGATCAGATGTATCGAAGAGTTCATAATTTCGAGTGTTAATGCTTTTACTAGCATGTTTGTCACCAGCCACAAATTCGCCATTGAACATCGTGTTCACTTTGAGGTTCTGATGTTTCCTCAAAGCGCTTCGCACATGTTCCAGCACGATGGTCTCTGCATCCTGGAGGAAGTTACGCGGTTCGATGTAATTCGAATTGAGTACGGCACCAGTTAATACGCGACTATCGAAAGCAATGTCTATTTCGCGCCATAAAAGTCTCGTGCTCGAGTGTCCTGCGCCTTCATACACTAAACGTCTGCGCAGCAAAGATTTCAACCCTTCGAGATGCACAATTCGTGCAACCAATGATTGTCGAACACCGATCGATAATCGAGAGCGTTTCACTCGACCACATTCTTCCAAAGATTCGATACACTGGTTGCAACGTTCTTCCCACGCGAGGTATTCTTCTTCAGACATCAATCGTACAGATTGATCTAACAATTGGCGCTCTACTTCCACGAATTTTTCCATGATTGTAAAAATGTTTTTTCTACGCAACTCGTTGCAACGATTTGAGACTTTGCACAGTTTACAGCATACTTTTATAGCTGATGCACTGATTTGCTATCTCTGTCTATCTCTTTCTGCATGCCCCCTCTCTTCAAATGTATGCAATAAACGATGATCCAGCCCCACATCGTTCGATGCAATTTCTGCCAATACAGCATAATTCTTTCTATGATTCATACGTGTGACGTTTCCGCATGTATTACATTGTAACCACATCCGTGAAAAAATAATGATGTCATCTCACACAGCTGCATTATCCTTACGGATGATTTCAAATTACATACGATCGTGTGATATGTTGCAACGCAAAATCAGAATGTTTTAAAAAAATTTTAGAATATATGTGAATGTAAAAAGTATAAATATTACATATCGATATCGTTTCTCAACAATGACTGTCCAACCGACATACAGGGTGTCCCAAAAATGTCGGAGTTCCTTGAAAGGGGTGACTCAGGGGGTGATTTGAAACAACTTTTTCCTTAGCGAAAATATTGTCCGAAGTTTCGTTTAGGAGATATTAACAAAAACCCCCGACCAATCAGAGCGCGCGCCTTCCGCCCGAGCTCCCGCGGTAGCGTTGGCTACGCGGTAGGCGGCTGCGCTTGTACTACGAACGTACGAACAAGCAAGTCGGCATGCATCGAAGTAAACCGCGTTACACAGACTTTTTTTAAACAGAATCTTAAATAATAATTGTTTGAGGTGAGAGGACAAGAAATAGATCAATTTCATTTTCAAATAAGGCATAAACTAAATGGTAATGTAACAGAAAATGTACGACAAGTGATCGTAATTCGTTATTGAGGTAAAAATCCGTAGATTAATAACGGCCAACATAACTAAAGTTAAAAAATAATATCAGGTGTATGAATAAATTGTTTCCGACTGGATTTACATAATCAGTACAAAGCTACCGAATTTCTATCGCGGTGATGTTCGTAAGCTGCCAGAAAAATGGCGAAAGGTAATTAACAGTAATGGAAATTGTTTCGATGACTGAAATGTTTTCATATTTTTTAAATCAAACTGTTATTGTACCTACCCTAAAATCGAACAGAATTTATTTCTACACCTAATAATCACCAATAAATTAAATAAAACTCACCCTTTCGGACATTCGTTTCCTTTCTTTTCGGAAAGCTGTGTCACTAAGTAGGTCACTGTACCGATCCTGGTCATCGGTGGACGAAAAGTTTTATGGCAGGGTAGCGCCCGGTGCTCAGCTGATCGCAGGTATACGACACCACCCGAAGGTAAGGGTCGTAACGTCAAGTGCGTCCGGGTTAATGTACCGAATATTCACTTCACTGCACGGCCACTAACACTGATCACTTAATTTATTTTTCATGGAACGTGTTGTTCCTGCGTTATAAAAATTGTCTATCCACACCTCCGCACGTACGATCAGCTGTCTTTGGACGGCCTGCAAAGTGTGTGGTATTATGATCGTCACCGCAGCGTGAATTCGCACAACGATGTTCAGAATAATTTTGACGTCAAACGCCGAATCGTACCCTAGCTTGGGGTTTGGATATGCGGGTACTCCCGTGAAAACGCTCGCACAGTAGCACTTGCGTCCCCGTTGTTCCGGGCGTACACCCAGAACATCGCGTAATAGGTATTATTGGGCCGTGAACATTTCTGCGACGAGATTGCTAGCTGACTGACAGGATTTTTCCCAAGCAACTTCCTCTACCGCCAAGTAGCTTCTCTCGTTCCATTATGAGTTAACTCCCACCAGGACAAGAGGCTTTAGGTAAAAAGAAGCCAGCACATTTTCGAAACACACGTGCTTCCCAGAAGTGCAACGAACGAACCGTCGTACACTTTCACAAAAGCCCGCGCTCCGTCCTTTTACTGCCATTGTACCCAATGCTTCGAGGTAGGCAGCAGACACCACGTGTTTCGGTTCGAAAGGGTCCGAAGAGAAGAGAAACAGAAAGTCTTCGAGTTGCTATAAAGAAGAAAATGCATACCATTCCTGTTTCCCCTTTCCGATATCCTGATTTCACGTCTGCTACGAGGCGGAACCAACTAAGCCATAAATTACCCAAAACTGCGCGTAGTTCCGCCTGCTACGTCCTACCTTCAAATTAAAGACGAATCCCTTATCTCCCGAGTATAAACACGCGCTCGAATTTCAAAACAAAAGCACGCCTCGACGTATTCCGTGCGAGAAAAGGTGGGCTTGAAGACCGATTGGTCGTGACCGAACCAATCTGCCCTGCATCCCGCCCAAACGGCCACTGTCTTGAAGAGGCCCTCTTCACAGCAATATCTCCTCCCCGAGGCCCACCAGTATAAACACGCGCTCGATTTTCAAAACAAAAGCACGCGACGACGTATTCCTTGCGAGAGAAGGTGGGCTTGAAGTTCGATTGGTCCTAAACGAACCAATCGGGCCTGCTTATCTCTCGTGTATAAACACGCGCTCGAATTTCAAAACAAAAGCACGCGTCGACGTATTCCGTGCGAGAGAAGGTGGGTCTCGGGCAAGAGATATTGCTGTGAAGTGGGCCTCTTCAAGACAGTGGCCGTTCGGGAGGGATGCAGGGCAGATTGGTTAGATTAGGACCAATCGGACTTAAAGTCCACCTTCTCTCGCACGGAATACGTCAACGCGTGCTTTTGTTTTGAAAATCGAGCGCGTGTTTATACTCGAGAGATAAGGGATCTGACTTTAATTTGAAGGAAGCACGACGCAGGCGGGATCACGCGCTGTCAGCGAACAGGACGACGCAAGCGGGACCACGCGCTGTCAGCGGCCTACCCCTTTTCTTCCTGTGTGTCTCCGCGAGGCGTATTGATGTTGGATAATACTTTTTAAATTCTGCTTCCCCAAAATTAATCAGGCTGATCGGCCAGAGTATTTCGCCAGGGTCGCGGTTTATGACCGTATTGTCCCGCTAGTCGGCGGTAGAGAACGGTTGCCTACAGTTTTGGATAATTTATGACTTAATTGGTTCCGCCTCGTAGCAGACGTGAATTCAGGATATCGGAAAGGGGAAACAGGAATGGTATGCATTTTCTTCTTTATAGCAACTCGAAGACTTTCTGTTTCTCTTCTCTTCGGACCCTTTCGAACCGAAACACGTGGTGTCTGCTGCCTACCTCGAAGCATTGGGTACAATGGCAGTAAAAGGACGGAGCGCGGGCTTTTGTGAAAGTGTACGACGGTTCGTTCGTTGCACTTCTGGGAAGCACGTGTGTTTCGAAAATGTGCTGGCTTCTTTTTACCTAAAGCCTCTTGTCCTGGTGGGAGTTAACTCATAATGGAACGAGAGAAGCTACTTGGCGGTAGAGGAAGTTGCTTGGGAAAAATCCTGTCAGTCAGCTAGCAATCTCGTCGCAGAAATGTTCACGGCCCAATAATACCTATTACGCGATGTTCTGGGTGTACGCCCGGAACAACGGGGACGCAAGTGCTACTGTGCGAGCGTTTTCACGGGAGTACCCGCATATCCAAACCCCAAGCTAGCGTACGATTCGGCGTTTGGCGTCAAAATTATTCTGAACATCGTTGTGCGAATTCACGCTGCGGTGACGAACATAATACCACACACTTTGCAGGCCGTCCAAAGACAGCTGATCGTACGTGCGGAGGTGTGGATAGACAATTTTTATAACGCAGGAACAACACGTTCCATGAAAAATAAATTAAGTGATCAGTGTTAGTGGCCGTGCAGTGAAGTGAATATTCGGTACATTAACCCGGACGCACTTGACGTTACGACCCTTACCTTCGGGTGGTGTCGTATACCTGCGATCAGCTGAGCACCGGGCGCTACCCTGCCATAAAACTTTTCGTCCACCGATGACCAGGATCGGTACAGTGACCTACTTAGGGAGACAGCTTTCCGAAAAGAAAGGAAACGAATGTCCGAAAGGGTGAGTTTTATTTAATTTATTGGTGATTATTAGGTGTAGAAATAAATTCTGTTCGATTTTAGGGTAGGTACAATAACAGTTTGATTTAAAAAATATGAAAACATTTCAGTCATCGAAACAATTTCCATTACTGTTAATTACCTTTCGCCATTTTTCTGGCAGCTTACGAACATCACCGCGATAGAAATTCGGTAGCTTTGTACTGATTATGTAAATCCAGTCGGAAACAATTTATTCATACACCTGATATTATTTTTTAACTTTAGTTATGTTGGCCGTTATTAATCTACGGATTTTTACCTCAATAACGAATTACGATCACTTGTCGTACATTTTCTGTTACATTACCATTTAGTTTATGCCTTATTTGAAAATGAAATTGATCTATTTCTTGTCCTCTCACCTCAAACAATTATTATTTAAGATTCTGTTTAAAAAAAAGTCTGTGTAACGCGGTTTACTTCGATGCATGCCGACTTGCTTGTTCGTACGTTCGTAGTACAAGCGCAGCCGCCTACCGCGTAGCCAACGCTACCGCGGGAGCTCGGGCGGAAGGCGCGCGCTCTGATTGGTCGGGGGTTTTTGTTAATATCTCCTAAACGAAACTTCGGACAATATTTTCGCTAAGGAAAAAGTTGTTTCAAATCACCCCCTGAGTCACCCCTTTCAAGGAACTCCGACATTTTTGGGACACCCTGTATAAATGTGTGATTGGTCGACTATGGCGCTGCATCAGAAATTCATTAGCCAGTTTAATAGAATATCTGAATACGTGTACAGCAGATACATATGAGGAATAAGAGAAGGGTAGATGGTGGGGATGGTGCTGTACATCTCTATCATTATTATCACCTCCCCACCCAAAAAAGAAAAAGCATACTTCTGCACATTTATACCTATGAACTGCTATAAAAGCGGAGCCGAGAGGAATTGCATTGCATACGTCCGTGTTCACACAATTAGTAACCGCGCCCGTTCAGTAGAGTTCGTGTCCGCACAATTAGTGATCGCACTCGTTCAGTAGACTCTATCATTATTCAAAATGTATAACCGACATTTGAATGGTACTTCCAACATGTACGGAAACCAGACTAATCAGTGGAACAATACGGATTTTCGAAACCGGCATATAAGGTACATATATAGTACTCCTCTACATATTTTTCGATTTATATGGAACCAACAGAATCATTACCTCTGGATATGTGGTTTTTACAGCAATGCAGTATCGAAAAAACCTACCATACGAATCATGGGGCGTGATTATCCACTGACTGCTACAGCCTACAAACATCTCATAATCGGCATTTGCATTGGACAGGATTCGTGTCGCATTGAGATCGCAATAGCCGATAATAAATGTCATGAGGTTTGCTTCTCCATGTCAACGTGGAAGCTTCTACTTCATCAAGAGTCACAGATACTTCGACGTTTCCGCCTTGTTGCCCCATTATCGTATCAAGATCCTATCATGATCGATCATTTGCGTATCGATTTCATGCGAATAAACAGTGAACAAATTGCTAAAATCTCAGATAATAGTTC
Organism: Andrena haemorrhoa; assembly: GCA_910592295.1. NCBI lineage: Eukaryota > Metazoa > Arthropoda > Insecta > Hymenoptera > Andrenidae > Andrena > Andrena haemorrhoa. The sequence goes on from CAJUZA010000142.1 coordinate 958,178, forward strand.
AGTCATATACATGTCTGAACCTACAATAATTCAAATGTGTAAATATGCTCAGTGTATTGACTATATGTTCTCAAGTTTGTCAGAAATTTTATACTCTGTAACTAATAAGTATGCCTCCTTTGTCGATATTATACGTGCTGCTGCGACAGCGACGGAGGACTATGAGAAAATCATAACTGAAAGCGATTGCTACGAGCCGAACTCGTTGATTGATTGTGAACTATTAGCATTAGGTTTAGGATTAATCGTTCGTGATGCATATAAGACTTTGAAATAGTATTTACTATGTAACAATATATATTTTCACAACATATATTATTTCTCCATTTATTTGATCGTCTTTTTTCCTCCTTTTCTCCTCACCCCATATGTCTAAGATTCAACGTTTGAAAAAATTATTATATTTCGTTCATACATTCTTCGCACCGTGAAAATTATACTCTTTCATGCAGTTGTCTCGGAGTGGCCAAATTATGCATGATCGCGCGATACGCTGCGATGTGAAATATGGTTAATTCTTCGCACCGTGAAAAATGATACTCTTTCACGCAGTTGTCTCGGAGGGGCCAAATTATGCATGATCGCGATACGCTGCGATGTGTGAAATATGGTTAGCTGTAGAATGTATGTTTGTTACATATTGGTTTGTTAGATCGATGATTCAAAAAGTTATTATTAATTCTCTGCGTTGGAGGAAAAAACGTCGATGTGCGAAATATGGTTAATTCTTCGCACTGTGAAAATGATACTCTTTCATGCAGTTGTCTCGGAGTGACCAAATTATGCATGATCGCGCGATACGCTGCGATGTGTGAAATATTGTTAATTCTTCACACCGTGAAAATGATACTCTTTCACGCAGCTGTCTCGGAGGGGCCAAATTATGCATGATCGCGCGATATGTTGCATGTTAAATCTTAATGCTCTCTCTTTCCCTCCTCCGAATTTAGCTTTAAAATAACTAAGTATTGCTCTCTCTTTCCCTCCCTAGAATTTTAGCTTTAAAATAATGCTCTGTCTCTTTTCCTCCAAATACGTGGTGTGTAAAAACGCCGATCTTTCCCGACATTGTCCGACATCATCCGATAAAGTATTAAACAATTTCAGCTTCATAATGGTTTGAAAAAAATATTTGGGGGTCATTCCCTCCCTCGGCTAGGTCTAAAAATATTTCGGGGGTGGGCCAAGGTCTGAAAAAGACTTTGGGGGTGGGCCTCTCCCTCCGCGGAAATTTCCAGCAGTGGGTCCGATCTGGAGAGGTCTCCGCGGCAGCTCGGCCCGGACTGATCCCCTCCATCATCGCGGCTTCCCCCACTCCGCGGCTCGTGCGCGCGCAACCGATCTTCCTCTCCCCGCAGGCCCCGCGCCCATGTTTCCCTCCGCCGCGCTCCCCCGCGCGCCTGAGTTCCTTCACCGCCCCACGCTCCCCTCACAGGACCTGGTCTAGAACCCGCTTTGCCTTACTACTCGAGTCGAACGAGTCGAACGAGTCGAACGAGTCGAACGAGTCGAACGAGTCGAACGAGTCGAACGAGTCGAACGAGTCGAACGAGTCGAACGAGTCGAACGAGTCGAACGAGTCGAACGAGTCGAACGAGTCGAACGAGTCGAACGAGTCGAACGAGTCGAACGAGTCGAACGAGTCGAACGAGTCGAACGAGTCGAACGAGTCGAACGAGTCGAACGAGTCGAACGAGTCGAACGAGTCGAACGAGTCGAACGAGTCGAACGAGTCGAACGAGTCGAACGAGTCGAACGAGTCGAACGAGTCGAACGAGTCGAACGAGTCGAACGAGTCGAACGAGTCGAACGAGTCGAACGAGTCGAACGAGTCGAACGAGTCGAACGAGTCGAACGAGTCGAACGAGTCGAACGAGTCGAACGAGTCGAACGAGTCGAACGAGTCGAACGAGTCGAACGAGTCGAACGAGTCGAACGAGTCGAACGAGTCGAACGAGTCGAACGAGTCGAACGAGTCGAACGAGTCGAACGAGTCGAACGAGTCGAACGAGTCGAACGAGTCGAACGAGTCGAACGAGTCGAACGAGTCGAACGAGTCGAACGAGTCGAACGAGTCGAACGAGTCGAACGAGTCGAACGAGTCGAACGAGTCGAACGAGTCGAACGAGTCGAACGAGTCGAACGAGTCGAACGAGTCGAACGAGTCGAACGAGTCGAACGAGTCGAACGAGTCGAACGAGTCGAACGAGTCGAACGAGTCGAACGAGTCGAACGAGTCGAACGAGTCGAACGAGTCGAACGAGTCGAACGAGTCGAACGAGTCGAACGAGTCGAACGAGTCGAACGAGTCGAACGAGTCGAACGAGTCGAACGAGTCGAACGAGTCGAACGAGTCGAACGAGTCGAACGAGTCGAACGAGTCGAACGAGTCGAACGAGTCGAACGAGTCGAACGAGTCGAACGAGTCGAACGAGTCGAACGAGTCGAACGAGTCGAACGAGTCGAACGAGTCGAACGAGTCGAACGAGTCGAACGAGTCGAACGAGTCGAACGAGTCGAACGAGTCGAACGAGTCGAACGAGTCGAACGAGTCGAACGAGTCGAACGAGTCGAACGAGTCGAACGAGTCGAACGAGTCGAACGAGTCGAACGAGTCGAACGAGTCGAACGAGTCGAACGAGTCGAACGAGTCGAACGAGTCGAACGAGTCGAACGAGTCGAACGAGTCGAACGAGTCGAACGAGTCGAACGAGTCGAACGAGTCGAACGAGTCGAACGAGTCGAACGAGTCGAACGAGTCGAACGAGTCGAACGAGTCGAACGAGTCGAACGAGTCGAACGAGTCGAACGAGTCGAACGAGTCGAACGAGTCGAACGAGTCGAACGAGTCGAACGAGTCGAACGAGTCGAACGAGTCGAACGAGTCGAACGAGTCGAACGAGTCGAACGAGTCGAACGAGTCGAACGAGTCGAACGAGTCGAACGAGTCGAACGAGTCGAACGAGTCGAACGAGTCGAACGAGTCGAACGAGTCGAACGAGTCGAACGAGTCGAACGAGTCGAACGAGTCGAACGAGTCGAACGAGTCGAACGAGTCGAACGAGTCGAACGAGTCGAACGAGTCGAACGAGTCGAACGAGTCGAACGAGTCGAACGAGTCGAACGAGTCGAACGAGTCGAACGAGTCGAACGAGTCGAACGAGTCGAACGAGTCGAACGAGTCGAACGAGTCGAACGAGTCGAACGAGTCGAACGAGTCGAACGAGTCGAACGAGTCGAACGAGTCGAACGAGTCGAACGAGTCGAACGAGTCGAACGAGTCGAACGAGTCGAACGAGTCGAACGAGTCGAACGAGTCGAACGAGTCGAACGAGTCGAACGAGTCGAACGAGTCGAACGAGTCGAACGAGTCGAACGAGTCGAACGAGTCGAACGAGTCGAACGAGTCGAACGAGTCGAACGAGTCGAACGAGTCGAACGAGTCGAACGAGTCGAACGAGTCGAACGAGTCGAACGAGTCGAACGAGTCGAACGAGTCGAACGAGTCGAACGAGTCGAACGAGTCGAACGAGTCGAACGAGTCGAACGAGTCGAACGAGTCGAACGAGTCGAACGAGTCGAACGAGTCGAACGAGTCGAACGAGTCGAACGAGTCGAACGAGTCGAACGAGTCGAACGAGTCGAACGAGTCGAACGAGTCGAACGAGTCGAACGAGTCGAACGAGTCGAACGAGTCGAACGAGTCGAACGAGTCGAACGAGTCGAACGAGTCGAACGAGTCGAACGAGTCGAACGAGTCGAACGAGTCGAACGAGTCGAACGAGTCGAACGAGTCGAACGAGTCGAACGAGTCGAACGAGTCGAACGAGTCGAACGAGTCGAACGAGTCGAACGAGTCGAACAGGACAATCGAGTCAAACGAGTCAAACGAGTCAAACGTGTCAAACGTGTCAAACGAGTCAAACGTGTCAAACGGGTCAAACGGGTCGAACAGGACAATCGAGTCAAACGAGTCAAACGAGTCAAACGAGTCAAACGAGTCAAACGAGTCGAACGAGTCAAACGAGTCGAACGAGTCAAACGAGTCGAACGAGTCAAACGAGTCGAACGAGTCAAACGAGTCGAACGAGTCAAACGAGTCGAACGAGTCAAACGAGTCGAACGAGTCGAACGAGTCGAACGAGTCGAACGAGTCGAACGAGTCGAACGAGTCGAACGAGTCGAACGAGTCGAACGAGTCGAACGAGTCGAACGAGTCGAACGAGTCGAACGAGTCGAACGAGTCGAACGAGTCGAACGAGTCGAACGAGTCGAACGAGTCGAACGAGTCGAACGAGTCGAACGAGTCGAACGAGTCGAACGAGTCGAACGAGTCGAACGAGTCGAACGAGTCGAACGAGTCGAACGAGTCGAACGAGTCGAACGAGTCGAACGAGTCGAACGAGTCGAACGAGTCGAACGAGTCGAACGAGTCGAACGAGTCGAACGAGTCGAACGAGTCGAACGAGTCGAACGAGTCGAACGAGTCGAACGAGTCGAACGAGTCGAACGAGTCGAACGAGTCGAACGAGTCGAACGAGTCATACGATTCGAACGCGTCAAACGAGTCAAACGAGTCAATCGAGTCAAACGGGTCAAACGAGTCAAACGGGTCAAACGAGTCAAACGAGTCAAACGAGTCAAACGAGTCAAACGAGTCAAACGAGTCAAACGAGTCAAACGAGTCAAACGAGTCAAACGAGTCAAACGAGTCAAACGAGTCAAACGAGTCAAACGAGTCGAACGAGTCAAACGAGTCAAACGAGTCAAACGAGTCAAACGTGTCAAACGGGTCAAACGGGTCGAACGAGTCAAACGAGTCAAACGAGTCGAACGAGTCCAACGAGTCGAACGAGTCAATCGAGTCAAACGAGTCAATCGACTCAAACGAGTCAAACGAGTCAAACGAGTCAAACGTGTCAAACGGGTCAAACGGGTCGAACGAGTCAAACGAGTCAAACGAGTCAAACGAGTCAAACGAGTCAAACGGGTCGAACAGGACAATCGAGTCAAGCGAGTTGAACGAGCCAAACGAGCCAAACGAGTCAAACGGGTCAAACGGGTCGAACAGGACAATCGAGTCAAACGAGTCAAACGAGTCAATCGAGTCAAACGAGTCAAACGAGTCAAACGAGTCAAACGAGTCAAACGAGTCAAACGGGTCGAACGGGTCGAACAGGACAATCGAGTCATACGAGTTGAAGGAGCCAAACGAGTCAAACGAGTCAAACGAGTCAAACGAGTCAAACGAGTCAAACGAGTCAAACGAGTCAAACGAGTCAAACGAGTCAAACGAGTCAAACGAGTCAAACGAGTCAAACGAGTCAAACGAGTCAAACGAGTCAAACGAGTCAAACGAGTCAAACGAGTCAAACGAGTCAAACGAGTCAAACGAGTCAAACGAGTCAAACGAGTCAAACGAGTCAAACGAGTCAAACGAGTCAAACGAGTCAAACGAGTCAAACGAGTCAAACGAGTCAAACGAGTCAAACGAGTCAAACGAGTCAAACGAGTCAAACGAGTCAAACGAGTCAAACGAGTCAAACGAGTCAAACGAGTCAAACGGGTCAAACGAGTCAAACGGGTCAAACGGGTCGAACAGGACAAACGAGTCGAACGATTCGAACGAGTCAATCGAGTCAAACGAGTCAATCGACTCAAACGAGTCAAACGAGTCAAACGAGTCAAACGTGTCAAACGGGTCAAACGGGTCAAACGAGTCAAACGAGTCAAACGAGTCAAACGAGTCAAACGTGTCAAACGGGTCAAACGGGTCAAACGAGTCAAACGAGTCAAACGAGTCAAACGAGTCAAACGGGTCAAACGGGTCAAACGAGTCAAACGAGTCGAACGATTCGAACGAGTCAATCGAGTCAAACGAGTCAATCGACTCAAACGAGTCAAACGAGTCAAACGAGTCGAACAAGTCAATCGAGTCAAACGAGTCAAACGAGTCAAACGAGTCAAAAGAGTCAAACGGGTCGAACAGGACAATCGAGTCAAGCGAGTTGAACGAGCCAAACGAGTCAAACGGGTCAAACGGGTCGAACAGGACAATCGAGTCAAACGAGTCAAACGAGTCAAATGAGTCAAACGAGTCAAACGAGTCAAACGGGTCGAACAGGACAATCGAGTCAAGCGAGTTGAACGAGCCAAACGAGCCAAACGAGTCAAACGAGTCAAACGAGTCAAACGAGTCAAACGAGTCAAACGAGTCAAACGAGTCAAACGAGTCAAACGAGTCAATCGAGTCAAACGAGTCAAACGAGTCAAACGAGTCAAACGAGTCAAACGAGTCAAACGAGTCAAACGAGTCAAACGAGTCAAACGGGTCGAACAGGACAATCGAGTCAAGCGAGTTGAACGAGCCAAACGAGTCAAACGGGTCAAACGGGTCGAACAGGACAATCGAGTCAAATGAGTCAAATGAGTCAAACGAGTCAATCGAGTCAAACGAGTCAAACGAGTCAAACGAGTCAAACGAGTCAAACGAGTCAAACGAGTCAAACGAGTCAAACGAGTCAAACGAGTCAAACGAGTCAAACGAGTCAAACGAGTCAAACGAGTCAAACGAGTCAAACGAGTCAAACGAGTCAAACGAGTCAAACGAGTCAAACGAGTCAAACGAGTCAAACGAGTCAAACGAGTCAAACGAGTCAAACGAGTCAAACGAGTCAAACGAGTCAAACGAGTCAAACGAGTCAAACGAGTCAAACGAGTCAAACGAGTCAAACGAGTCAAACGAGTCAAACGAGTCAAACGAGTCAAACGAGTCAAACGAGTCAAACGAGTCAAACGAGTCAAACGTGTCAAACGAGTCAAACGTGTCAAACGGGTCAAACGGGTCGAACAGGACAATCGAGTCAAACGAGTCAAACGAGTCAAACGAGTCAAACGAGTCAAACGTGTCAAACGTGTCAAACGAGTCAAACGTGTCAAACGGGTCAAACGGGTCGAACAGGACAATCGAGTCAAACGAGTCAAACGAGTCAAACGAGTCAAACGAGTCAAACGAGTCAAACGAGTCAAACGAGTCAAACGAGTCAAACGAGTCAAACGAGTCAAACGAGTCAAACGAGTCAAACGAGTCAAACGAGTCAAACGAGTCAAACGAGTCAAACGAGTCAAACGAGTCAAACGAGTCAAACGAGTCAAACGAGTCAAACGAGTCAAACGAGTCAAACGAGTCAAACGAGTCAAACGAGTCAAACGAGTCAAACGAGTCAAACGAGTCAAACGAGTCAAACGAGTCAAACGAGTCAAACGAGTCAAACGAGTCAAACGAGTCAAACGAGTCAAACGAGTCAAACGAGTCAAACGAGTCAAACGAGTCAAACGAGTCAAACGAGTCAAACGAGTCAAACGAGTCAAACGAGTCAAACGAGTCAAACGAGTCAAACGAGTCAAACGAGTCAAACGAGTCAAACGAGTCAAACGAGTCAAACGAGTCAAACGAGTCAAACGAGTCAAACGAGTCAAACGAGTCAAACGAGTCAAACGAGTCAAACGAGTCAAACGAGTCAAACGAGTCAAACGAGTCAAACGAGTCAAACGAGTCAAACGAGTCAAACGAGTCAAACGTGTCAAACGAGTCAAACGTGTCAAACGGGTCAAACGGGTCGAACAGGACAATCGAGTCAAACGAGTCAAACGAGTCAAACGAGTCAAACGAGTCAAACGAGTCAAACGAGTCAAACGTGTCAAACGAGTCAAACGAGTCAAACGTGTCAAACGGGTCAAACGGGTCGAACAGGACAATCGAGTCAAACGAGTCAAACGAGTCAAACGAGTCAAACGAGACAAACGAGTCAAACGAGTCAAACGAGTCAAACGAGTCAAACGAGTCAAACGAGTCAAACGAGTCAAACGAGTCAAACGAGTCAAACGAGTCAAACGAGTCAAACGAGTCAAACGAGTCAAACGAGTCAAACGAGTCAAACGAGTCAAACGAGTCAAACGAGTCAAACGAGTCAAACGAGTCAAACGAGTCAAACGAGTCAAACGAGTCAAACGAGTCAAACGAGTCAAACGAGTCAAACGAGTCAAACGAGTCAAACGAGTCAAACGAGTCAAACGAGTCAAACGAGTCAAACGAGTCAAACGAGTCAAACGAGTCAAACGAGTCAAACGAGTCAAACGAGTCAAACGAGTCAAACGTGTCAAACGTGTCAAACGAGTCAAACGTGTCAAACGGGTCAAACGGGTCGAACAGGACAATCGAGTCAAACGAGTCAAACGAGTCAAACGAGTCAAACGAGTCAAACGTGTCAAACGTGTCAAACGAGTCAAACGTGTCAAACGGGTCGAACAGGACAATCGAGTCAAACGAGTCAAACGAGTCAAACGAGTCAAACGAGTCAAACGAGTCAAACGAGTCAAACGAGTCAAACGAGTCAAACGAGTCAAACGAGTCAAACGAGTCAAACGAGTCAAACGAGTCAAACGAGTCAAACGAGTCAAACGAGTCAAACGAGTCAAACGAGTCAAACGAGTCAAACGAGTCAAACGAGTCAAACGAGTCAAACGAGTTAAACGAGTCAAACGAGTCAGACGAGTCAAACGAGTCAAACGAGTCAAACGAGTCAAACGAGTCAAACGAGTCAAACGAGTCAAACGTGTCAAACGTGTCAAACGAGTCAAACGTGTCAAACGGGTCAAACGGGTCGAACAGGACAATCGAGTCAAACGAGTCAAACGAGTCAAACGAGTCAAACGAGTCAAACGTGTCAAACGTGTCAAACGGGTCAAACGTGTCAAACGGGTCAAACGGGTCGAACAGGACAATCGAGTCAAACGAGTCAAACGAGTCAAACGAGTCAAACGAGTCAAACGAGTCAAACGAGTCAAACGAGTCAAACGAGTCAAACGAGTCAAACGAGTCAAACGAGTCAAACGAGTCAAACGAGTCAAACGAGTCAAACGAGTCAAACGAGTCAAACGAGTCAAACGAGTCAAACGAGTCAAACGAGTCAAACGAGTCAAACGAGTCAAACGAGTCATACGAGTCAAACGAGTCAAACGAGTCAAACGAGTCAAACGAGTCAAACGAGTCAAACGAGTCAAACGTGTCAAACGAGTCAAACGTGTCAAACGGGTCAAACGGGTCGAACAGGTCAATCGAGTCAAACGAGTCAAACGAGTCAAACGGGTCAAACGAGTCAATTGAGTCAAACGAGTCAAACGAGTCAAACGAGTCCATCGAGTCAAACGGGTCGAACAGGACAATCGAGTCATGCGATTTGAATGAGCCAAACGAGTCAAACGAGTCAAACGAGTCAAACGGGTCAAACGAGTCAAACGAGTCAAACGAGTCAATCGAGTCAAACGAGTCAATCGAGTCAAACGAGTCAAACGAGTCAAACGAGTCAAACGAGTCAAACGAGTCAAACGAGTAAAACGAGTCAAACGTGTCAAACGGGACGAACATGTCGAACAGGACAATCGAGTCAAACGAGTCAAACGAGTCAAACGAGTCAAACGAGTCAAACGAGTCAAACGAGTCAAACGAGTCAAACGAGTCAAACGAGTCAAACGAGTCAAACGAGTCAAACGAGTCAAACGAGTCAAACGAGTCAAACGAGTCAAACGAGTCAAACGAGTCAAACGAGTCAAACGAGTCAAACGAGTCAAACGAGTCAAACGAGTCAAACGAGTCAAACGAGTCAAACGAGTCAAACGAGTCAAACGAGTCAAACGAGTCAAACGAGTCAAACGAGTCAAACGAGTCAAACGAGTCAAACGAGTCAAACGAGTCGAACGAGTCAAACGAGTCGAACGAGTCATACGATTCGAACGCGTCAAACGAGTCAAACGAGTCAATCGAGTCAAACGGGTCAAACGAGTCAAACGGGTCAAACGAGTCAAACGAGTCAAACGAGTCAAACGAGTCAAACGAGTCAAACGAGTCAAACGAGTCAAACGAGTCAAACGAGTCAAACGAGTCAAACGAGTCAAACGTGTCAAACGGGTCAAACGGGTCGAACGAGTCAATCGAGTCAAACGAGTCAAACGAGTCCAACGAGTCGAACGAGTCAATCGAGTCAAACGAGTCAATCGACTCAAACGAGTCAAACGAGTCAAACGAGTCAAACGTGTCAAACGGGTCAAACGGGTCGAACGAGTCAAACGAGTCAAACGAGTCAAACGAGTCAAACGAGTCAAACGGGTCGAACAGGACAATCGAGTCAAGCGAGTTGAACGAGCCAAACGAGCCAAACGAGTCAAACGGGTCAAACGGGTCGAACAGGACAATCGAGTCAAACGAGTCAAACGAGTCAATCGAGTCAAACGAGTCAAACGAGTCAAACGAGTCAAACGAGTCAAACGAGTCAAACGGGTCGAACGGGTCGAACAGGACAATCGAGTCATGCGAGTTGAATGAGCCAAACGAGTCAAACGAGTCAAACGAGTCAAACGAGTCAAACGAGTCGAACGAGTCATACGAGTCGAACGAGTCGAACGAGTCGAACGAGTCGAACGAGTCGAACGAGTCGAACGAGTCGAACGAGTCGAACGAGTCGAACGAGTCGAACGAGTCGATCGAGTCGAACGAGTCGAACGAGTCGAACGAGTCGAACGAGTCGAACGAGTCGAACGAGTCGAACGAGTCGAACGAGTCGAACGAGTCGAACGAGTCGAACGAGTCGAACGAGTCGAACGAGTCGAACGAGTCGAACGAGTCGAACGAGTCGAACGAGTCGAACGAGTCGAACGAGTCGAACGAGTCGAACGAGTCGAACGAGTCGAACGAGTCGAACGAGTCGAACGAGTCGAACGAGTCGAACGAGTCGAACGAGTCGAACGAGTCGAACGAGTCGAACGAGTCGAGCGAGTCGAGCGAGTCCAACGAGTCCAACGAATCCAACGAGTCCAACGAATCCAACGAGTCCAACGAATCCAACGAGTCCAACGAATCCAACGAGTCGAACGAGTCGAACGAGTCGAACGAGTCGAACGAGGCAAACGAGGCAAACGAGTCAATCGAGTCGAACCAGTCAAACCAGTCGAACGAGTCGAACGTGTCGAACGAGTCGAACGAGTCGAACGAGTCGAACGAGTCGAACGAGTCAAACGGGTCGAACAGGACAATTCTGGGTTTAAAACCAGAAATCTACGCACGAATGCGTATTGTCGAATTCGCCGACCTCGATACCGCAATTAGCACCGCAATCAAAGCAGAGGCCGAGTGTCAGGAAAACATAATGAGAAATAGATTCGCAGAAGGTCTATCGCACTCCGGGCAGTGTACTAATTGCTACGGGTACGGGCATTCAACGAGTGATTGTAGCAGTAAAATTCCAGTAGGGCAAATAGCTCAATTTAGTTGGCAAACAATATATTGCGATCATTGCCGAAAGGTAGGTCATAATATTCAGGAATGTCGAAAGATAAACACCGCACCGCGATCAACACAATATAGCTCTGGGTCAAGGCCGTGGTCGTACAATACTGGGTCGCGAATGATGCCGCGTAATCCCGCGCCGCGTCAATCACAAATAGAATGTAAATATTGCAAAAACAGGGGACATAGTATCGAAGAATGTCGTAAGAAAATGTATAACAACAGGAGAAATTCCGAGGAACCACCTAATTTCAGCCAGCAAACATCGAATCCTTCCAAAAATCCTACACGCAGACAAGCCGTACTCACACTTAAACCCCTAGAAATTGGGATAGCCCCAAGTATAGCATTGTCCAGTCCGGAATTTAAACAAAACAAGGCATTAATGATGATAGACACAGGAGCAGATTTAAGCGTTATAAAAGAAGAAACCGTCTCTCCAGGCACACCAATCCATACAGACGTAGTATATGATCTAAGGGGAATAACAGAAGGTTCACTACCAACTGTGGGGTATATAAAAGCGAGAATACTAAGCACGGAAGTAGAGATCCATGTAGTCAAGACTCTCCGTCTAGGACAGGATGGAATTTTGGGAACAGATTTTTTCAGGGACAACGGAGCGACGATAGATTACTCTAGGCTAGGTGTCATAATAGGAAACGAGTTACTTCCATTTAAAGACGGGGAAATAGCAGTACCACCCCGAATGAGATACCAAATACCAATTAAAATTAAAAGCACGCATCTAAAGACGGGATATGTACCCAGATTAGATATACACCCAGATATACTAATAGGAGACGCGATAGTATCAAATAACGACGGAATAGGATATTTGTTCGTCATTAACACATCATCCAAAGAAATAAAAATAGAAATACCAACCGTAGATATACAACCATTCGAGGAAGTAAAATTCGAAGGGGAATTAGCATCTCCAAACCATATTAAACAAGTACTCGAACTACTTCGTTTAAATCACTTAAATCCTGAAGAAAGAGCTAATATTGAAAACTTAATCAAAAAATATGCGGACAGATTTCATCTCCCTAGTAGCGAATTAGAAGCAACGAACGCTGTGTCTCACAGAATAATAACCGAAAATGAGGCACCGGTTAACATAAAACAGTATCGATATCCCCAAGTTCATAAAGAAGAAATTAATAGACAAATATACAAGCTAGGAAGATATAACACTAATGCGGATGCACTATCACGAAACCCAGTATATGCACTCCCATTACAAATAGAAGGGAAACGATCACGCTCCCAATCCATAACGACTCCCGGATCCCCAAACCCAACCCCCATGAAGCAACCAAAAGGAGACAATTCATCCTCCACTTCGTCATCCGAATTCAATCCCAGACAGATACCAGTCAAAAGGAAATTAAAGAGAAAGCTAAAAACCACAACAACCACATCGTCAAGTCGACCGGTAATAAAAAAAGAGGAATCACACCAAAAAGGAAATCAGCGGAAATGGATGTATCTACCGACAGCTTTGAAGTAAGAAAGGACATCCAGCTATCAGTAGAGGTTCACCCCACCACTGCTGGACAAACCAGTTCTACACCACCAGTGCCTAGACCAACCATGGACAACCACCCTCCACAACGAATGGAAATTGAAATAACGAAGAACGATTTTGATGAAATAATGGAAATAAGCGAAAACGTAAAGATTCCTAGGAGTCATACATATAGAGAGCCTCCCAAAATAAACTCTAGCAATAGTAGCAGCAGTAAAAAGAATAGCCCACCAATAAGAGGTAGGAAGTACTGTAGTAGAGATTCCAGTGGAACACTCACCGGACCATTATCTCCAGTAACAATAAGAAGAGATTCAAATAACAATTTCAAGGCATTTACGGGACCACCCCGACAACAAATATCATCGCGACGACACGGACTACCACGACAAGGATTACCGCGACAGCAAATACCTCCTCAACAACGAACATTACCAAAAATAGTTAACCAGGAACCAATTCAAGGCAGGATCAAGGAAATTGGAGATCACCTATGGATGAGAAGGGAAACTGCAGGAATATTCATTACAACGTATGGGAAACCAGTGGGCAAGGAAAGCAAAGAATTCATAATTAAGGAACAAATTAAAATTACCTTACCCCTACCACTCCAGGCAGGAAGTATAATAGAAATTCACAAACCAGGACAGACCATCTTAGGAATGGTAATGCCAGATCCTCCAAATGAAGAAGCTTATCATACCATAATTCGAAACCTATATAATAAATTAACACAAGAAAACATTAATAAAATTTCATTACCGAAAACAGAAATTAATATAGCATGGGAAAAGTTAAAACATATGATTAATTTAAGGTTCTTACTAACAAATATCAGCATTACGATCTGCAATGGTACTGTACAGCTGCCAACAGAACAGGATCGTTTAACGATAATAAAAGAAAACCACGAGTCACCAGTAGGGGGACATAAAGGAGTAAGAAAAACCTATAACAGAATTAGAAATTTGTACCATTGGCCAAATATGAAAAAAGAAGTAAGGCAGTTTATTAAAACATGCATAAGTTGCCAAAAGAAAAAGCTCGTGCGAGTAAAAACTAAAGAGCCAATGATAATAACAGACACACCACTAGACGCTTTTGACAAAATATCCATGGATATTGTGGGACCACTGCCACTCACAAAATCAGGGAAAACATACATACTTACCGTACAGGATAATTTAACAAAATTCTCGTTAGCTATACCATTAGTCTCATTTACAAGCGAAGAAATAGCCCAAGCATTCACCACACACTTTATATGTCAATACGGATGCCCAAAAGCCATCCTCACGGATCAGGGATCATCATTCATTAGCTCTCTCATGCGGAAATTCGCAAAGGCTCTCAACATAAAGCAGTACAAAACCTCAGCATTCCATCCACAGTCAAACGGTTCCCTGGAAAGAAGCCACCATGTTTTGATTGAATATTTAAAGCATTATATCACAAAAGAGAAACAATGGGACCAGTGGTTACCACAGGCCATGTTCTCTTATAACACTAGTGTACATGAGGGAACTAAATACACTCCCTATGAGCTAATATACGGTAAAAAGGCCAGACAACCGTCAAGTTTAACACCAAATGACAGAATAACAACATATCCGGATTTTGTAGATAGGTTAGTTACAAAGTTGTTGAATATTCGCGAACTGGGACGACGCAATTTAGAAGGCTCAAAATATCGACAAAAATACTACTATGACCGTAAAATATCTTCAATCAAGTATCACAAGGGCGAAAAAGTTTTGCTTTTAAACTCAAAAAGGAACAAATTCAGCGACGAATACAGCGGGCCGTACACAATCATGGAGATCTTAGAAAACAACAATGTAAAGATAGCTGTGAGCCCCCGTAGTACTAAGGTTGTCCATCAGGACAGAATTAAAAACGCCTACACTCCACCAGAACATGGCGTCCCTAGGGACAATTTAACAAAGCACTAGCAACTTCGCACCGCTAAACTCAAAGTGGTGGGGAGTACCCAAGCTCCCATTTCGAAAACTGATAGCCTGCCGTGCGCACGTAATTTTTGCAACAAAATCGAAGAAAGAAAAATTATTAAAGAAAAGATTCAGGAGCTCTCCAGTCGAGAAGGAAGTAAGGTAGGAACAGCAATAAACAAATATTAATTAAAAAACTAAAAATATGCAAATCAAATCAAATTATTAAAATGAACGCGTGGTGTGCCGACACAGAGATATGGTAAAATCGCCAGAAGAAAATTATATTCACCGCCCTCGCGAGGAGGAGAGATTAGAAGACCCGTATTTAAGACTCCTAGGGATGATCTGCCTCAAAGCGAAGTGGCCCGGTTTACGGACCGACAGGAGTGACTTATATAGAAGAAAGATCTGCTATCCGTGCTACAAGAACCTTTTTGCTGAGGAAACTCAATATTATTCACCAGCTATCCGACACCTGCTAACCCTCAGGAGAAATATAACAAATTTCAAATATTGCATAATTTGTACTAGACCAATCTATAAGATAGGTGTAGCGGCACAATGCCCCGACTGTATCGAAACCTTCTTGCACATAAGTGCTAACAATGAAGAAGCTTTAAATTTGGGGCTTTCTCTCAATGTCCTAGAAGCCCATGAGAGAGGCGAAACAAGGCCTCAATAATAAATTTATATTTTTTCCACATACCTATTCAAATTATTCTATCCTATCTTCGTACCCCATCCAAATGAGCGAGAACAATTATTATTAAGCGTAAGAAGGATAGTCATAGACAGAGGTCAGCAAGCTCGCGATGTAAACAAACCGTGTACTCCTGAAACATTAAGAAATAGGGTAGCATTGTAAATAAAGCAGGACAAGGGACTTTCTCGGAATTTTATAAGGACTAGCGGAATAAGAACGTTGTGCGAATAGAGCCGATAGTAAATAAAAAGAGACAGAATATTTAGGGGAATGTGTAGGCAATACAGGGATAGATTCATAATAATACCGCGTAAGGAGAATGATAGGTATTGAAAGGATATCGTTACAGTAAGCTTCATTCGATCGTGAGACTCAGTCGTGTATAGTCGAAATAAATTCATATAATTAAATCAAAATGCCCAAACGAGCGGGAAGAAAAATAAGGAAATTAAAAGCAGCGCTAGCTTTAACCCCACCCAGTTTTACTCATTTAAGTTTTTCCCAGTCAAATCCAACGCGATTAGTTACAAAACCGTCGAGCTCTACACCCTGGAAATTACAAACAATAACTATACCAGAGGTGGATTGGCAGCCATACACCCAACTAACCCATTCTGATCCACGGAGGCGTGCGTGGAAATATATATTTCTATTCGGGACGGGAAACGCACCACCCCCGACCACTGGAGGACCGGTCAAGGAAAACAAGGAAGCTGAGGCATTCAAGGACATCGAAGAGGAAGTAGATCGCCAGACCGCCTCACTCAACCCCGTGGTCCATGCAGCATCTCTCGAGGACGAGAGAAAAACCGGGCGGTGAGAAGTAACGTACCGCTACCCACCACCACATTTTTTTCCCCTTTTTAATTGTTTCTGTATTATTATATTAGTATTAAGATAAACTAACTCTTGCGGGCGTCACGCCCATAGCGGGAAATACCTAAATTCATTCACGCGCAACGCATGCGCGCAACCGCCCGTTCAAACCCAATTCAGCGCCGCAAACGACTTAACCGCGCACGCGCAAACCGCACGTTCTACCGGACGCCGATTAAACCCAGCGTTGTATACGACCGGCGGGAACCGGAAGCGAATTACTATTGGTGCGCGTAATCGCACAGCATCTCATTGGTGCGGAATTAGCTCCACCGAGGAGTATAAATATAGGCTTGCCTACAGCAGTCAAGCAGTGCAGTCAAGATTGTGTCCTGACACCCAACCTTTCCCAGAACGTTTACAACTCCTTTCAAGGAAGCTTTAACTAGCTCCGTAACTCCTAAATCCAAGGAAGCTTTTACTAGCTCCATAATTACCAAATCCAAGGAAGCTTTTACTAGCTCCATAATTACCAAATCCAAGGTAGCTTTTACTAGCTCCATAATTACCAAATCCAAGGTAGCTTTTACTAGCTCCATAATTACCAAATCCAAGGAAGCTTTAGCTAGCTCCATAATTCCTAAATCCAAGGAAGCTTTAATTAGCTCCACAATTCCAATCTATAAAGCGTTGGGCCAGCCGTTATAGGCACCAGTAAACTTTATACTCCGAGAGAAGTAATCCTCTCAAACATTAAACTATATTTTGACCAAGAGTCATTTCTATAATATCGACTTAGTATCGAGATTCATGTTCATTTACGATTTAGAATCGTAAACTATATCATACTATTAATTTATAATAAGAGTTAGTCGATTTGTATTCCGTTTAACCGACCAAGCGAATTATTAGTTAATTTCTAGATCCGTTTAGCGCATAATCACAATTACTTAAATGTTCGACAGACGAGTAGCGACATAATCAATTAATGTTCATTATATTCAAACGACTGAGAGTCGAATCATATGTACAAATCGACCTAGCGTCAAAAACCACTATTTAGAATAAATCATTGTTATTATTGTTAAAGGAAGGACTCTGGTTTCTTGAAATTCAATTCTTAATCGCATGCCAAACGAACCAATCCCACAATTTCACAGGTAAACCGCTCTACTTGTGAAAACACCTGTAATTAACGGCAACGTCACGTTAGAGAACGTTACACTGTTGACTCTGTTGACTCTGTTGACTCTGTTGACTCTGTTGACACTGTTGACTCTGTTGACTCTGTTGACTCTGTTGACTCTGTTGACTCTGTTGACTCTGTTGACTCTGTTGACTCTGTTGACACTGTTGACTCTGTTGACTCTGTTGTAACGTTCCGCGACGAGTCGCCATTAAAAATTCTTTTTCCTTTACTTTAAATACTAATTCTTATTACCTTTATACTATATTATATTACACTTAAGACGTTTGTATTAGCTATAAGACATGAATGCACGTATGGATGGATGCAATCTGGCGGTCAGTGGAAAAACTAAGTGAAGTGAACGCATGCGCAGTGTCATTCAACCGAGCAAGCGAACCGAGTGCAGATCGCGAACGGATCGAGTGCGCATGCGTAAAAATGTACGATCATTCGAACGCCTAGTGAACGCGAGTGTTACGCTTGACTGCGTAAACCAAATACGCATGCTAATTGGTGCGCGTAGAGCGCGTCGAGTGATTGGAGCGGGCCAAGTTCCACAAATGAGTATAAGTAGAGGCCCGCCAGCAGCAGTCGACGCAGAGCTCCGAGAGATCCTCAAGAAAGGACATCGAGAGACAATCCTAGAGACAACCCAGTATTCGATACCTTTCTTTCCGAGGCGCTTGAACCGGCACCTCAACAAAATTCACCTTCCTGCGCTCGAGGCCGCTTTGGAACGAGGCACCTTGAGTTCCTTACAATATCCTACCCAATAACATTCTACAACTGAGGCAAACAATTAAAACCTTGGCTACCATCTTAGGCCGCTCGAACAGGCACCTAAGCAACGAGAAATCTACAACCGAGGCCGCTTTGGAACGAGGCACCTTGGCAACAATCCTAGAAAGCGTGGACCAGCTGATAGGCAACTGGAAGCAATCCAATACCGAAGGAAGGAACTCTCTAATTCTCACTTAACATTAAATCGACCAGAAAAGCGTCAATCCCTCTGTGTTAAACCATAACGACTTAGTGTCGTGACCTTATCCAATACACAAGTTTAACCTATATTTCAATAATCAAAGGCGTCGTAATTCCGATCAGCCACGATTTATGTTCTATATTTCTATTTCGACCAAAGCGTCAATTTATGTTTCTATTTCGACCAAAGCGTCAAATTCTATTTCGACTAAGCGTCAAATTCTATTTCGACTAAGCGTCAACTATTATTTCTATTTCGACTAAGCGTAAACTATTATTTCTATTTCGACTAAGCGTCAATTATAATTTCATTTCGACTAAAGATCGCCTCAAATTCCTTGACCGAACAAACGAGGCGACATTTAAGTTAGTTAATTTGCGTTCTATCACTTACCGACCTAGCGTCGCGAACGAAAAATCAAACAGTATTCTGTGTTACCGACCAACAAGTCATTTTTGTTAATTACATTATAATTTCATGACATTACGTCACACTATAATTTTTGAATAAACTATTTTTGTTATTTACTGTTAAAAGAAGGACTCTCGTTCGTGAAATTCATTTCTTTATCGCACGCCACCCGAACCAATCCCACTATTCTACAGGTAAACCGCTCTACTTGTGGAACTTCCTGTAACTAACGGCAACGTCTCGTTCGAGAACGTTACACTGTTGACACTGTTGACACTGTTGACTCTGTTGACTCTGTTGACTCTGTTGACTCTGTTGACTCTGTTGACTCTGTTGACTCTGTTGACTCTGTTGACTCTGTTGACTCTGTTGACTCTGTTGACTCTGTTGACTCTGTTGACTCTGTTGACTCTGTTGACTCTGTTGACTCTGTTGACTCTGTTGACTCTGTTGACTCTGTTGACTCTGTTGACTCTGTTGACTCTGTTGACTCTGTTGACTCTGTTGACTCTGTTGACTCTGTTGACTCTGTTGACTCTGTTGACTCTGTTGACTCTGTTGACTCTGTTGACTCTGTTGACTCTGTTGACTCTGTTGACTCTGTTGACTCTGTTGACTCTGTTGACTCTGTTGACTCTGTTGACTCTGTTGACTCTGTTGACTCTGTTGACTCTGTTGACTCTGTTGACTCTGTTGACTCTGTTGACTCTGTTGACTCTGTTGACTCTGTTGACTCTGTTGACTCTGTTGACTCTGTTGACTCTGTTGACTCTGTTGACTCTGTTGACTCTGTTGACTCTGTTGACTCTGTTGACTCTGTTGACTCTGTTGACTCTGTTGACTCTGTTGACTCTGTTGACTCTGTTGACTCTGTTGACTCTGTTGACTCTGTTGACTCTGTTGACTCTGTTGACTCTGTTGACTCTGTTGACTCTGTTGACTCGTTTGGCTCGTTTGGCTCGTTCGACTCGATTGTCCTGTCCGACCCGTTCGACTCGTTCGACTCGTTCGACTCGTTCGACTCGTTTGACTCGTTCGACTCGTTCGACTCGTTCGACTCGTTCGACTCGTTTGACTCGTTTGACTCGTTTGACTCGATTGACTCGATTGACTCGTTTGACTCGTTTGACTCGTTTGACTCGTTTGACTCGTTTGACTCGTTTGACTCGTTTGACTCGTTTGTGTCGTTTGACTCGTTTGTGTCGTTTGTGCCGTTTGACTCGTTTGTGTCGTTTGACTCGTTTGACTCGTTTGACTCGTTTGACTCGTTTGACTCGTTTGACTCGTTTGACTCGTTTGACTCGTTTGACTCGTTTGACTCGTTTGACTCGTTTGACTCGTTTGACTCGTTTGACTCGTTTGACTCGTTTGACTCGTTTGACTCGTTTGACTCGTTTGACTCGTTTGACTCGTTTGACTCGTTTGACTCGTTTGACTCGTTTGACTCGTTTGACTCGTTTGACTCGTTTGACTCGTTTGACTCGTTTGACTCGTTTGACTCGATTGTCCTGTTCGACCCGTTCGACCCGTTTGACTCGTTTGACTCGTTTGACTCGTTTGACTCGTTTGACTGGATTGACTCGTTTGACTCGTTTGACTCGTTTGACTCGTTTGACTCGTTTGACTCGTTTGACTCGTTTGACTCGTTTGTGTCGTTTGACTCGTTTGTGTCGTTTGTGTCGCTTGACTCGTTTGTGTCGTTTGACTCGTTTGACTCGTTTGATTCGTTTGACTCGTTTGACTCGTTTGACTCGTTTGACTCGTTTGACTCGTTTGACTCGTTTGACTCGTTTGACTCGTTTGACTCGTTTGACTCGTTTGACTCGTTTGACTCGTTTGACTCGTTTGACTCGTTTGACTCGTTTGACTCGTTTGACTCGTTTGACTCGTTTGACTCGTTTGACTCGTTTGACTCGTTTGACTCGTTTGGCTCGTTTGACTCGCTTGACTCGATTGTCCTGTTCGACCCGTTCGACCCGTTTGACTCGTTTGACTCGTTTGATTCGTTTGACTCGTTTGACTCGTTTGACTCGTTTGACTCGTTTGACTCGTTTGACTCGTTTGACTCGTTTGACTCGTTTGACTCGTTTGACTCGTTTGACTCGTTTGACTCGTTTGACTCGTTTGACTCGTTTGACTCGATTGACTCGTTTGACTCGTTTGACTCGTTTGACTCGTTTGACTCGTTTGACTCGTTTGACTCGTTTGACTCGTTTGACTCGTTTGACTCGTTTGTGTCGTTTGACTCGTTTGTGTCGTTTGACTCGTTTGTGTCGTTTGACTCGTTTGACTCGTTTGACTCGTTTGACTCGTTTGACTCGTTTGACTCGTTTGACTCGTTTGACTCGTTTGACTCGTTTGACTCGTTTGACTCGTTTGACTCGTTTGACTCGTTTGACTCGTTTGACTCGTTTGACTCGTTTGACTCGTTTGACTCGTTTGACTCGTTTGACTCGTTTGACTCGTTTGACTCGTTTGACTCGTTTGACTCGTTTGACTCGTTTGACTCGTTTGACTCGTTTGACTCGTTTGACTCGTTTGACTCGTTTGACTCGTTTGACTCGTTTGACTCGTTTGACTCGTTTGACTCGATTGTCCTGTTCGACCCGTTCGACCCGTTTGACTCGTTTGACTCGTTTGACTCGTTTGACTCGTTTGACTGGATTGACTCGTTTGACTCGTTTGACTCGTTTGACTCGTTTGACTCGTTTGACTCGTTTGACTCGTTTGACTCGTTTGTGTCGTTTGACTCGTTTGTGTCGTTTGTGTCGCTTGACTCGTTTGTGTCGTTTGACTCGTTTGACTCGTTTGATTCGTTTGACTCGTTTGACTCGTTTGACTCGTTTGACTCGTTTGACTCGTTTGACTCGTTTGACTCGTTTGACTCGTTTGACTCGTTTGACTCGTTTGACTCGTTTGACTCGTTTGACTCGTTTGACTCGTTTGACTCGTTTGACTCGTTTGACTCGTTTGACTCGTTTGACTCGTTTGACTCGTTTGACTCGTTTGGCTCGTTTGACTCGCTTGACTCGATTGTCCTGTTCGACCCGTTCGACCCGTTTGACTCGTTTGACTCGTTTGACTCGTTTGACTCGTTTGACTGGATTGACTCGTTTGACTCGTTTGACTCGTTTGACTCGTTTGACTCGTTTGACTCGTTTGACTCGTTTGACTCGTTTGACTCGTTTGACTCGTTTGACTCGTTTGACTCGTTTGACTCGTTTGACTCGTTTGACTCGTTTGACTCGTTTGACTCGTTTGACTCGTTTGACTCGTTTGACTCGTTTGACTCGTTTGACTCGTTTGACTCGTTTGACTCGTTTGACTCGTTTGACTCGTTTGACTCGTTTGACTCGTTTGACTCGTTTGACTCGTTTGACTCGTTTGACTCGTTTGACTCGTTTGACTCGTTTGACTCGTTTGACTCGTTTGACTCGTTTGACTCGTTTGACTCGTTTGACTCGTTTGACTCGTTTGACTCGTTTGACTCGTTTGACTCGTTTGACTCGTTTGACTCGTTTGACTAGTTTGACTCGTTTGACTCGTTTGACTCGTTTGACTCGTTTGACTCGTTTGACTCGTTTGACTCGTTTGACTCGTTTGACTCGTTTGACTCGTTTGACTCGTTTGACTCGTTTGACTCGTTTGACTCGTTTGACTCGTTTGACTCGTTTGACTCGTTTGACTCGTTTGACTGGTTTATCTCGTTTCACTGGTTTGACTCGTTTGAGTCGTTTGACTCGGTTGACTGGTTTGACTCGTTTGACAGGTTTGACTCGTTTGACTGGTTTGACTCGTTTGACTGGTTTGACTCGTTTGACTGGTTTGACTCGTTTGACTGGTTTGACTCGTTTGACTGGTTTGTCTCGTTTCACTGGTTTGACTCGTTTGACTCGTTTGACTGGTTTGACTCGTTTGACTGGTTTGACTCGTTTGACTGGTTTGACTCGTTTGATTCGTTTGACTCGTTTGACTGGTTTGACTCGTTTGACTGGTTTGACTCGTTTGACTGGTTTGACTCGTTTGACTGGTTTGACTCGTTTGACTGGTTTGACTCGTTTGACTGGTTTGAATCGTTTGACTGGTTTGACTCGTTTGACTGGTTTGACTCGTTTGACTGGTTGGACTCGTTTGACTCGTTTGACTCGCTTGACTCGCTTGACTCGTTTGACTCGTTTCACACGTTTGACTCGTTTGACTCGTTTGACTAGTTTGACTCGTTTTACTCGTTTGACTCTTTTGACTCATACGAATCGTTTGACTCGTTTGACTCGTTTGACTCGTTTGACTCGTTTGACTCGTTTGACTAGTTTGACTCGTTTCACACGTTTGACTCGTTTGACTCGTTTGACTCGTTTGACTCGTTTTACTCGTTTGACTCTTTTGACTCGTACGAATCGTTTGACTCGTTTGACTCGTTTGACTCGTTTGACTCGTTTGACTCGTTTGACTCGTTTGACTGGTTTGACTCGTTTGACTGGTTTGACTCGTTTGACTGGTTTGACTCGTTTGACTGGTTTGACTCGTTTGACTGGTTTGACTCGTTTGACTGGTTTGACTCGTTTGACTGGTTTGACTCGTTTGACTGGTTTGACTCGTTTGACTGGTTTGACTCGTTTGACTGGTTTGACTCGTTTGACTCGTTTGACTGGTTTGACTCGTTTGACTGGTTTGACTCGTTTGACTGGTTTGACTGGTTTGACTCGTTTGACTCGTTTGACTCGTTTGACTCGTTTGACTGGTTTGACTCGTTTGACTGGTTTGACTGGTTTGACTCGTTTGACTGGTTTGACTCGTTTGACTGGTTTGACTCGTTTGACTCGTTTGACTCGTTTGACTCGTTTGACTCGTTTGACTCGTTTGACTCGTTTGACTCGTTTGACTCGTTTGACTCGTTTGACTCGTTTGACTCGTTTGACTCGTTTGACTCGTTTGACTCGTTTGACTCGTTTGACTCGTTTGACTCGTTTGACTCGTTTGACTCGTTTGACTCGTTTGACTCGTTTGACTCGTTTGACTCGTTTGACTCGTTTGACTCGTTTGACTCGTTTGACTCGTTTGACTCGTTTGACTCGTTTGACTCGTTTGACTCGTTTGACTCGTTTGACTCGTTTGACTCGTTTGACTCGTTTGACTCGTTTGACTCGTTTGACTCGTTTGACTCGTTTGACTCGTTTGACTCGTTTGACTCGTTTGACTCGTTTGACTCGTTTGACTCGTTTGACTCGTTTGACCCGTTTGACTCGTTTGACCCGTTTGACTCGTTTGACCCGTTTGACTCGTTTGACCCGTTTGACCCGTTTGACCCGTTTGACTCGTTTGACTCGTTTGACTCGTTTGACTCGTTTGACTCGTTTGACTCGTTTGACTCGTTTGACTCGTTTGGCTCGTTTGGCTCGTTCAACTCGCTTGACTCGATTGTCCTGTTCGACCCGTTTGACTCGTTTGTCTCGTTTGACTCGTTTGACTCGTTTGACTCGTTTGACTCGTTTGACTCGTTTGACTCGTTTGACTCGTTTGACTCGTTCGACCCGTTTGACCCGTTTGACACGTTTGACTCGTTTGACTCGTTTGACTCGTTTGAGTCGATTGACTCGTTTGACTCGATTGACTCGTTCGACTCGTTCGACTCGTTTGTCCTTGTTGAGCGTTACGATGGCATCTTTGTAACTCGTAGAGTGTTCTGTGAATTGTCAATCCGCACGTGGCAGACATTTGGTCTGTCCGTCCAGCCTAACAGCGTGGGCCCGATAATTTACAGCCGACGGCGTAGAAAAGGGGCTCTTAGACTAAGTCGAGATTACGTGGCTCCAGACTGTACGAATAACAAACAGACGGTGCAGCGTCGCGCTGATCGGTTCGGTTTCGCCGAAATCACAGTTCCCTTTCCATTCGTTTTCCATCGTTCAAGTCACATCAGTTTCAACCAATAGGCAATAGTTTATACCACCTCCTGGTTAAGTCACACCCCCGCAAGGGTTTTTCGTGGTCTTCGTAGCGCCTGCGAGGACAGTTTCAGTTCAGATAAAACTAAACCTTTGCACTGTCAGCATCGACAAGTCGCAAATAGCCTTTTGAGGCATTACAGTCAATGTATATCACACGTATAACGCCAGTACAACCAATTCTGTACATCAATAAGTTTTGAGTTTAATATACAATAAGTGTTAACTGTTACGTGCTGTAGTGTCTGAGTTTTATTTCACAACTAACCTATCACAACTCAATCACCATCAATTAGTGAACTCGTGTGGCATAAAAAACCGCACGGAGTGCGACATTGTGTTGTCGGAGACTTACACCCTCCAAATCTAAAGACGACATTTTGGCCGCGACATTTTGGTCCTTCGAGCCGGATACAAGTGCCTGAAGAGCCTTGATTCGCACCTATTTGGACAACATATCCAGTGCTGTGGGAAGGACAGCACACACAATCGTCAAGGAGTCCAGTAACCAGGGAGCGGAACTCGGCAGAACACCTCATCGTCAAGGAGTCCAGTAACCAGGGAGCGGAATTCCGCAGAACACCTCATCGTCAAGGGGCCCAGCAGCCGAGGGACAACGACACCAGGTCGTAACCTCGCATAACTCATCAGCATCAGGAGCAGTACCTGAGCATCAGGGGTCGGCGTAACCAGCATCACAGCTGTGCCGAGTCGACGGCACGGACATCAGCGGGAGCCAACGTCGAGGACGTTGCTGCCAGCATCATTCGCATCGCCTATCTTTGACAAGCCGAGGGGACTAGCCGAAGACCTCGATCACGTAAGTTGCACTCAGTTGTTGTTTGTGAGTCATCTATTGAATTGTCAACTCCTACTACCTCGTTCCCGCGTCTATATCGTGGTAAAACTTAGTTATGGCACCAACTCCAGAAGAAAAACGAACAACCTTAAAGTTGAAGCGTGAAGCGTTCAAATTGGAACTTGAAACGTTTCAACTATTAGTAGATAGTACCGAATCGGGAGATTCGGGCAGTCAAATTCAGGTGCATTTTGACGAACTCGAGAGTGAATATGCAGTGTTCTGTAAAACGCAATCGGATCTAGATGCCGCGGATTCCACCGGGGAGTTAATGCGCGAACGAATAGCCTTAAAATCCGCGTTCAGTACTTGCAAAGCACGAGCGATGGATATTTTGAATAAACTTCAACCTCGTGCACAGTCTGGAGGTGGACTGGGCGTCGAATCACTAAGTTTGCGAGCGTCGCCGCAATCAACCGTCGAGACTGTCGATAAAGACGTATACTTGCCTAAGATCAATTTGCCAAGCTTTGCTGGGGCATACGAGGACTGGCCCGGGTTTTCTGACCAGTTTCAGTCGTCGATTCACGAAAACGCACGCATTAGCGAATGCAAGAAACTGTTATATCTTAGATCATGTTTAAAGGACGAAGCAGCAAAAGCAATAGAGTCGGTAGGAAATTCCGCTGCCAATTACACAGTAGCCTGGAAACTTTTAGAGAAACGGTATAATCAACCCGCGACCATCGTAACCAATCATTTGAGGGCAATCGTTGACGTACCGTTGTTGCAAAAGCCATCATATCGCGAGTTCAGAACGTTTTTGAACCTCATGGAGGCTCATTACCGCGCGTTACAATCTCTGCAGCAGCCTAGTGCCGATACCGTGCTTATACATTTGATGGTGTCTAAACTGGACGAGGAATCCGCACTCAAGTGGAAGGAGCACACGCGTGGTGTTGCCTTTCCGAGTTTAGAAGAGTTATTTACTTTTTTGCACGATCGATACAAGATGATCGAACCCGTCGGCGGCGGAGAATCCACCGCCGTGAGTCCTGCCGTGCCTCCTGCCGTGGCTCACGGAAGTGTACGAAATCGACAAGGCGTACAATGTCGTAACAAGCCCGCGACAAGGGAATTACGATCAAACTCTCAAATTCATTCTACCCAGAACGCGATATTGTGCAGTTTTTGTCGAGAGCCACACTTTTCGCAAAATTGTGGCAAACTCCTGAGTCTTTCCGTACCAGAAAGATCGAAATTGGTGAAGGAAAATCATCTTTGTTTTAATTGCTTACGGTCAAACCATTCGGTGAGAGACTGTCAGGCGAGTACCTGCCGACGGTGCCACAAACGGCATCATACCTTATTGCACGTAGATGCTACCCCCACACCAGCAGCTGTGCAGGTAAATAATACCTGCTCGGTAATAAACGCTCGGCCGACGGTAATTTTGTGTACGGCGGTCATCGACATTGTTGACCGGTTCGGGAAAACTCATAAATGCAGGGTGCTATTAGATTCATGCGCCGAGTCGCATTTTCTATCGGAAAGAATGTGCCGACAACTCAATTTACCCACAGAAGCTGTGAACATACCTCTTTGTGGCACAAACGCCATGCATTCAGCTAGCACTAAACTCACTCGGGCACAAATTAAATCGCGAAATTCTCGTTATTCAAAGAAGGTCACATTCTTGATAGTTCGAGAGGTTTCACAACCATTACCTCATGACTTAATTGATAGGCAAGCATTGAAGATTCCGGTTGGGATACATTTAGCAGATCCAGATTTTCATATGCCCGGTAACATAGACGGAATTCTTGGTGGTCAATTCTTTTGGGACTTGATGTGCATTGGCCGAATAGTTCTCGCGAATCAATGCACTAGGTTGCAAAAAACTCAGTTCGGTTGGCTAGTGGTTGGACATGTACCGGATAAACCGTCAATTCAATCAACGACTTGTAATTTGACGCTTAACGATCTCCAAACGGACATACATAAATTTTGGAATCTTGAGGAATGCCCGTCCGTTAAACTGTTGTCTCCCGAAGAACAAGCGTGTGAAAGCCACTACACATCTCATACAACTCGCGACGTAATAACCGGTCGATACACAGTCGCTCTTCCGTTTAACGATCAGAAGGAGAAGCTTGGTGAATCACATCAGATAGCACTAAAACGATTTCTGTCCTTAGAGCGGTCTCTTGATAAAAATCATGCTATCAAGAGTCAATATATCGAATTCCTTAAAGAGTACGAACGTTTAGGTCACATGACGGAGGTTACAGACAAGAGCATCATAGGTACCTATCTGCCACATCATCCAGTGGTCAAGGACAATAGTTTGACTACAAAGGTCAGGGTAGTATTTGATGCATCAGCGTGTTCATCATCCGGGTTGTCGTTGAATGATACTTTGATGGTGGGACCAACGATCCAAGACGATCTGGTCAGTCTAATCACGCGGTTTCGGTTACATAAATATGTGCTAACCGCCGATATAGCGAAAATGTATCGGCAAGTCGATGTACGTGCGGTAGATCGAAAATATCAACGGATTTTATGGCGCGAGAACTCTAACTACCCGATAAAAACGTACGAATTAAACACGGTTAGCGCAGGACGAGATTAACAATCATCCAATAGCTGCAAATGCGTTTCTTAAAGACTTTTATGTTGACGACGTGCTCACAGGAGCGGATTCGGTGGACGAGGCTCTGATTCTTCGGAATGAGTTGATTCGTTTAGCCGCGAAGGGAGGTTTTCAACTACGACAGTGGGTGTCGAATGAACCGCAATTACTCGAGTCATTCCAGGATGCTAGTATCCACGATCACATGATCTTGAACGCGTCTGATGACAAAAAGACGTTGGGGTTATACTGGAAGGCTGAACGGGATGTGCTGGGGTATACCATTAAGCAGGTAGAACCTTTACAGAAGGTCACCAAACGAGGCATGTTGTCACGCATTGCCCAACTCTTCGACCCTTTAGGGTTACTAGGGCCTGTTATTGTGCAGGCTAAGATTCTGTTGCAAAGTCTTTGGAAATGCAAGCTCGACTGGGACGAATCTGTTCCAGTAGACATTTATGGCGCGTGGATTAATTTTCAGTCACAATTACCCTTGATTCAACAAGTTCAAATTCCAAGGCGCGTTATTTCCGGGGTTCACACACATTTGCAGTTACACGGATTCTGCGATGCTAGCGAACAAGCATACGGTGCGTGCATATACATTCGTACGACGTGTGATGGCCAAAGGTATAGCGTACAACTCGTGTCGTCAAAATCAAAGGTCGCACCTTTGAAAACTCAATCTCTGCCACGATTGGAATTGTGTGGTGCGGTATTGCTAATTAAATTATACAACATTGTTACTAAAGCTATAAATGTGCCATTTGACAAAGTAGTGTTTTGGTCGGATTCGACAATCACGCTGCAATGGATCCGTACCGCACCACATACGCTCAAAACGTTTGTTGCAAACAGAGTGAGCCAAATACAGCAACACAGTACTCCCAATCAATGGCTGCATGTTCCTTCCGAACATAACGCCGCTGATTTATTATCACGGGGGGCCAGCATCCAAGATTTTATTTCGACAACCAGCTGGTTTAGCGGACCTGAGTGGTTATCTCAGTCAGAAGATACTTGGCCGCATCATGACATGCAGCCAATAGACGTTCCCGAAAAACGGAAAGTTGTGGTGCTGCATGCAACGACCAATGCGGAATTCCAATTGTTGAAGAAGTTTTCTTCATTCATGCGGTTACAACGCGTTACGGCATACTGTTTTAGATTTCACTACAATACCATTCATAAGCCGAGGCGTGTAGGACCACTCACTTCTGAGGAATTAACAAAGGCACATCTGCGAATAATTCAGTTACTGCAGGAATCGGTATTTGCGAGGGAGATTCGGGATCTGTCTAATGGTGAGATCACTAAATGCGGAACGCGATTCAGTGCATTATGCCCATTTTTGGATACAGATGGGCTTCTGAGAGTGGGTGGTAGATTGAAGCATTCATTACTATCCTACTCGATGAAGCACCCATTATTAGTACCTCAAAACCATTTTCTTACGGAATTAATAATTCGGGAAATCCATGTGAAACACGGTCACATTGGGGCGCAAGGCACGTTGCACGCGGTGCGTCGGCAGTATTGGCCGGTGAACGGTATGATGGCGGTCAAATCGGTTCTTCGGAAGTGCATTACGTGTCGTAAACTCTCGGCCATAGTTCCTCAGTACCCAATGGGCCAACTTCCGAAGGACAGAGTTGTATTTAGCCGACCGTTTTTGACAACGGGGGTTGATTATTGCGGTCCGTTTAACATAAAAGAAAAGAAACTCCGGAACACGAAGGCAGTCAAAACGTATGTGGCAGTATTCGTATGTTTCAGCACTAAAGCAGTACACTTAGAACTCGTTAGTGATATGACGGCAGACGCGTTCCTTGCTGCATTAAAACGATTTTTTGCAAGACGAGGAAAGTGTACCGATTTATATTGTGACAACGGAACTAATTTCGTTGGTGCCAGTCGAGAATTGCAAAGAATACATGACGCAATTTGTATACAAGATCCTAAGGGTCAATTTCATAAATATTTATTAGATGAACACGTTCGATGGCATTTTATTCCTCCGCGTGCTCCACATTTCGGGGGATTATGGGAAGCTGCGGTCAAATCAATGAAGCATCATCTCATGCGTGTTGTGGGGAACACTGTGCTCACGTTCGAGGGGTTCGCCACATGTCTCGCGGAAATCGAAGCAATCCTTAATTCTAGACCATTAACTCCTTTGTCAGCTGATCCGAACGACCTTAGTCCATTAACTCCTGGTCATTTTTTAATAGGTGACTCGTTAACAAGCACTCCTGAGTGCGATTTTACAAGTGTCAAAATAGGTCGACTCTCCTCTTGGCAGCACAACCAGCAAATTCGTCAGCACTTTTGGTCAAGGTGGTATAAAGAATACCTTAATGAGCTGACCGTCCGGAAGAAGTGGCATGACGAACGAACCACCCAGATTACGGAGGGAATGCTAGTCGTTCTGAAGGAAGACAACACACCTCCGTTATGTTGGCCTATGGGACGAATTGTTGCTACTCATCCTGGCGACGATGGTATTGTTCGAGTGGCGACTGTGCGAACGGTGACCGGGGAATATAAGCGCAGCGTTAAAAGATTAAGTCCCTTACCTGTAAATGACAATTGAGACATTACCTGTATTTTGTAGTTATAGCGCATCATATAACCGTAGCTTGTAGGCGATTATCTTTAGTCGGTTTAAATTGATCGGTTTATATTTACCACTTTGTGTATTATGCGTCGGCATGTTTATATGACGCGATTCGGGTTTTCATGTGGTGGGTGTTCTATTCTAAGTATCGTATATATAATAGTTTGTTCAACGTATGTACGTTTTCTTATTAGTTTATCATTTAAGCTAAAGCTAATTCCAGTGCCATGCGTGCAAAACCGGGACAAGTTTACTCGGGTCATGGAGAGTATGCTATGTACACGGTTTCTTAAATTGTATTGAACGTAACCGTTCAAGAGGGGGCGGTATGTTGAGCGTTACGATGGCATCTTTGTAACTCGTAGAGTGTTCTGTGAATTGTCAATCCGCACGTGGCAGACATTTGGTCTGTCCGTCCAGCCTAACAGCGTGGGCCCGATAATTTACAGCCGACGGCGTAGAAAAGGGGCTCTTAGACTAAGTCGAGATTACGTGGCTCCAGACTGTACGAATAACAAACAGACGGTGCAGCGTCGCGCTGATCGGTTCGGTTTCGCCGAAATCACAGTTCCCTTTCCATTCGTTTTCCATCGTTCAAGTCACATCAGTTTCAACCAATAGGCAATAGTTTATACCACCTCCTGGTTAAGTCACACCCCCGCAAGGGTTTTTCGTGGTCTTCGTAGCGACTGCGAGGACAGTTTCAGTTCAGATAAAACTAAACCTTTGCACTGTCAGCATCGACAAGTCGCAAATAGCCTTTTGAGGCATTACAGTCAATGTATATCACACGTATAACGCCAGTACAACCAATTCTGTACATCAATAAGTTTTGAGTTTAATATACAATAAGTGTTAACTGTTACGTGCTGTAGTATCTGAGATTTATTTCACAACAAACCTATCACAACTCAATCACCATCAATTAGTGAACTCGTGTGGCATAAAAAACCGCACGGAGTGCGACATTGTGTTGTCGGAGACTTACACCCTCCAAATCTAAAGACGACATTTTGGCCGCGACAGTCCTGTTCGACCCGTTTGACTCGTTTGACTCGTTTGACTCGTTTGACTCGTTTGACTCGATTGACTCGTTTGACTCGATTGTCCTGTTCGACCCGTTTGACCCGTTTGACTCGTTTGGCTCGTTCAACTCGCTTGACTCGATTGTCCTGTTCGACCCGTTTGACTCGTTTGACTCGTTTGACTCGTTTGACTCGTTTGACTCGTTTGACTCGTTTGACTCGTTTGACTCGTTTGACTCGATTGACTCGTTTGACTCGTTTCACTCGTTTGACTCGTTTGACACGTTTGACTCGTTTGACTCGATTGACTCGTTTGACCCGATTGACTCGTTTGACTCGTTTGACTCGTTTGACTCGTTTGGCTCATTCAACTCGCTTGACTCGATTGTCCTGTTCGACCCGTTTGACTCGATGGACTCGTTTGACTCGTTTGACTCGTTTGACTCGTTTGACTCGTTTGACTCGTTTGACTCGTTTGACTCGTTTGACTCGTTTGACTCGTTTGACTCGTTTGACTCGTTTGACTCGTTTGACTCGTTTGACTCGTTTGACTCGTTTGACTCGTTTGACTCGTTTGACTCGTTTGACTCGTTTGACTCGTTTGACTCGTTTGACTCGTTTGACTCGTTTGACTCGTTTGACTCGTTTGACTCGTTTGACTCGTTTGACTCGTTTGACTCGTTTGACTCGTTTGACTCGTTTGACTCGTTTGACTCGTTTGACTCGTTTGACTCGTTTGACTCGTTTGACTCGTTTGACTCGTTTGACTCGTTTGACTCGTTTGACTCGTTTGACTCGTTTGACTCGTTTGACTCGTTTGACTCGTTTGACTCGTTTGACTCGTTTGACTCGTTTGACTCGTTTGACTCGTTTGACTCGTTTGACTCGTTTGACTCGTTTGACTCGTTTGACTCGTTTGACTCGTTTGACTCGTTTGACTCGTTTGACTCGTTTGACTCGCTTGGCTCGTTTGACTCGTTTGACTCGTTTGACTCGTTTGACTCGTTTGACTCGTTTGACACGTTTGACTCGTTTGACTCGTTTGACTCGTTTGACTCGTTTGACTCGATTGACTCGTTTGACTCGTTTCACTCGTTTGACTCGTTTGACTCGTTTGACTCGATTGACTCGTTTGACCCGATTGACTCGTTTGACTCGTTTGACTCGTTTGACTCGTTTGGCTCATTCAACTCGCTTGACTCGATTGTCCTGTTCGACCCGTTTGACTCGATGGACTCGTTTGACTCGTTTGACTCGTTTGACTCGTTTGACTCGTTTGACTCGTTTGACTCGTTTGACTCGTTTGACTCGTTTGACTCGTTTGACTCGTTTGACTCGTTTGACTCGTTTGACTCGTTTGACTCGTTTGACTCGTTTGACTCGTTTGACTCGTTTGACTCGTTTGACTCGTTTGACTCGTTTGACTCGTTTGACTCGTTTGACTCGTTTGACTCGTTTGACACGTTTGACTCGTTTGACTCGTTTGACTCGTTTGACTCGTTTGACTCGATTGACTCGTTTGACTCGTTTCACTCGTTTGACTCGTTTGACTCGTTTGACTCGATTGACTCGTTTGACCCGATTGACTCGTTTGACTCGTTTGACTCGTTTGACTCGTTTGGCTCATTCAACTCGCTTGACTCGATTGTCCTGTTCGACCCGTTTGACTCGATGGACTCGTTTGACTCGTTTGACTCGTTTGACTCGTTTGACTCGTTTGACTCGTTTGACTCGTTTGACTCGTTTGACTCGTTTGACTCGTTTGACTCGTTTGACTCGTTTGACTCGTTTGACTCGTTTGACTCGTTTGACTCGTTTGACTCGTTTGACTCGTTTGACTCGTTTGACTCGTTTGACTCGTTTGACTCGTTTGACTCGTTTGACTCGTTTGACTCGTTTGACTCGTTTGACTCGTTTGACTCGTTTGACTCGTTTGACTCGTTTGACTCGTTTGACTCGTTTGACTCGTTTGACTCGTTTGACTCGTTTGACTCGTTTGACTCGTTTGACTCGTTTGACTCGTTTGACTCGTTTGACTCGTTTGACTCGTTTGACTCGTTTGACTCGTTTGACTCGTTTGACTCGTTTGACTCGTTTGACTCGTTTGACTCGTTTGACTCGTTTGACTCGTTTGACTCGTTTGACTCGTTTGACTCGTTTGACTCGTTTGACTCGTTTGACTCGTTTGACTCGTTTGACTCGTTTGACTCGTTTGACTCGTTTGGCTCGTTCAACTCGTTTGACTCGTTTGACTCGTTTGACTCGTTTGACTCGTTTGGCTCGTTCAACTCGCTTGACTCGATTGTCCTGTTCGACCCGCTTCACTCGTTTGACACTTTTGACTCGTTTGACTCGTTTGACTCGTTTGACTCGTTTGACCTGTTTGACTCGCTTGACTCGATTGTCCTGTTCGACCCGATTGACTGGTTTGACTCGTTTGACTCGTTTGACTCGTTTGACTCGTTTGACTCGTTTGACTCGTTTGACTCTTTTAACTCGTTTGACACGTTTGACTCGTTTGACTCGTTTGACTCGTTTGACTCGATTGACTCGTTTGACTCTGTTCAGAAAATCATACTAGTATCGCCATCTCCCGGACTCGATCGTTCGAACGCGATCACTCCGGCGCGGCGCCCAGGCTCCTGCGAGGAACCGATCCTCTCCCCCTTCCATCGATCGGCGATCGATGGAAGGGGACCGCTCTCGGTTCGCGGAATCGCGGCTGATCGTCGCTCTCTTCTCTCGCGACCGTCGTAGCATTAATTGCTCTGCTTGCTTACGTGACTAATTGTAACGGTTTGCTACCGCGTGTTCGCGAAAGTTCGAAGCGTCCTACTGGACTACGCTATTGCTTTATTCACTGTGCTTGTAAACGCTTACCGCCACCTGCTTGCTTAACAAACGCTTAATATCGACGCTTAATTAGTGTAAATCAGACATTCCGGCCGTTTATTCACACCTTAGTGTACTGTACATAGTATAAATACAGATTAGTTCAAGTGTTCTAAATCTACGTTCAATAATCCTAAGAGCGGATTAATCCCACGTTCCACACGCGCGTGCTCCGTCAAATTGCTAACATTTTTGGTCCTTCGAGCCGGATCCGCGCCGTTGGAGTCTGCTGTTTCTGGAACTTTCGGGATTGTGCTTGAGCCTTCGTAACCGTCGGGCGTGACCTCCATACGCTACAACAATGGCTTACCTGCTAACAAGTCAACTGGAGCTTAACGGTCGAATCACTCGGGCGTTTGACAATCTAAAGAAGTTGGGTGTGAGTAAAATTACGATTACCGCGGTGGAGACGCGATTGGAACAACTGCGGCGGAATTGGCAGAAATTTGAGCAGCAGCACGATGAACTTCTCAAACTAGAGGACCCCGAGTTGCAGGAACAGGCTTATTTCCAGGACGATCACCTCACCCTTACGGAGGAAGTGTTCCTAGTAGAGGAGGCGCTGTTTTTGGAAAAATTAAAGGATCTTTCCAGAGGGGCGAAGGGTCGAGAAAGTGTTGCGGGGTCGTCAGGAGCTGCGTCGACACCTTCCGAAACGACCACTCGATCACGCGCTTCACTGCCGCGTATTCCGTTGCCCACGTTCGACGGCCAGTACGATGCGTGGCCTGGCTTTCGTGATCTGTTCCGATCGCTCGTGGTGAAGGATACTACGCTCTCGGAGGTGGAACGCTTACATTATCTGCGAGGCTGTTTGAGCGACGATGCACTCCTTGTCCTCAGAAATCTGCCGGTCCTCGAGGAGAATTTTGAGAATACCTGGGCCTTGTTAGAAGAGCAATATGAGAACGAGCGACTACAGATAAAGGCACAGATGACGGCCATTTTTAACTTACCGACCATCAAACACGAATCGAGCTCGGAGCTCAAGCGTTTCGTCTTCGACCTGTGCGACCGCGTCACAGCCCTAGCAGCCCTGAAACGTCCCTTCGATGCTTCGGGGGACTGGTTAGTGCATCTGGTGGTGGAGAGGCTGGACTCTCAGTCGAGGCGTGAGTGGGAAACCAGCCTGGGAAAGCAGAAGCATCCTCCGACCTTCGCCGAACTTCGAGCCTTCCTGGTGTCCCGAATTCACATCGTCGTGGCATTGGAGAAGGAAAACCCCAAATCTGAGGGACGGACGACTCGCTCTGCAGAATTAAAGAAAACACCCAAGGTGCATCAGATGAGTAAGTATAAGCGCTCACCTGAGCAGTGCAGCCTTTGCGGTGCAGACCATTTCATATTATTCTGTGCGGAGTATAAATCTAAAAGCGCCAGCGAGCGTCGCGACATGCTCCTGGCAAAGCAGCTCTGCTTTAATTGTCTGGGCAGACATTGGGCCACTGACTGTAAATCAGATAAGCGGTGCCAGGAGTTTAATCAGAAGCATCACACTTCGATCCACACCGGGGTCGACAGCTCTGATCCACCCCACCAACATGATTTCTCGGTCAACGCGGGAAGGTCCACACCAAAGGAGTGCCTCCCGACCGTGCTTTTAGCTACTGCTCGAATAGTAGTGTTTTCTCCGGATGGTGAGCCGAAACGCGTACGGGCACTAATCGATCAGGGCAGTGAAGTCTCTTTGGTTAGTGAGACGCTGGCGCAGTTGCTGAGGTTGACACGGAGGCCCTCGAACGTCCAGGTCATTGGTATAGGCAACCAACGGACAGAACGTGTACGGGGGAGTGTCCGATTAGATTTCGCGCCACATGTTGGCGGCGGACCACGACAAACGACCACAGCGTTGGTATTGCCCCGGATCACGGCCTACGCGCCCCGCATTGGATCAAAGGAGGCGTCTTGGACTCACCTGCATGGACTCCCCTTGGCTGACCCAGACTTTGCGGACGGCACCCAGATCGACGTGCTGTAGGGTGCTGATGTTTACTCCCTGATCTTAGAGGCTGGCTTCCGGAAGAGGCGAGTAGGCGCACCTATTGCCCAAAAAACTGCGTTAGGATGGATAGTATCCGGTCTTGTTGCCTCAGGGAAGCAGGGTGATTCACTCACTTCAGGCGGGCTCGTCACGCTGAAGTGTGCGACGGACGGCGACCTCGCTCCAATGGTCCAGCGATTTTGGGAACAGGAGGAGGTGAAGCTGCCTCCAACGCTCACATCCGAGGACCAGGAGTGCGAGGATCACTTCGTGAAGACTCATCGACGCCTGCCCTCGGGACGTTACATGGTGCGACTCCCATTCAAGATGACGGAGAGGTTGGGCGAGTCTCGGGCCGGGGCCGCTCGCATGCTACAGCGCATGGAGACCAAATGCAACCGGAATCTGGAATTCAAAGAGGCCTACCATGCGTTTATGAGTGAGTACGAGACGCTCTCTCATATGACTAAGACTTGTCCTTCTCATTTAGACGGCGGGAGTTTCTACCTGCCGCACCATGGCGTCCTGAAGGCAAGCAGTACCACCACCAAACTCCGCGTGGTGTTCAACGGATCCTACGCTACCAGCTCAGGGAAATCCCTGAACGATCTCCTGATGATCGGACCCAACTTATTACCGAGTCTACCTCAGGTGTCGCTCCGATGGCGAGTCCACAGGATCTGCTTGACGGCCGATGTGGAGAAGATGTTTAGGCAGGTACTGGTCCACCCCGATGATCGTCGATTCCAGAGGCTCCTCTGGCGCCGGCATGGCGAGGAGACCGTGAGCGACTACGAGTTAAACACCGTCACTTACGGTGACCACCAACTCGCACTGGACGAGCAGGCGCAATTCCCGCGTGCGGCTGCAATCCTGCGACGAGATGTATATATGGACGACGTTCTCACCGGGGCCGACTCAGAAAGTGAGGCACGCAGCCTTCAGAGGGAACTACGTCAACTCTGCAGGGCGGGCGAACACACCGACCTTAATGGAGAACGTTCCTGGTGAGGCGGCGATCTCGGCGGTTAGATGGGAGGAGGACACCATCCACACGGCCTTAGGTGTCCATTGGAGCGTGCGAGACGACTGCTTCCGAGTCCAGGTGCTGCCCAGGACTCCATGCACGCAAGTAACCCGTCGTACAGTCCTCTCTCGTATAGCCCGCATTTTCGACCCACTTGGTTTTCTCGCGCCAGTCACCGTGACCGCTAAAATCTTCCTGCAATCATTGTGGTTACTGAAAATCGACTGGGACACACCGCTGCCCCCCGCAGAGGCTACGGAGTGGACACAGTTCCTGAGAGAACTACCTTGCCTTGATGAGGTCCGGGTACCCCGTTGGGTTGGATTGCACCCTACTATCAAGCGCCTAGAGCTCCATGGATTCGCTGACGCCTCCGAAAGGGCCTTCGCCGCCGTGGTTTACCTGCTGACCGTGGATTCTGACGACGTGGCCCAGGCGCACTTGATTACCGCCAAGACAAAGGTGGCTCCCCTGCAACGAGTCACACTACCCAGGCTGGAACTATGCGCGGCCGTCCTATTGAGTCGTCTCGTTGCAGTTACCAGAAGCGCGTTGGAATTGGACGACGTCGAGACTCACCTCTGGAGTGACTCTAGGATCGTCCTAGATTGGATACGAGGCCACCCTTCCCGATGGAAAACCTATGTGGCTAATCGGGTGGCGGACGTACAGCGGGAACTTCCTGATGCCTGCTGGCATCATGTGGCGGGCAGTGAGAACCGTGCCGACTGTGCATCACGAGGGTTGCCCCCAAATCAATTTCCTGCCTTCGCACTCTGGTGGATGGGCCCGGATTGGCTGACGCAGCCTAACCATTGGACAATCAGTGCCACGGAGGCAGAGGAATATACAGATCTGGAGGCTAGAGCGGTGTCTAACCTAGCTACAAACAAGGACGAGACCACTCAGAACTACTTTTTAAATGCTTATTCGTTCTTACAGAGACTTTTGAGAATTACAGCCTGGTGCCTACGCTGGCCAGTGCGGCGTCATGCGCGAGGTGGCACTGGTCCCTGCCTGGCCCCCATGGAATTGGAAGCCGCACGCACTCACTGGATCAAGCTGATCCAACGTCAGACATTCCCTGACGACCTGCGGCAGCTACAACAGGGAGTTCCCATAGGCAGTCGCAGCAAGCTTCTACGCCTTACGCCATTCCTGGATTCACAAGGGCTGCTACGAGTGGGCGGGAGACTGAAGCACTCCCAATTGCCGAGCTGGGAGAAGTACCCCGTCATCTTGCCCAAGGAAGGACACTTCACGGGACTG